>CM034305.1:47988999-48450489 GCA_019925795.1 Dendrobium chrysotoxum | reverse complement strand
AATTCTTTAGTATCTTGGTCCAGTAGGAAATAAAATTCAGTAGCACTTTTTATAGCTGAAGCAAAATATTTTGCCTTAGGGAGTTGTGTTGCACAGGTGCTTTGGTTGAAACAACAAATGGTTGACTTAGGATTTTTATATTGGTACAATTCTAACTCTTTTGTGATAACACTAGTGCCATTTATATTTCAAAGAATCCTAATTCAACATTCTAGAACTCAATATATTGATATAAGGCATCATTTCATAGAGATCATGTAGCAAAAGGGGATATTAAACTACATCATATCGCTACTAAAAATCAATTTGCAGATATTTTCTAAAAACCCCTAGCTTTTAACATTTTTAGCATATTAAGGACAGGCTAGGTGTGATTGATCTTAATGCTTGATTGAAAATTCTACAAATTTATTTTGTATGTGTTTGTTAGTTTATTTGTTTCTAGTTTATTGTATTTTTATGGTTATCATTTACGTCTTCTTTAAAAAGAAAAATGAAAAATTTGTTGTGTTTTGTTCATTATTTTAGTGTTGAAAAACTGTAGAGCTGAAGTGACGAACTATATTTTCTTGGTCTGTTCGTACTGTATGATATGTATAGGTTCGTTTATGTGAATAGGGTAAGTTTAACGGTTAGCATCAGTTATTATTTGGTGATTGTACGTATGAACACATCATTCGTCTGTACGATCAATGTGTCGTTTCGGATGAGGACAAACCTAACCATTGCTTGAATGATCTTTTATTTTCTGATCGTCCCGGATGAACATGTCATCGTCTATACTATCAGGAAGTCAAAAAGCCTATACAAAAGGATGCCTCAGGAAGGGTAGTTTACTAAAAGCTATTTCATTTTTGATCGTTTCCGTTCGTCCCGTACGAAAAGTACTTCATCCCGGACGATTAATTAATTTCGTCCAGTATGAAAAAATTTATACAGTATGATTGATCATTTTTTATATAAAGGAGGGTCATTTTCTTTCATTTCACTTCATATTTTCAAACCCTTCTAAGCATTAAGTAGAGATGTCAGGAAGCGAAAAGAGAGTACGATAATCTAGGGGATTGTCATCTAGGCAAGATTGGGATTATAATTTCTTAAGTGCTCAGAATGAAGAAGCACACTATAAGTTTGCTGCTTAAAAAATTACCCCATATCATATCCTACTGTAAGAGAACAGTTCACTTTACAATAATGCCACTTTTGACCCAACTCAATTTTCATTCCTTCTCACCTTGATCTTTGGCCTACTAACAAAGACATTTCCCATATTTTCTAGCCAACATGAAATTTAATCAAGACCATACCAGGGTCACTTCATATGTTCTAAAACAAAGGGTGAAATAACCAAGGAGGACCTTGGTTCTTTTTTCTATTTGAAAACTCTAGGTATTCGAGTGTATAGCTCTTACCTCTAGATCGGCCTATGATTGATTCGAAGTCAATCAAGTTCATTATGGGTATAAGCCAACCATCGCATTATCCTAAAGTTGAGTCTCTGAACCAAAAATATTAGAATTATCCAACAAGTACTTAGGCCCTCTATCATTCCCAAAGCTGGAGATCGTGTTAATATGACTCTCTTCTTTCTACTATCACCTATTTGATTATGTCTGGCTAGCTCCATGTGATGAAGCCCAATTAATCTTGGACTATCTTTATACTCTCACCGATATTAGTCAGCCTAGTGTAAAAAGAGAAAGAAGACATGCCCTAGGTCATATGATTTGCTTGATTCTTATAAAGAAGTACAATTGGGTCCACCCTGACGGACCTTCTGAACTACCACTCTACTTTATCGATGCTTCTTTTCAGGCACTTTTTGGAAAGATGGAAATAGAGATAGTTTTGATGACGAACCTGCACCTGCTCCCTGCACCGCACCTGTACCCAACCAAAACTTCTGTCAGATATGGTCTAGCATTTTTGATAGCTTGAGCAAAGGTTTGATAAATATAGAGGCACATTTAAAGCGTCATGATGATCGATATAATAAGGATACGGTGTGGATTCCGAGATCAGTTCGAGTTGGTGGAACACCAACATTGCAACCTTCAATAGCTACTTTGCTATGTTTGCCGCTCCTCACCTCCTCAAGATTAGGGTCCCTCAGACTATTAGGGATGTTTTTCTTATTGTTTTTGGCTTGGTCTTTGCTCTGTTGTTCTTTGAGGCTGTGATTGTTGTGACTTTTGTTCTTGTTATTTTACTTTGGTTGTTTCATGGATGATGTTAGCATTAGAAAGCTTTCTTTTTGAGATTATTTTTGAATGTAAAAGTATGCTATTTCATATGTTTGGATTATCATGGAATGAAAAGTTCAGTTTTAATGCATATTATTCTATGATTGTGACTATGAATGAAAATTTACTAATCTTTAACACTCGAACATAGTTGATCAAATTTATAAAATGTTAATTGAATTTAGATTACAATAGAAATTTCTGTGTGCATAATTTTAATTTCTCAAAATTTTTAGATTTCATTATGATTTGGTGTAGATTAGAAGATGTCACTTTATCTTATTTTAGACTTGTGTTAGTTAGTCTAAATTGTTGTATATTTGATCTTAATATTACTCTTAATTTCTATATCAATGTGTTCATTATTGTACAAGTGATTAAGGGATTATGTTGTTGGAAAAAAAATTATTTCGTCAAAACAATATGAGCCAAAAATTGAAAAAGATGCACAAAGTGTGCCATATAGTAAAAGATGCGCAATATCGTCAAAATTATTAAGAGGCACAAAACTAGCCCAAACGTTTGAAAAGATGTGCAATGTCGCCAATTATTCTTTCCTTTAATATTTTCTTAAATTTCACTACTCAATGATTGTCGCATTTGACTTAGGAATTTGGTAATTTTCTTTCTTCATTTGTGCAATAGTTATGGTTACTTAATATGTCTATTACATTACCGCCATCGATCAACTTTTCTTATCCTTATTATAGTCTGCGATCTAAATCATTTTGAGTCTTTACTTTTTGCATTTGATTTTAATATTGTAGTTAATCTTCCTTTAATATTATTTAGATCCTCAACTCCTTTGAGTGTCTTCCCTTTTTATTGTTATCAAAAGGAGGAGTTTTGTATTGTTTGACCTTGTTGCATTGTTAGTTGCATGTTATGTGATGTGTACTTGTTTGTTGCTTGTTATGTGTGTTTTTTCTTTCAATGTGTATGTACGTGTATGTGCTATGTCTGTTTTTTTTCTTTGAATGTGTATGTACGTGTATGTGCTATATGTGTTTTTTCTTTGAATTTATATATACGTGAATGTGCTTGTGTGTCTTGTTTTTTTCTTGTCCTCCTCTTCCCTTTGCTTATTCTGTGTTAGATCATCTAACTTATTTTTATCCCTTGTTTAGGAGATCATTTATTTACGGGGAGCTTACATTTAGTGGAAGCTTAGGAGAAACGTGAATTTAATTGTTAACTCAAACAATAAATATTTTGCCATCATTAAAAAGGGGGAGATTGTTATGATTTGTGCAAATCTATTCGTTCAAGTGAATTCTGATACAAGTTATTTTTGATGATTACAAAAGCCTATTGTTTGTTTTATTCTTTATCTAACAAATATTGGAGTTTCTTTTTGTGTGTACTACCATATTTTCTGGAATTTCATACTCCAGATTGTTGAAGACTTCAAGTTCATTTGTTAATGTTTATTGTGAGTGAAGTTTGTGTTTTTTTTTTAATTTTCTGGAGTCTGAGAGAGTGTGATTGTAAGTTGGATAACTGTGCACACACATAATGAGGGAGGGAAAAACTTAATTTTTTAAAACTGATCGTACACTACGATATTGGATCGTACGGGATGATCTATATTATTTGTCCTCCATAATGAACTGTCAGTCTTGAAATTTTTCTAAGTCCAGTTCATACAGTACGAAGTTACCTTCGTACAGAAGGATATACGGTACGAATGGCTCTGAATGCTTTGTATGACTTGTTCGTACGAGATGAACTATTGGTACGAATGGCTCTGAATGCTTCATATAACCTGTTCGTACGGGATGAACTTTCGGGATGAATGGCTTGGAGTGGTTCGTACGACTTGTTCATACGGGATGAACTGCCGGGACGAATGGCTCGGAGTGCTTCGTATGACTTTTTCATACGGGACGAATGGCTCGGAGTGGTTCGTACAACCTATTCGTATGGGATGAACTTCTGGGACGAATGACTTAGAATGGTTCATACTGGACCATACGGGACAAATTGTTCAGTAATTTGAACTATTCGTATAGTATGATATGCGATATTACAGGATGATCGATACGCGTAAAACATGAAATATTCAGTTTTTGGATGGTTTTTCTTTTCCTTAGTACTTAAGGGTCATAAAAACTGACTTGTGGGTGAGTCTTCTGCGAAAATCCTTCTTGAGAGTGAAAGGGAGAGTGATTGGGAGAGTGTTTGGGAGTGAGTGTTATGAGATCTTTGAAGAGAAAATTGTGAAGGGATTCACAAGGTTATCCAATTGTGAGGATCTCATTATTTATACTTTAAGCTTCTTCCTAATCTCCTTGGAGGCTCTTGCAAGAGAGTTATTCGAGAGGTTTCCGGTTCTCTATCGTCACTTAGAGGGTGAAAAGGATGATTGGTTCTCTGCCAACACTTAGAGGGTGTGAAAGGACGAGAGGGTTCTCTTCCTTCAACAGGAAGGTGAAAAAGGATGATGGTTCTCTATCACACCTGGATTTGGTGGAAGAGAGTTTTTTAAAGGCTTCTCCGCCTTGCTGTGGGGGCTAAAGGAGAGTCACCTTGGTTTAGTGCAATATCTAGAGAAGGAGTCTCTAGGGAGTGGATGTAGGTCGTGTTTAACCGAACCACTATAAAATATGGTGTTCACTATAAAGTGGGAATATGTTGTTAGGCCTATTAATTTTGTCCCTAGGCTAACCAAGAGGGGGGCTGAATTGGTACTTTTAAAAATTTCTTGTAAGTATTGAAAACCTTTTTATAGGAATCTTCAGTATATCGTATAGTACGATCAAATTTGTACTGTACGAATAATTATAAAAATTAAGCTTTCTCAACCACAGAAAAATAAAGTGCAATGCAGAAATTAATAATGCGGTAAATAAAAATAAGAACAGAGAACACCAGATTTTATAGTGGTTTGGTCAAACATGACCAACATCCACTCCCTAGAGACTCCTTCTGTAGGTATTGTACTAAACCAAAGTGACTCTCCTTTTACCCCCACAACAAGGCAGAGAAGCCCTTTCAAACTCTCTTCCACCAAACCCCAGTACGACAGAGAACCGTCATCCTTTTTCACCCTCCTGGTGAAGGTAGAGAACCAACTCGTCCTTTCACACCCTCCAGGTATCGGCAGAGAACCAAGCATCCTTTTTCACCTTCCTGGTGACGATAGAGAATCAGACCTTCTTTAAAGATCTTCTCTCAAGAGTCTTCAAAGAGTTATGGAAGAGACTTGAAGTACAAACAATGAGATCCTCACTTTTGGACAACCTTGTGAAACCCTTCACAATTTCCTCTTCACAGATCTCACCACACTCACTCACAAACACTCTCTCTAATCACTCTCCCTTCCACTCTCAAGAAGAAATTCGTAGAAGATTAGTTAGAACATCAATTTTTAGGAACCTTATATTCAAAGGACAAGAAAAATCATCCAAAAACTAAAAATTCCAAGTTTTATGAAGTCAGATCGTACAGTACAATCAACATTCATTTGTACGAATAGTTCAAATCATTGAACAATTCATCCCATACGATCATGTATGAACCAATGAACCCCAGTTTTCGTACTCTGGAAAATGATATACGATATTTATTCGTACCGTTCGAACAGTTAAAAAACTGAATAGTTCATCCCGTACGATCCAGTATGAACTAGTGAACCCTAGATTTTGTAATCTAGAAAATGATATATGAACTCCAATCGTATTGTATGAACAGTATAAAAATGTACAGTTCGTCTCGTACGATCAAGTATGAACCAATGAAACCTAATTTTCGTACTCTAGAAAATACTATATAAATTAATATCGTACTGTACGATAAACTCAAAAAATGAACTGTTCGTCCCGTACGATTCAGTACGAACCATGTAAGCTCCCATTTCATACTTTAGAAAATGATATGCGAACTAATATTTTACTATATGATCCATTCAAAAAATGAACCGTTCATCTCGTAATATACAGTACGAACCATGTAAGCTCTCATTTCGTACTTTGGAAAATAATATATGAAAAATATTTCATTCTGTATGATTTATACTTAGAAAAATTTTAAACCAGGTAGGTTCGTATTAGAGAAGAAATAACATAAATCATCCCGTATGATCATACATCGTACAGTACGATTAGTTTAAAAATTAAGTTTTATCTCACTCCCCTAGTGTGTGTGTGCATAGTTATCCAATTTACAATCACACTCTCTCAGACTCTTGAAAAGTAAAAATTACAGACTTCTCTTACAATAAACTCTAACAAAATAACTTGAAGTTTTCAATAGTCTAGAGTGTGAATTTCCTGAAAGACATGTTAGTACACACAAAATAGAATTTCCAACATTTGTTAGGAGAAACAATAAACAAGCAATGAGATCAAAAAATAGGATTTTGTAATCATCAAAAACTCACATTAAAAACTCACTTAAATAACCAGATTTGCACCATTCTCAATAGTATGATAGTCACTAATCATCTTGTACGATCTTATCCAGCAATTCTACCATAATTTGTCCCCTAATCACAGGATCAATTTAGGCATGATTGTCATAAATCATCGAGGATGATTCACATCATCTTGTATAATTAGAACAAAATTTGAATATTAAAATATTACCTAAATTATGGTTGGCGACAATTTTTTATAATCTTAACTGATCATCCTATATAGTATGGATCATATCGTATGATTAGTTTAATCACTCTTAATTAACGGAGGTGCCCTAATAAGGGTTTTCTATTTTAACTAATCATCCAGTATGATATAAATCATATTATATGATTAGTTCAAAAATAAGAAATTTCTCTAACTCACCAACTCACTCTCTTGAGTGTGTGTGTGTAAGGTTACTCAGCTTAGTGGCCATCAGACACATGATTTGACTCAAGAAATGCAAAAATATAATGAAATTGAAATTACATATAGACTCAACCCTAGTCTATCCAATCTTGAGTAGATTGACATTGCTAGTGGACTTGAAATGTTAGTGAGCAGGGTAATAAAATAGATATGTAATAATAACAGTGATAAGGAAACAATAATGTTTGTTATCATCAACATCATAGTATTTTTCCTAAATTTATAATAATCCCCCCATTTTTTGTGATGGAAAATATTGTCGTTTAAAAATATTGAAAGCTTTTGACATTCTCTGAAACTCCACCTTAGAATGTGAAATTTTGAAAGTAAGGAAAGTTAAAAAAAATTTCTTCTTTTTTTTAAGGAAATACGAGATAGAAGTAAAAATATAAGACAATTAAGCAAAAAATTAGTTTCACTAAAATATAGGATACAAACAACATACTACTCCCCCTTTTGATATCACAAAAATGATGAATAAGAAAACACTAAACAGAATTAAAGTAAGTACATCACAAACACAGATAATAATAGAAACAAAATAAACTAGAACTCATAGGGATTCTGATTAGGAGGAGGAGGTGGTGGTGGTTGAAATTTACCTCATAATTAGATTTAGAAAACCAATAAGAAAATAATTGACAATGCTGAAATTCAAAAAGGTTAGAAAATTGATATTTGTTTACCCTAGCTCGGACTACTTATAGGTCATAATCCTTTTTAAATAAAAAATCTAAATCAGAAAAGAAATTAGATAGAAAAAGTGATCCTTTCAAACTTCAATTCTTAAAATATCTAATATAATAATATTGCAAAGTAATCAATCAAAAATCATGATTTTCAAATTCAAAGTGTAGGAGATATCAATTGACACAGGGAGTTTTCTAAGATTTTAAAGATTTGAAAGAAAGGCAAGTTAACTCTTAGTGAGTTCATTTTGTGCCTCTTTATCAGCTTTTGGCATACATTGCACATCTTTTGATTTTTTATGCACTTCGTGCATCTTGCAATTATTTAGTGTTTATTACGAATCTTTTAAGTTTTTGGGCTCATTTTGTGTCTCTTTTTCATTTTTGCATGCTTGCTTCCTTTCTAAATCTTCAAAAAATTTCTCAGTTGTGAGATCATCTTCCAAATATGACAGAGGATAAACTCACTCTCTTATATAAGGAAGGGTAAATCATAAAATAGATTCTTATCCATATAATAAATGCAACTAACTCGATTATGAAAACTTGAAAGAGATTCATTGACTTGGAATATTATTCATATGAGATAGATTACTGTAGAAAGATAAAATAGATCTCTATTTCAGATTCTAATTTTTAATTTGAAATAGATTTTGATTTAAAAAAAATATACACCACTAAAGGAGTTAGAGGAAGAGAAACAATCATCAATTTTTCTTCCTTTAACTACTTTAGAGGAGTCAATCACTACTTACATGCTTCTAAATAAAAATAGGGCAAAAATGATATTTAAAAAATAAATTCAACTACAGAAGTGAGTAGTAATCTGATTCTTAAAATACTAAAAAAATAATAGAAAATCAAAAACATAAAATAAAAATAAGACAAAAATAAAAATAAAGTCACCAATCAATAATTAAGGACTAAAATGAAAAATAAAATTATGAAAAACACAAGACAAAACATATACATTGAGAAGCTCATGAATGGCTAATTTTAAGTGATATGTAAAAGATATCAAGCCCAAAATCACATGCTCTCACTGGGTCTTTTGTGAGAGCCCTAAAATTCAAAGATCATGGAAAAAGAAATTTGGGAACTGAAGTGAGTTTAGGTCCCTTCATAAACTTGGATAAATCATTAGAATGTATGCCATGCTATGGTTGATGCAATTTTAGCCTCCACACTAAATATGTTATACGATGGAATGTGCAAGTGTGGCTAATGTGTCTTAACATGCCACATGAATAACATCTAACATCAGGAAAAGGGTTAACAAACCTATGATAGTTATGATGCTTATTCTTAGGTTTATGAGATGCATGACATGGTGAGTGCTTGAGAACAGGTTTATTTTGAGAAGCCTTTACTTTTTCTAACAAAATTTCATTAGCTTTTAAAGAGTGTTTACTAAGATCCAATATTTTAACACATGCTTCTAACTCTTTAAATGATTTTTCTAAATCAAGATGCAATGCTTTCAAAGAATCATGTATTTTAGAAAAAATAGTATATTTCTTATTCAATTCATCAAACTCATCCAGTAAAGTCATATGATCCTTATCTAAATCTGAACATTTTATTTTATTTTTGCAGAACTGAGCATTTAATTTTCAAGCTAGCGTGATTCTTTTTCAAATTCGTGTAAGAATCTTGAATCTTTTTTGAAACAACAAGTAATTCATTATATGAAAGTTGACATACCTCATCTTGATCAGATTGAACAAGATAGCTATTTTCCATTAAGCATAGATTTTTCACCTCCTCTTCTGCTTTTGTTCTAGATGAATCTGAAGCGGAGTCGGCTAAAAAAGCTTTCTAATATCTTCTCTTATCCTTATAGAACTTAGCTTTTTCTTCATCCTTCTCCTTGCTTAGGTGACCTTTATGATATGGGCAATCAGTTTTAACGTGCCCTTGTTTCCTTCATTCAAAATAGATGATATCAAAACAAGCTTTAGGGTTTTTATAATTCTTGCCTTTGCTCCACTGCTGATGATGCTTTTGCTTTTTGTTTAGAATGCTTTTGAACTGTCGAGTCATCAGTGTGATATCTTCCTCTCCTCCATCAGAGGAACTATCTGAATTATTAGCCTTTAATGCTATAGTTTTCTCCTTCTTTCTTTCTCTTGCATCAGATTGCCTTTAGCTTATACCGTATTCATAAGTGATTAGAGATCCAAGTAAGTTATCAATGGAATAAATATTTAAATCTTTGGATTGTAAAATAACAGTTATTTTGGCATCAAATGAACTAGGTAGACATTGCAAGATCTTATTAACTTTTTCAAATTTTGATAATTCTTTACCAAAAGCATGCACAAAGGTGTTGATTTGTGTAAACCTAGTATACATTTCAGATATAGTTTCACTAGGTTTAATGCAAAAGAGTTCATAATCATGGAGCAAAATATTTAACATTGATGGTTTAACCTCATTTATTCCTTCGTAAGTAATGCAATAATCTATCCCAAATTTTTTTATTAGTAGTACTAGTGGATATAATCATGTAATCTTTAGATTTCAAAGAACAAAAGAAATAATTTAGGCATTTAGCATTAAGTTGGGCTAAATTAATATCTTCTAAACTCCAATCAGAAAAAGGCAGTTTAGTTTTAATTCCATTCAGTAATCTAATGGGTGTAGAATATCCTTTTTGAACTAACATCCATATATGATAATCTATAGATTGTAAGAAAGTAGACATGCATATTTTCTAAAAATCAGAAGGTATATTTTCAAATAACGGTGGTCATTTGATTGAATATCCTTCCATGGTATTATGATTTCCAAAGTTATCCATTGATCATTTTTCAAAAGTTATTTAAAATTTAATTTTTGAATCCTGCTCTAATACCACTTGAAAGTTCGTAAGGGTTGTTAAACCTTCTAAGAATAAGCCCAAGGCTAACCAAGAGGGGGGGGGGGGGGGGGGGGGGGGCGAATTGGTAATTTAAAAATTTTTTAACAAAAATTTCTTGATGCGGAAGAACATCAATTTTACAATAACAAAATTAGAGTTTTCACC
The DNA here is from genome assembly GCA_019925795.1 of Dendrobium chrysotoxum. Taxonomy (NCBI): domain Eukaryota; kingdom Viridiplantae; phylum Streptophyta; class Magnoliopsida; order Asparagales; family Orchidaceae; genus Dendrobium; species Dendrobium chrysotoxum. The sequence continues at coordinate 48,439,700 of CM034305.1, read as the reverse complement.
CATGCAGTTAATCACAAAAAAATAAAGTATGAAAAATAAATTTGGGGGGGGGGGGGGGGGGGGCGAATTGGTAATTTAAAAATTTTTTAACAAAAATTTCTTGATGCGGAAGAACATCAATTTCACAATAACAAAATTAGAGTTTTCACCCATGCAGTTAATCACAAAAAAATAAAGTATGAAAAATAAATAGAATAAACACATCAAATTTTATGGTGGTTCAGTCAACCTGACCTATGTCCACTCCCTGGAGGCCTCCATTCAAGGTATTGCACAAAACATTTTAGTGTCTCTCCTTTTCCCCCACAACAAGGTGGAGAAGCCCTTACAAAATCTCTTCCACCGACCCGGTAAGGAAGAGTACCTTGAATCTTTTCTCCCTCTTGGTGATGGTAAAGAACCTGAATCCTTTTACTCACTCCCCGAGTAGGCAAAGAACCTTAATCTGATGCTAAAGAATGCCTCCCCCAGAGCCACCAAGGAATCAAGCATGTATTTTAAAGAAGATAATGGAAACCTTGCTTGGAGAAACCTTTGTGAATCCCTAACAACTCCCCCTTACAAGAATCTCTCCCTTTCTTCTCTCCCAAAGCTCTCCTCTCTTCCTCCTCTAAGCACTCTCTCAGAACAAGTCAACAACAAAAGATCTCTCACAAGATAATGTAAGAGAGCCTCCAAAAGAAGCCCTAATTCTTAATTTGCTATCAAAGATTGTCCAGTACGATCGCTCGATCTTCCTATACAATTAGTACAAAATAGCCCTTCCAGACAGTACGATCCATATTGTCATGTACGATCAGTTCAAGATTTTGTGTTGATCATCTAGTATGATCAAGTATCATCCTAGGTATCTCTCGGGTCATCCAATATGATAGTCACCGATCATCCTGTAGGATTTTATCAATTAATTCTATCATAATTAGTCCCTTAATAATATGATCAATTTAGACATGATTGTCAAAAATCATCCTATATTATTAGAACAAAATTTGAATATTAAAATATTGCCTAAATTATGATTTAGGCTATTTTTTATGATCTTAACTGATCGTCCTATATGATATTGATCGTATAGTATGATTAGTTTAATCACTCTTAATTAATGAGGTGTCTTAATAATGGTTTTCTATTTTAACTGATCATCCAGTACGGTATAAATTGTACTATATGATTAGTTCAAAAATCAAAAATTTCTCTAATTCACCAACTTACTCCCTTGAGTGTGTGTGAGCAAGGTTACTCAGCTTAGTGTCCACCGGATATATGATTTGACACAAGAAAGGAAAAAGTACATTGAAATTAAAATTATAAATAGACTCAACCCTAGTATACCTAAACTTGAGTTGATCGACATTGCCTGGACTTGTGGACCTGAAATGTTAATAAGCAGGGCAATAAAATAGATATATAATAATAACAGTGATAAGAAAATAATAATATTTGTTATCATCAAAATCATTGTACTTGGGCCAAGATTTGCAACAAAAAGTACATCAAAAATTAAAGATTCAAAATTTTAAGAAAATTTTGAATAAATTTGAAATGAATCTAAGTGACAAATCACATAAATGACATGCAAATATCAGATGACAAATGGACAGCATTCCTACCAGACTTGGGACCAAATAGGTGCTACTGGTTGGACCATCCACTTGGCTTTTAGGAGAAGTCAAGTAACTTTGGGTATGCTCGCTCGTACCAGCATGATCATGTAAACTATGGACTCAATTAAACATGCAAATATCATTCAAATGATAAACCAGGCTGGGTTGACTCGATTTAGGGAATTTACAGTTATAAATTTAAATCATAGAACATCAAATCAACACAAGTCATAAGATATATACAACACATTGAAAAAAGACATCAAAAATAAAAGATTCAAAATCTCAAGAAAATTTTGAATAAATTCAAAATGAATTTAAGTGACTAATCACACAAATGACATGCAAATGTTAGATAACAAATGGAGAGCATTCCTACCAAACCTAGGACCAAATCGGTGCTGCCGGTTGGATCATCCGCTTGGCTTTTATGAGAAGCCAAGTAACCCTTGGTATGCTTGTTTGTGCAAGCATGATCATGCAAACTATGGACTCAAATAAACATACAAATATCATTCAAATGACAAGCCAGGCTGGGTTGACTCAACTTAAGGAATTTACACCTATACAAATTAAATCATAAAATAGTTGCTTGAATCAAATTACATCGACAAAATTAACCATGAAGCAAGACTATACTGAATGTTCATGAAGGTTGTTAAACCTCTAAGAACTAACTCGAGGCTAACTAAGAGGGGGGGGGGGGTGAATTGGTGTTTTAAAAATTCTTAAATAAAAAGAAAAATCTTTTTATCTTTTTTAAATATTTTAAAATAAAATAACAACCCTTGATACGGAAGAAAAAATAATTTTACAATACCAACACAATCAGAGTTTTCAATCACAGAACAAATCCCATAAAAGTGCGAAAATAAAAATGCAGAAAAAGAAATAAGAAAGAACACACCATATTTTATAGTGGTTAGGTCAAATCTGACCTACGTCCACTCCCCGAAAACCTCCTTTCTAGGTATTGCACTAAAAGTAGTGTCTCTCCTTTTGCCCTCATGGTAAGGTGGAGAAGCCCTTACAAAATCTTTCCACCAACTCGGTGAAGTAGAGTGCCTTGAATCCTTTTGCTCCCTCATGGAGTAGGCAGAGAACTTGATAGTTCTTATACTCCCTCCTGGAGTAGGTAATGAACCTGACAATCCTTTTACTCCCATATGGAGTAGGCAGAGAACCTGGATCTGATGATAATGATCATCTCCCTAGAGCAACAAAGGAACAAAGGATGAGACTTGAGGAAGATGATGGAAAACTTGCTTGGAGCAACCTTTGTGAATCCCCTAATAACTCCCTCTCACAAGGATCTCTCTCTCTACCAAACTCTCCTTCTCCTTCTCTAAGCTCTCTCAGGTTAAACCAAAAGCAAAAGATTTGCCCAAAGACAAATATAATTGCTTAAATAGTGAGCCTTTAAAAAATCCCTAATTTTTAATCTAGGGGAACTGATTGTCCAGGATAATCATATGATCATCCTGTATGATTAGTTCAAAAATAAAAATTCAACCAAGATGAATTGCATTTCCCGGTACGATTAGTTCAAGAGAATAGACTGATCATCCTGAACGATTAGAATATCATCTAGGACTATTTATATAAAACTATTAAACATCATCTTATATGATACTCGGTGATGCCTTATCGTCCCATGTAATTCTTTGTCATCTAGTATGATAGAAGTTCATCATCCTAAATGATTAGTTGTAAAACTCTGGTATGATAGATGATGATCCCTTATCATCCCATGCATGTTCTCTATTATCTAGGATGATCATCACTAATCATCTTGTATGATCGGATCGACAAAATTTTACCATAATTATTCTCCTAATCACAGGACTAATTTAGGCATGATTGTCATTTATCGACCACGACAATGCGGATCATCCTGTACAATATGAATAAATTTTGAATTATAAAATCTTGCCGAAATTATGATTAGCGGCTGATTTTCATATCTATAACTGATCATCCTGGATGATCATAATTGTCCAGTATGATTAGTTAATTAATCTCACTTTATAAAGGGTGCCCTAATTAGGGTTTTCTATATAACTGATCATCCAGGACAATTATTATCATCATGTATGATTAGTTCAAAAAATCAAATTTTCTCCTAACTCACTAACTCACCCCCTTGATTGTGTGTGTGCAAGGTACTTAGCTTGGGGTCCACCAGATACATGACTTGACTTAAGAAAGGTAAAAAGTACTTTCAAATTGAAATTACAGACTGATTCCATCCTAGTCTGCCCAATCTTGAGTTGATCTGCTGACCTAAAATGTTAGTACACATAGAAAATAGATATGCAAATAAAATCATTTTCAGGAGATGGCATAATAAGAAAATAATAATGTTTGTTATCATCAAAATCACAGTACTTGGGTTTATATTTTCAATAATTTCTCCCTTTTTTATGATGACAAAAATTACTGTTAGAAGTCTTCAAAAGTGTTTTGCTATTCCCTAAACTCCCCCTTACTAAGTTAATCTTTAAGAAATAGAGGAGGTGATTTTTGTTCATTTTTTTATTTTAAAGAATTTGCAAAATAGTAAACACTAAACAGGAACACTAAGTAGGAAACAAACTAAACATTGACACTAAGTAGGAAATAAATTAAACACTGAATAGGAAATAAACTTTTACAAACAACATAATACTCCCCCTTTTGACATCACAAAAAAGAGGAAAAAAGAAAACACTAAACAGAATAGAGTAAACACATCACAAAAATATATGATAATAGAACCAAAACAAACTATAACTGAAAGGGATCCTGGTTAGGAGGAGGAGGTGGTGGTGGTGGCTGAAAGAGGATGTGAACGGAAGTAAACTACTCACCAAACCAGGCCATAACATGTTCATGGTGCTGCTGCTATTGGGCTGTGTATGCATGAAAGCGAGCTAAGTCTTGAGCATGCTACTACTCCTGCGCAACTACGTAGGAGTTAAACCTAGACTCCCATTAGTCAAACCGTTGAACCAGCTGATCTATCTGGGATTATTGGCAGATAGGGATAGGTGTAGGAATATGTGTTGAACCTTCCTTGTATTTATCGACTTCTTGGTAGCGAGCCTAGCAGTGAGAGGCACTTTAAATGACATGGAAGGAGGTATCATAATAGAAGACTAGGAAATGATCCAGTGGTGTTGGAAATTGGAAGTTTTTTTTGGATTTTAGGACAAAAGGAATGATGTGTCCTAAGGAAAGATTGGTTATTCTCTTATGTTTGGGATCTCTAATGCAGGTCAGATTTGAAAGATAACGAATTAAAAGATTAGCTGCATTAAAGTCTATCTGAGCCATTATGAGGTAGGTTGCAATGGAAAGAATAGGAGTGGTGTTGATTCGATCACCAACTTTAGGAATGATAGAATTTCTAAGTACGTGCTGGATGATGCGGGCAGCTTGGACTAGAGTGCTATCTTCAGTAATGTGGTAGTTATTATTTGATTCCCTAAGGGTGTTATTGATAGGGGTCCAATCAAATTCATGATTTCCAGCTAAAACATGAATTTTTTCACCAGTAGTGGAAATATGTAGAAGATCGTGAAAATATTGGTAGGTAATTTCTACTGGTTGCTTATTAACATATGAATGGAGGGAAAAACCCTCACTATTTAGTCTAAGGCTTGCAAAAAATTCAAAAAGAAGTTTAGAACATAAGGGATAAGCAAGAGTAAGAATGAAGGTCAGAGTAGTATGAGCAAACAGATGTAGCACTTGAAAGTGGAGGTCCTCCTATTTGAGGATATTAGAGGTAGTGGTTATGGCATCCTTATATTTATTGTAGGCATCTTCATCAACTGCCTCAATAAATCTTGGATCTACCTGACGCAGGGAGGAACTTCCCATAATTGATCGAGATAGCTTGCCTCTGACCATTATAAAGATTTAGATCTTAAGTGAGAGGGAAGAAGTATTAAAAAGATTAGAGTGAAGAAGAAATGTTGAATTTGAGCTATTTATATAGAATAGGTCGGATCATCCATGATGATCAGGTGCAATCAATTCATCCAGATGATCAGTCAAAAAAGTTGGTCATATCATCCAGGACGATCAGACATCATACTGGGTGATAAGAGACAGGGAGATCATCTCGAGGAGTCAACATGTACAATCGTTGACTGGCTATATTGTATAGGATGAACACGTGGATCATCCAGGATGATGTGTCATTAAAAATTATACCGACTACATTCAAATCATCCAACTGCTACTGCCACATGGATCATCTAAGATAGAGAATATCGTCCCATACGATCACCAATAATTGATTCAGATCAGTCGTTGGATGTGTAGTGATCAAGGATTTGATATTTTATTAATATCATATAAGACGATGTATATCGTCCTAAATGATGTGAACAAAATTTGGAGAAATTTGAGGATGGAATGTGATGATCAGGAGGGTTCCAAAACAAAAACAAAAAACACGAAAAACATCAAATAAAACAAAAATAAGCCAAAAATAATTAGAAATTAAAATTAATTTTTTTTTGAATCGAACAACTCTAGTGAATGATAAATTTACCTTATTGTTAGATTTAAAACCTGTAAGAAAAGAATTAACAATGCTAAATTCCAAAAAGGTTAGAAAATTGATTTTGTAAACCCTAGCTAGGACTCCTTACAGGTTAAAATTCTTTTTAAATAAAAGTCAAATTCATAAAAGAAATTAGATAAGAAAAGTAATCTTTTCAAACTTCTTTTTAGAAAAATATCTGATAGAAATTGTATTGCAAAGTAATGAATCAGGAATCATGATTTTTAATCTCAAGTGTTTGAAGATATTAAGTGGCACATGGATTCATCTAAGATTTTTAAAGATTTGAAATAGAAGGATGCTTAGTTCTTTGTGGGCTCATTTTGTGCTTTTTTTCAGTTATTTGGTGCACTTTGCGCATCTTTTAATTTTTGATACACTTTGTGCATCTTGCAATTAATTGTCATACATTGCACATCTTTTCAGTGTTAAGATCATTTTGTGCCTCTTTTTATTTTTTTTGCTAGCTTGCTTCCTTTCATAACCTTTAAAGACTCTCATTTTTGATATTATCTTTTAGATATAAGAGATGAAAAACTCACTCTCTAATATAAGTAAGAGTAAACCAGAAAACAGAATAATATCCATACAATAGATGCAACCACCTAATTAAGAAAATTTGAGAGTGATTCATTAATTTGGAACATTATTCATATGAGGTAGATTATCATAGGAAGATAAAATAGATATCTATTTTAAAGTCCAACTTTTAATTTGAAATAGATTTTGATTCAAAAAGAAAAGTATACCATTAAAGAAAAGTATACCATTAAAAGAGTTAGAGGAAGAGAAGCAGTCATCAATGTTTCTTCCTTTAACTATTTTAGAGAAGTCAATCACTGCTTACAAGCTTCTAAATAAAAAGAAGGAAAAAATCTCATTTAAAAAGCAAGCTCATCGACAGAAGTGAGCAGTGATCTGATTCTTAAAATACTAAACAAAAATAACAGAAAATTAAAAACATAAAACACAAACACATAAAAAGAAATATGCAAATAAATCAAACAAAATAATAAGAATAGAAACATAAATAGAAAGCATCATTTTCAAGCATGAATATCTATCACACCTAATCTGGTTCTTAAGGTGCTGAAGGTTTCAAAGGCTAGTGATTTTATAAAGATATTTTTAAGTGGCTATATGGTGTAGCTCTATGTCTCCTTTGGTTACATGGTCCCTAATAAAATGATGCCTTATGTCTATATGTTCGGTCATGGAGTGTTGGATTGGATTCTTAAAAAATACAGATGGCACTAGTGTTATCACATATGATTAAAATTATACCTACAAGCAATCTTAAATCCAGAATTTATTACTTTAACTAAAGGACTTGGGCCACACAACTTCCTATAAGCAATGAGTGAGCCAATCAAATTATCAATAGAATATTCATTCAACTTTTTTGATTCATAAATAGCTATAATTATGGTATCAAACTTATCAAGTAGGCAACGTAGAATTTTATTGACCTTTTCAAAGTTTAAAAATTCTTTACCTAAAGCATATAATGATGTAACAATTTCAATAAACCTAGTATACATGTCTAAGATCATCTCATAAGATTTTATGCTAAAAGTTCATAATCATGCATTAGAATATTCAACATAGATTGCTTAACTTCATTAGTTCCTTCGTATGTAATACACAGTTTATCCCAAATTTCTTTGCCAGTAGTATATGTAGATATTATCTCATGAAACCATCAGAATTTAAAGCACAGAAAAATAATTCAAATATTTAGCATTCAGTTGAGCATTGATCTGATCTACTCTACTCCATTCAGAGAAAGGAATATTAAATTTAATTCCATCTATAATACGTGATGGCACAGAATAACCAGTTTGAATAATATGCCACATGTGATAATCTATTGATTTCAAGAAAATAGACATACCAATTTTCCAAAAATCAAAATTAATATTTTCAAATAAAGGTGGTTGGGTGATTGAATATCCTTCTGCAACATAACGATTTCCAAAATTAGCCATTGATCAAAATTTAAAAGTTTTCCAAAACTTAATTTTATGAACCCCCCACATTAAAGTTTTTTATGGATGTTAAGCCCTTATGAACTAGCCCGAGGCTAACCAAGAGGGGGGTTGAATTGGTAGTTTTAAAAAATCTTAAGTAAAAATGATTTAGAAATTTTTTTTGAATTTTTTAAAATAATTACAATTTTGCGATGATGTGTAGAAGTTCATCAAAACAAAATAATAACTACAATCACACGATCATCAACAGAAAAGTAAAGAGCAAAAGATAATAAAAAAGAACACACCAAATTTATAGTGGTTCGGTCCAACCTGACCTACATCCATTGAAAGTTCGATAGGGATGTTAAGCCCTGATGAACTAGTCTCGAGGCTAACTAAGAGGGGGGGGGGTGAATTAGTTATTTAAAAATTCGAGAGTAATAGTAAAAAATCTTTTTGATGATTTGCAGTGAAAATAAGTAAACACATAAACGAAAAGATCAACCACAGATTTTACCCAAGAAGATAATCGCAGTAAAATAAAGTGTAGAAAATAATCAGAAAGAACACACTAGATTTTATAGTGGTTCAGTCAACATGACCTACGTCCACTCCCCGGAGCCTCCCCTCTGGGAATTGCACTAACTCAAAGTGACTCTCCTTCTACTCCCACAGCAAGGCGGAGAAGCCTGTATAAAAACTCTTTTACACCGACACGGTGAGGTAGAGAACCTAACCACCTTTTGCTTCCTCCTGAAGCAGGCAGAGAACCTCAGACTCCTTTTGCTTCCTCCTAAAGCAAGCAGAGAACCTGAACTCCTTTTGCTTCCTCCTGAAACAGGCAGAGAACCCAAATCTTATTGCAAACGATCCTCCCACAGAAATCACCAACAAGATGAGAGATGACGAACAGAGAAGACAACTCTGATCTTTGCTTGGAGAAACCTTTGTGAATCCCTCACAAACTCCCTCTCACAAGATCCTCTCTCTCTCTCTCTCCCAAACTCTCTCTCTCTCTAGGGTTTCTCAGGAAAGGAAAGTGGCAAAAGATTTTTCTTGTTGGAAGAAAAAGATCTTTTATAGGAGGGCTCAAAATTTGCCCTAAATCTCAACTGGTCGGCCAATATCGTCCAGGATGACCTGTACGATTAGTTCAAAATCACCTGTTTCAGCCTGGACGATCAGTAGAAAAAAATTGTTCAGATCGTCCCGTACGATTCTGCGATCGTCCGGGGTGATTAGTGTAAATTCAAGAATTTTGTCCAGAAGATCGCTCTGGTCATCCAGAGAGACTTGTGCTGGACGACCTAAAAATGACTTGATCGTCCAGGATGATATTGATTTCGTCCTGTATGATTAGTTCAAAAAGTGCCAAAATCGTCCTGAGCACCGCTCTGGACGTACAGCTGAAACACACTGAACGATCATCATTATCCCGGACGATGTGATCATATCAATTAAATATTAATTACTTTTCTTAATCACCAGATGAATTGAGGCATGATTGTATTGGATCATCCAAGATGATACATGTATCATCCGGGACGATCAGATCAAATCTCTAAAAATAAAACTTGCCTAACTTGATCTAGCGGCTGAGAATTTCTGATTTGAGTCTATCATCCCGTACGATGTATGAATTATCCAGGACGATCGGCTTAATCAGACAGACTTAACTTAGTCTCCCTAATTAGGATTTCTGTTTTCACTTAATCGTCCAGGATGATGTGAATATCGTCCAGGACGATCTGAACAAAAATTGAACAGAAACTATAATTCACTCAAGCCCTCCTCCTAAGTGTGTGTGTGTAAGGTTACTTAGCTAGGCGATCAGTTACATTGTATTTGACTCAAGAAAAAGAAAAACATTACATTTAGACACACTTGGAACCGATCTTGAGTTGGCTTGAGTTGCTTTTGATCATTTGTACCTGAAATTGATTATCCAAGCAAAACAGAATACAACCATATTTGTTATCATCAAAACTGTATTTTTTGAAACCAAATTTGTAACAATCTCCCCCTTTTTGATGATGATAAATATTAGTGCAGTAGTTTAAAATAAAATAATCGGGAGTAAACCAAAGCACATCAAAAAACAAATATCTTTCTAAATTTTATTGAACAACTAGAACAGTATAGAAAAATAACTACAAATAAAATAAACAACACAAAATAAGATCAACACATAAAATAAAAACTACTACAACGAACTCCCCCTTTTCACATCACAAAAAGGAGGAGAAACAGACACAATAGTACAGACAGAAAATAGCACAAAACACAAAACTAAAATGGAGGCGGATCATGATCAGAAGGAGGAGGTGGTGGTGGCGTAAAGTAACTGTGAATGGCGGCGAAGTGGGCTCCAATCCAGGTAATGCCATGGTCGTGCTGCTGTTGCTGCTGAGCAACACAGTCATTAAAGCGATGCAGTTCCTCAGTGTGTTGTTGCTCCTGGGAAGCAACATAAGAATCTAATCGGGCCTCCCACTGGTTGAACCGCTATACGAGATGATCAAAAGTGGAAGCAATGCGAAGGGGAGCAGGTGCATCAGGTGCAGTAGGAATAGGAACAGCTTCTTCCTCTTCCTCCTCAATATTTGGGGCGGGCTCCGAATATAGTCGGGTACTATGGAGTACATGGAATGAATTATTTGTGAAGTATGAAGGAGGGACATTGGGAGGGACTAGATATTACAGGTCATATTTTGTCTCCAAAGCATATGCAATGGTGTATCCTAAAGCTAGATTTGGACATCGTCTATGGCCTGAATCCCTAATGGTAGTGAGATGCTCAATATATCTAAAAAGAAGATCAGTGGCAATTAAGTCCCGGTGGGCCATGATGTAATAGGTGGTAAGAGGTAATAAAGGGGTGATGTGAATGCGATCCCCAGCCATTGGGATGACGGAGGAACGAAGGACATATTGAATGGTACAGGCATCCTTAAGGAGGGAGGTACAATCATTATCGTGGTAGGATGCATTTGTATTTCTAAGGAAGTGATTGATGACACTCCAATCATAATCAGGATAAAAAATAACGGTGTGGAGTTTGTCGCCAGTGACAGAGAGATGAAGGATATTATGAAAGTCCTGGGCTGTGAGTTCTACAGGTCATTGATTAACATAGGAGTGAAGGGTGGAGTAGTCAGTGGCAATGCGAAGATTGGTGAAGAAGACTTGGAGAAGTTCAAGGTAAATGGGAAGGCCAGGGTGAGGATGAAAGTGAGGGAGGTATGTGCAAAAAGATCGAGGACAGGGTAGGTAAGGGTGCGGGGGATTACGATTTTAGACTGTGTGATTCCCACTTCAAGATATCGTTCGAAGGCAGCTTGATCGATTGCATTTGGAAAGCGAGGATCGACATTTCCCAATGAGGAACTCGTACCCGTTTGCCTAGATCGCTTCCCACCAGCCATTAGATAACACAAGAGAGGAAGTATGGAAGAAGAGGTGTGAAGAAAACTAAAGAGAATGGCTGTGTAAATAGAAATCAGCTGGATCATCCCGTACGATCGCAGGATAGTCCAGGATGATATGAGCATTTATGATGGCCAGGATGATTGGTCAAAAAGGTGGTCGGATCATCCAGGATGATTAGAGACAGGTGATTGTCTAGAGGAGTCGAGCCAGACGACCGTTGATGAAAAGTATCATCCATGATGATTAGGTGGATCATCTAGGATGATATGCAATAAATATATAAGACGGGCCAAATTTGAATCGTCCAACCTCTGACACATGGATCATCCAGGATGATGAGGTGGATCATCCAGGATGATGAATAATAATTGGCTCATTCTCAACCGTTCGATCAGATCAAGGGATATGGATCATATCGTCCAGGACTATATAAGGATCATCCAGGACGATCACCAATAATTGGTGTATCTCAGCAGTATGATCAGAGTGGGGACGATTTGAATGGATCATCCAAGATGATTTATGGATCGTTCAGGATGAAGAAGATCATCCAGGATGATGTGGGGATCGTCCAGGACGATATGAAGAAAAAAATTAAAAAAGATGGAGGATGGAGATGAAAGATTAGAGATCCCAAAAATACATATAATAAAATAAAAAATAAAAGTAATGTAAATAAAACTCAAAATGAGAAACACACAAGTACACAAAACACAATAATTTTTATTTGTTGAATCGATCTGCTTCAGTAAATCAAAATTTTTCGTTGATTTTGAATCCAAAAACCAATAAGAATACGATCAACAACACTGAAATCTAGAAAAGTTAAAAAATCAACTTTCGTAACTCCCACCTCAGACACCTTATAGGTGCAAATTCCTTTCAAAATAAAAATCCAATTCAGAAGAAAAGAAATTGGATTCGAAAAGAGATCATTTCAAGCCTCGTTCCAGAAAAATATATGATATAATAGTATTACAAAGTAAGAAATAAAAAATCAAGATTTTCAAACTCAAGCTTTTGAAAATATTAAGTGGCACACAAATTTTTCTAAGACATTTAATAATCTGAAAGGGAAGAGAGCTTGGTTTGGGCTCATATTGTACCTCTTTTTTAATTTATTTGGCACTTTGCGCATCTTTTGAAATTTTTTTTTGATACACTTTGTGTATCTTTAAGTTTGGCGACATTTCACATCTTTTCAGCTTTGGGCTCATTTTATACCTCTTTTTCAATTTGATTGGCACACTGCGCATCTTTTGTAAGCTTTCTTTCTTTCATAATCGTTAAAGAGTCTAAGCTGTGAAATTATCTTCCTGACATAGGAGATGACAAAACTCACTCTTCATAATAAGGAAGAGTAATTCACAAAGAAAAAATCATACATCATATGATAGGTGCAATCACTTGGTTTAAAAAATCATAACAATGACTCAAAACTTTGAAAATACTATTTATATGAGGTAGATTACTGTAGGAAGATAAAAGAGATCTCTATTTCAAAAACCAATTTTTTAATTTTGAAAAAGATTTTTATCCAAAAGAAATAATACACCATTAAAGGAGTTAGAGAAAGAGAAACAATTATCGATGTTTCTTCCCTTTAACAAATCCAGTGGAATCAATCACTGCTTACAAGCTTCCAAACCAAAAACCAAGCAAAATTTTCAGTCACAAATCCAGTTTATCAGCAGTAGTGAGCAGTGATCGGGTTTTATAAAGCATAAAATAGTAAGTAAAAATCAAGCAGGAAATCACCTCAAAATAAATATTCGAATCAAATAAACAACAAGAATAAAATAAAAAATCTGCAGAAAGATAAAACTCAACAGAAAATAGATAACCAAATCAAATAACTAATTAACAAAAATAAAATGAAAAACAGACAAATCAGAGTTCAATAGTCATCAGAATCAAGCATTTATGTTAATCACACCTAATCTGGTCCTCAAAATGCTAAATGAGTCAAAGGCTAGTGCCTTAGTAAATATGTTAGCCAGCTGATTTTCAGTTGCTACATGATGTAGCTCAATGTCCCCTTTTGTAACATGTTCCCTAATGAAGTGATACCTTATATCAATGTGTTTGGTTCTAGAATATTGGATTGGATTCTTAGAAATGCAGATGACACTAGTATTATCACACAGAATAGAAATTATGCCCATAGGTAATCCTAAATCCAGAACTTATTACTTCAACCAAAGAACTTGGGCCACACAACTTCCTAAGGCTAGGTACTCAGCTTCAGCAGTGGAAAGTGCAATTGAGTTCTATTTTCTACTGGACTAGGAGACTAAAGACTGTCCTATGAATTGATAAGTTCCAGAAGTGCTCTTTCTATCCACCCTACACCCTGCAAAGTCAGAATCAGAATATCTAATAATCTCAAAAGAGGTGCTGGGCTTAATGTACCAGATTCCTAGGTTTGGGGTCCCTAAAAGATATCTAAGAATTCTCTTAACAGCAATCAGGTGGGACTCTTTAGGATCAGCTTGAAACCTAGCACAAAGACAAACACTAAACACGATATCAGGTCGGCTAGCACTCAGGTAAAGCAGTGATCCAATTATTCCTCTATACTCCTTCTGATCAACAGATTTTCCACTTGAATCCTTATCTAACTGAATAGAGGAGCTCATGGGAGTGTTGATTGGCTTAGCTTTGTCGATTTCATATTTCTTCAAAATGTCCTTAGTGTATTTAGATTGATTGAGAAAGGTTCCATCATCCATTTTCCTTATACTAAACCCTAAAAAGTAGGACAACTCTCCCATCATACTCATCTCAAACTCCTTATTATTTTAAAAAACTCATCATATAAATATTTATCAGAAGATCTAAAAATTATATCATCAACATAGATCTGGATAATGAGTAAATCATCCCCTATTCTCCTCAGAAAAAGGGTGGTGTCTGCGCTTCCCTTAACAAACTCTCTTTCTAATAGGAATGTGCTAAGCCTCTTATACCAAGCTTTGGGTGCATGTTTCAATCCATATAAGGCCTTTTTTTAATTTGTAAACATGATTTGAAAATTAGGAACTCTCAAAACTTGGGGGTTATTCTACAAAAACATCCTCTTTTATTATCCCATTTAAAAAGGTACTCTTGACATCCATTTGAAATAACTTAACTCCCTTATAACAGGTAAAGGCTAGTAGCACCCTAATGGCTTCCAATCTAGCTACATGGGCAAAGGTCTCCTCAAAATCAATCCCTTTAATCTGATTATACCCCTTAGCCACCAATCTTACCTTATTCCTAACCACCACACAAGAATCATTCATCTTATTCTTAAAGACCCACTTGGTTCCCACTATACTTTGATTCCTAGGTCTTTCTACTAACTCTCAAACATCATTCCTTATAAGTTGATTCAGTTCCTCTTGTATAGCTAAGATCTAGAATTCATCAGAGAGGGCTTGATTGATGTTGGTGGGTTCAGTCATTGAGATAAAGGCAGAGTGGTTTACTTCCTTCCTAAGTCCATGCCTAGTCCTAACACCTTCAGAAGGGTCTCCTAAGATTAGTTCTTTAGGGTGACTCAAAGAATATCTCCAATCTCTAGGCAAAGTGTTTTGAGGATCTACCCTTTCCTCCATATTTATATTTTCAACCCCTTGGGTAATCTCCCCTACCTTTTCTTCTTCCTCAACTCTAGTCACCTTAGGATCAGATTCATCAAACACTACATGAGTAGTCTCTTCTACCACCAAAGTCCTCTTATTAAACACCCTAAAGGATTTCCCCACAATAGAATAGCCTAAGAACACTTCTTCATCAGATTTGGGGTCAAATTTTTCTAAGGATGATTTCCTGTTGTTCAGAATGGAAACCTTACAGCCAAAGACATGGAGGTGGGACAGGTTTGGAGTTCTACCCTTAATGATCTCATAAGGTTTCTTGTTCAGATTGGATCTAACATTCACCATATTCAGCACATAACAGGCAGTGTTCACCGCTTCAACCCAAAAGTATTTCGAAAGTGAATACTCAGCAAGCATGGCTCTAGCGGCTTCCACTAAGGTCCTGTTCTTCCTTTCAGCTACCCCGTTCTACTGAGGGGTCCTAGGAGCTAAAAAATTGTGACTAATCCCTTGCTCCTCATAGAAACATCCAAACTTCACATTTTCAAACTCTCCACCATGATCACTATGAATAGTCAACATCTCACAACCTAATTTCCTCTGAATCCAAGTGGAGAAGGACTTAAATTCATCAAATGACTCAGATTTATGTGATAAAAATTTAATCCAAGTGAACCTCGAGTAATCATCAATAATCACAAAACCATAGACTTTCCCCCCTAAGCTGGCAGTGCTAATGGGTCCAAAGAGATCCATGTAAAGGACTTCTAAAGGTCTAGAGGTGCTAATGTCCTTAACAAAGTGAAAGGAGGACTGGACTTGCTTTCCTAATTGATAGGCATCATACAGGTGATCCTTAGTGAACTTAAGCTTGGGCACACATCTAAATAAGTCCTTTTGGGTGAATCTCTTAAGATTTTTCATACTGGCATGACATAGTCTCCTGTGCCACAACCAATACTCATCAGGAGTAGTTTTTAAGCAAATTGAATTATCAACTTTAATGTAGTTTATATTCAGCATGTAGATATTGTTGATCATTTATCCCAGCAAAACAACTTGTTATTTAAGCAAAAAATGCAGTAAGTGGGCAGAAATTTGATGTTGTATCATTTATCACAAAGCTGACTGATGCTCAACAGATTGTGTTTTAATTCATCTACAAGCAAAATATTATCAATCATAAAATTCTTTGAATCACCAATTATACCTGAGCCTACCACCCTCCTGGTGGTGTTATCTCCAAGTTTAACCTTACCTCAAGCCCTGGCTTCCATCGA
This sequence comes from Dendrobium chrysotoxum, assembly GCA_019925795.1. NCBI lineage: Eukaryota > Viridiplantae > Streptophyta > Magnoliopsida > Asparagales > Orchidaceae > Dendrobium > Dendrobium chrysotoxum. Next base: position 48,423,272 of record CM034305.1, on the reverse strand, counting down.
AATGAACTGATTTGCTTCTCCAATCATGTATCTTAAACATCCGCTATCCAGGTACCACATGCTCTCACGAGGTCTTGTGTGAGAGCACACCTACAAAATCATCAAATGTCAGATTTAGGAACCCAAACAGGTTTGGGTTCCTTCTTATGAAAAGAAAAATATAATGCATATGTATTGTGTTGTGAAACAGGCAATTTGGGTCTCCATACCCAATGTGTACTACGATGACCAGTACAGGTGTGAGAAATATGTCCTAATATGCCACAAGAAAAATATCTAACACCAGGAAAAGGGTTAACTAATCTACGTGGGTGATAGTTCCTCTTCCTAGGTTTGTATGAAACATGCTTTGATGATTTTGAAATAGATTCTTCAAAAGGTGGAGGTGCATAAAATTGTGCAAAAGTTGGAGGTGTTTCATTTTTCTAAAAAGCACTCATTTTAACTTTTAGAAATTCATTTTCTTTATTAAGACTTGCAATTTCATATTTCAATGCTCCATTGCTACTCTCCACTTCACATGTCAGATTGTTTAATTCTTTGAAAGCTTTCTCTAAATTAACATGTGAGATTTGCAGTAAATCATATTCAACAATTAAATCAGAATGCTTTTTGTTCATCTCATCAAATTCATCAAGTAAAGACATGTGATTGTAATCAACAGTAGAATGATCTTTAATCAAAATTTCATGCGCTTTTTGTAAATTTAGAAGTTCTAGTTTTAAGCTAGTATGATTTTTCTTGAGCTTCCTATACGATGCATGAATTCTTTCAGATACTTCAAATAATTACTCGTAAGTAAGCTCACATACCTCTTCCTAGTCAGACTGACCAGGATGATCATCAGCCCTCAGACACAAGTTAGTTTCCTTCTCTTCAGCTTCAGTCTCAGAGGAGTCAGATGCAGAATCAACCCAGAATGCCTTCTGAATTTGCTTCTTATCCTTCCTGAACTTGTGTTTCTCCTCACCCTTCTCCTTGCTTGGGTGAGCTTTAAGTGTAGGACAGTCAGCCTTTATGTGTCCAGGCTTCCTACATTCAAAATAAACAGTATCAGATGAACCTTTAAAATTTTTGCTGGACTTACCCTTGTTCCACTTCTGAAAGTTCTTGTGTTTCTTCCTTAGAAAGCTTTTGAATTGCCTAATGATTAAGGCAACGTCATCGCTATCAGACCCGGAAGTACTAGTATCACTCTCGTTGGCCTTTAGTGCCACTATTTTCTCCTTCTTCTTCTCACCTGCATCAAGCTATCTTTGGTTCACCCCTTGCTCGTAAGCAATGAGTGATCCAAGTAAGCTATCAATAGAGTATGTATTCAAATCTTTAGATTCAGTGATTGCAGTTATCTTAGCATCATACAAAGAAGGTAAACATCTAAGAATTTTGTTCACTCTTTCATAGTTTGTAAGTTCTCTTCCTAAGGCATACAAATAAGTGACAATTTTAGTGAACCTCGTATATATTTCAGAAATGGATTCAGTAGGTTTCATACAAAAAAGTTTGTAGTCATAAAGTAATATGTTTAACCTAGACTGTTTAACATCTGTTATACCTTTATAAGTGATGCACAATCTATCCCAAATTTCTTTACCAGTTGTACAAGTAGAGACACGCATGTAATCTTCAGATTTTAAAGCACAGAAAAAATAGTTCAAACATTTGGAATTCAGTTGGGCTAAGTCACGATCATCAAAAATCCAATCAGTGAAAGACAGTTCAGTTTTAACATTATTAATCATTCTAAAAGGTGGCTCATAGCCATCCTTAACAAGCATCCACATGCGATAATCAATTAAACATCTAAGAATTTTGTTCACTTTTTCATAGTTTGTAAGTTCTCTTCCTAAGGCATATAAAGAAGTGACAATTTGAGTGAACCTCGTATACATTTCAGAAATGGATTCAGTAGGTTTCATGCAAAAAAGTTTGTAGTCATAAAGTATTATGTTTAACCTAGACTGTTTAACATCTGTTATACCTTTATAAGTGATGCACAATCTATCCCAAATTTATTTACCAGTTGTACAAGTAGAGATACGCATGTAATCTTCAGATTTAAAAGCACAGAAAAAATAGTTCAAACATTTAGAATTCAGTTGGGCTAAGTCACGATCATCAAAAGTCCAATCAATGAAAGGCAGTTCAGTTTTAACATTGTCAATCATTCTAAATGGTGGCTCATAGCCATCCTTAACAAGCATCCACATGCGATAATCAATTGATTAAAGAAAAGTGGACATGTTCCAAAAATAAAAAGTAATGTTATCAAACAATGGCGGTCGTGTAATTGAATTACCTTCAACAGGATTACGATTATCAAAGTTAGCCATAGATCAAATTCAAAAGTTTTTCAAAACTAGATTTTATGAATCCCGCTCTGTTACGACTTGTAAGTTCGATAGGGATGTTAAGTCCTGATGAACTAGTCCCGAGGCTAACCAAGAGGGGAGGTGAATTGGTTATTTAAAATTTTGAGAGCAACAGTAAAAAATCTTTTCGATGATTTACAACAGAAATAAGTAAACACATAAATGAAAAGATCAACCACAAATTTCACCCAAGCAAATAATCACAGAAAAATAAAGTGTAAAAAATAATAAAAAAGAACACACCAAATTTTATAGTGGTTCGGTCAACTCAACCTACGTCCACTCCCAGGAGCCTCCCCTCCAAGTATTGCACTAACTCAAAGTGACTCTCCTTCTGCTTCCACAGCAAGGCAGAGAAGCCTGTAGAAAAACTCCTTTCCACCGACACGATGAGGCAGAGAACCTAACCTCCTTTCGCTTCCTCCTAAAATAGGCAGAGAACCTCAGACTCCTTCTGTTTCCTCCTGAAGAAGGCAGAGAACCTGAACTCCTTTTGCTTCTTCCTGAAGCAGGCAGAGAACCCGGATCTTCTTGCGAATAATCCTCCCACAGAAATCACCAACAAGACGAGAGACGACGAACGGAGAAGATGACTCTGATCCTTTCTTGGAGTAACCTTTGTGAATCCATCACAAACTCCCCCTCACAAGATCCTCTCTCTCTCTCCCAAACTCTCTCTCTCTAGGGTTTCTTTGGAAAGAAAAGTGGTAAAAGATTTTTCTTGTTGGAAGAAAAAGATCTTTTATAGGAGGGCTCAAAATTTTTCCTAAATCTCAACTAGTTGGCCAATATCGTCCAGGATGATCGATAGATCATCCTGCACGATTAGTGCAAAAACACCTGTTTCAGCCTGGATGATCAGGCTCTTCTAGACGATCAGTAGAAAAAATTATTCAAATCATCCTATACGATTCTGCGATTGTCCGGGATGATTAGTGTAAATTCAAGAATTTTGTCCAGAAGACCGCTCTGGTTGACCAAAGAGACTTGTGCTAGATGACCTAAAAATGACTTAATCGTCCAGGATGATATTGATATCATCTTGTACGATTAGTTCAAAAAGTGCCAAAATTGTCCTGAGCACCGCTCTGAACATACAGCTGAAACACACTTGACGATCATGATTGTCCTGGATGATCTTACAATCATACCAGACGATATGATCATATCAATTAAATATTAATTATTTTCCTTAATCACCAGACTAATTTAGGCATGATTGTACTAGATCACCCAGGACGATACACGTATCGTCCGAGACGATCAGATCAAATCTCTAAAAATAAAACTTGCCTAACTTTATCTGATGGCTGAGAATTTCTGATTTAAGCCTATAGTCCCGTACGATGTATGGATCATTCAGGACGTTCAACTTAATCAGACAGACTTAACTTAGTCACCCTAATTAGGGTTTCTATTTTCACTTGATCATCCAGAATGATGTGAATATCATCCAGAATGATCTGAATAAAAATTGAACAGAAACTCTAATTTACTCTAGCTCTCCCCTTTAGTGCGTGTGTATAAGGTTACTCAGCTAAGGGATCAATTACATTGTATTTGACTCAAGAAAAAAGAAAACATTACATTTAGACACACTTGGACCCGATCATGAGTTTGCTTGAGTTGCTTTTGATCTTTTATACCTGAAATAGATTAGCCAAGCAAAATAGAATACAACCATGTTTGTCATTATCAAAACTATACTTTTTGAAACCAGATTTGCAACAACATCTACTCCCCGGAGGCACCCTCTGAGTATTTCACTAAACCTTTAGTGACTCTCCTTTAGCCCCCACAGCTAGGCGGAGAAGTCCTTACAAAATCACTTCCACCTTCCCCGGTGTGGCAGAGTAGCTGGGTCCTTTGACACCAAAGAGATCTTCTTATTCTCAAAACTTTCTTCGAGATGACCCTTGAATCCGATGGTACTTAGGTGCAAGCTTGCCGGAGCAACCTTGTGAACCCCCTCACACTCCCTCAAAAATCCCCCTTCTAAGGCTCTTCTCCCTCTCAAACTCCACCCTTTCCACTCTCCCTTTCAAGCTCTCTCTTCAAGTTTACTCTAGAAAAAATGAAGCCTCAATGGCTGCCAAAGACACCTATCAAGTGCCATGAGAAAGCTTAAATAGAGCTCCAAAAACCCTTCTAAATCAATTCTAGCGGTAAAGATCTTCCAGGATGATCACAGGATCGTCCTGTACGATGTGCTTAAAAAGATGGCTTCAGAAAAACCTAAAAACTTAATTCTACCGCTAAAGATCATCAAGGATGATTGTAGGATTGTCAAGGATGATGTGCATAATTTTACCTGAATAGTCTTGGACAATCTCAGGATAGTCCAGGATGATCAGTATAAATTTTGCATAAATCATCTAGTACGATATATAGATCATCCAAGATGATCAGAATATCAAATTACGCAAATTTGATTAAATAATCATAGGATTAATTTAGGCAACATTATCATAGATCATCCAGGATGATCTAGATCATCCAGGATAATTAGAACAAAATTTGAATCTTAAATCCTTGCCTAAATTATCATGGCGGCCAGGGTTTTGAGATCATAATAGATCATCTAGGATGATATAAATATTATCCAAGATGATTAGTTTAATGAATAGATTATTGCAACTCAGGCTCACGAGTTCTTATTTTGATGATAACAAATATTATGGTTCATCTCCTAGTATTTGAAATATATATTTATTTGTGTGTACTAACATTTCAGGAAAGCATACATCAATCCAAGAAAGATTCAAGATTAAAGAATGAGTAGAATAGGCTTTATTGTATTTCTCATTGATGTACTTTTTGATTTCTTGAGTCAAGTCCTGTAAAGGTGTAGGCTTATTTGTGACTATGTGTACATATACTCAGGGGGAGTGAGATCCTGTCAAAACCAGAAGTTCAACTTTTGAACAAATCGTACTGGATGATTTATGATCGTCTAGGCCGATCTGTTCATTGAACTAATCGTCCTGGACGATCTAATATGATCTCAAAACCCTAGTTGCCATGATAATTTAGGCAAGGATTTAAGTGTCAAAATTTATTCTAATCGTCCTGGACGATATGTAATCGTACTGGATGATTTGTGCAAAATTTGTACTGATCGTCCTGGACTATCCCAGGATCGTACGGGACTATCAGGTCAAATTCTGCACATCGTCCAGGACGATCCTGAGATCATTTGGGATAATGTTTGGCAGCAGAATTGAGTTTTTAGGGTTTTCTGAAGCCGTCTTTTGGAGCACATCATCCTGGACGATCCTGCGATCATCCTGGATGATCTTTGGCTATAGAATTGAGTTTTTAGGGTTTTCTGAAGCCATCTTTTGGAGCACATCATCCTGGACGATCCGACGATCATCCTGGACGATCTTTGCCGCTAGAACTAATTTGGAAGGGTTTTTGGTGCTCTTTATTTAAGCTTTCTCAAGGCACTTGATAGGTGTTTTTGGCAGCCATTGAGGCTTCATTCTTTTGAAGAAAACTTGAAGAGAGAGCTTGAAAGGGAGAGGAAAGGGTGGAGTTTGAGAGTGAGAAGAGCCTGGGAAGGGGGATTCTCGAGGGAGTGTGAGGGGGTTCACACGGTTGCTCCGGTAAGCTTGCACCTAAGTACCATCGGATTCAAGGGTCGTCTCGAGGGAGGTTTTGGGAAGAAGAAGATCTGTTTGGTGTCAAAGGACCCGGCTACTTCGCCGCACCGGGGAAGGTGGAAGTGATTTTGTAAGGGCTTCTCCGCCTAGCTGTGGGGGCTGAAGGAGAGACACTTTTTGGTTTAGTGCAATACTTGGAGGGTGCCTCCGAGGAGTGGACGTAGGTCAGGTTGGACCGAACCACTATAAATCTGGTGTGTTCTTTCTTATTATTTTCTGCACTTTATTTTATTGTGATTATCTGCTTGGGTGATATATGTGATTGATCTTTTTATTGTTATTTTAATTCATTTCCACTGCACGTTATAAAAAGATTTTTGTTTTGTTTCATATATCCAATTCACCCCCCCTCTTGGTTAGCCTCGGGACTAGTTCATCAGGGCTTAACATCCCTATCAAACTTTCAAGTGATATCAGAGCGGGATTCTTAAAATCAAGTTTTTAAAAACTTTTGAATTCGATCCATGGCTAATTTTTGTAATCGTAATATTGCGAAAGGTTATTCAATCACCCGACCACCACTTTTTGAAAATATTACTTTTGATTTTTGGAAAATTCGCATGTCTACTTTCTTTCAATCTATTGATTATCGCATGTGGCATATGATTCAAGTTGGTTGTTCTGTACCATCACGTATTATAAATAAAATTAAAGTTGATATTCCTTTTTCTGAATGGAGTAGATCAGATCAGATCAGTGCTCAATTGAATGCTAAATGTTTGAATTATTTTTTCTGTGCTTTGAATTCTGATGATTATATGTTAATATCCGCATGCACTTCTGGAAAAGAAATTTGGGATAAATTATGCACTACATATGAAGGTACTTATGAAATCAAGCAATCTAGGCTAAATATTTTAATGCATGATTATGAACTTTTTAGCATGAAATCTCATGAAACAATCTTGGACATGTTTACTAGGTTTTCTCAAATTATGACATCATTACATGCTTTAGGAAAAGAACTTTCAAATTTTGAAAAAGTTAATAAATCCTACGTTCTCTACTTGCTAAATTTGATGCCAAAGTCATTACAATTTCTGAATCAAAAAATTTGAACGAATATTCTATTGATAATTTGATTGGCTCACTCATTGCCTACGAGCAAGGTTTGAGTCAAAAGCTTTTGGATGCAGATAAAATGATAGTGCTGAAAACTGAAGACATTGGAAAAAATAACTTAGAAAGTGATGAAAAAGAAGAGTTAGCATCAACAATAAACAAATTGAAAAATCTACTAAGGTACAAACATCAACATCAAAAGTGGAACAAAGGTAAAAATGGTAAGAATGTAAAGTTTTCTTCTGATGTTATTTGTTTTGGATGTAGGAAGCCTGGACATATGAAAAATCAGTGCCCGAACTTAAGAACCCTTCCTGAAAAGGAAAAGGGTAAAGCTAAGCAAATTATAATAAGGGCTGATAATGCAAAACGAAAAATATCCTGGGCAGATCTAGCTTCTGAATCATTAGAACAGGAGCAAGCTGATGTAAATTAATGTTCTTTTTGTGTGTTTATGTTTTTTATTTTTTTGTTACATTTGTTTATTCATTGTGTTTTCTGTGTTTTCTTATTTTTGTTTTTCCTTTTAAAATTCTTTATGTTACTTTTTGTTGTTTCTCTGATCAAGCACACACATAACCTCTTGTTTTAAAAAATCATTTTTTAAAGATCTTATTTTCTAAAAAATGGAAAATTTACCTCCTGTATTTTCTAAATACTATGTTAGTTATGGTTGATTTTTCTAAAATCAAGTAAAGGAAGGAAACTCATGATTTTGTCTCTCTAACTCATTTCTTTGAATAAGGCTATCTTACTTTTGAGTCAAAATCTATTTCATATTATAAGTTGGTTTTTGAAATTAAAACTTTTTTCATCTCCCAACATTTTGTCTATCTCGTAGGAATCTTTTGCAAACTATTGAACCAACTTCAAGATTATCTTATTCAGGTTGTTCGTCTTTATCATAAGAATAAGATTTGTTGATTTTAAAGATTTAGAAAGGAGGCAATCAAAAGATGCAGTGTGCCAAACAAATTAAAAAGAGGCACAAAATGAGCCCAAAATTGAAAAGGTGTGAAATTGCCAAATTGAATATACAAAGTGTATCAAAAATCAAATGATGTGCAAAGCGCCAAACAAATTGAAAAAGAGGCACAAAATTAGCCCATAAAAGCTGCTTCCATTCTTGTAAATCTCTAAAGTTTAGAAAACTCTTATGACTTTTTGATAGATTCGTTACTTGAGTTTGAAAATCAAGCTTTTTTGATTCCATACTTTGCATCAATCTTCTATTAGATGTATTTCATGAAAGGAGTTTTGAAAGATTTTTGTTTCCTTATCTAATTTATTCCTTGATTTAGATATTGGCTTAAAAAGTTTTTTCGCCTTTAAAAAAAAAACCTGAGTGTGGATAAACATTTTCTGATTCTCTAACCTTTTTGAGTTCAAAGAAGTCAATTCATGCCTTACTAAGTTTTTGAAGAACCTTAAGAGGTAACTTTTCAAATTTTTATTACTCCTCTTTTTTGATAATGTCAAAGGGGGAGAACGTACTGTTGTATTTGTGATATTTTTTACATCGTATTGTTTATTTTATTTGTGTTGTTTGTTTTACATCGTATTATTATTGTAGTTATTTTAACAAAAATTAAAAAAATATGTTTCTCCCTATTTTTAAAAAGTTTTTTCTTAGTGAGGGGAGATTAGAAGAAAATACTTGAATTTTGCAAATCCAACAAGAAATATTTACCATCATCAAAAAGGGGGAGATTGTTGCAACTCAGGCTCACGAGTTTTTATTTTGATGATAACAAATATTATGGTTCACCTCCTAGTATTTGGAATATATATTTATTTGTGTGTACTAACATTTCAGGAACAGCATGCATCAATCCAAGAAAGATTCAAGACTAAAGAATGAGTAGAATAGGCTTTATATCGCCCTGGACGATCTAATATGATCTCAAAACCCTAGCCTCCATGATAATTTAGGCAAGGATTTAAGTGTCAAAATTTATTCTAATCATCCTGGATGATATGTATATCGTATTGGACGATTTGTGCAAAATTTGTACTGATCATCATGGACTATCACAGGATCGTACGGGAGTATCAGGTCAAATTCTGCACATCGTCCAGGACGATCCTGCGATCGTCCGGGATGATGTTTTATGGCAGAATTGAGTTTTTAGGGTTTTCTGAAGCCATCTTTTGGAGCACATCGTCCTGGACGATCTTTGGCGGCAGAATTGAGTTTTTAGGGTTTTCTGAAGCCGTTTTTTGGAGCACATCATCCTGGACGATCCTGCGATCGTCCAGGATGATCTTTGCCCCCAGAACAAATTTGGAAGAGTTTTTGGAGCTCTTTATTTAAGCTTTCTCAAGGCACTTGATAGGTATCTTTGGCAGCCATTGAGGCTTCATTCTTTTGAAGAAAACTTGAAGAGAGAGCTTGAAAGGGAGAGAGGAAAGGGTGGAGTTTGAGAGGGAGAAGAGCCTGGGAAGGGGGATTCTCGAGGGAGTGTGAGGGGGTTTACACGGTTGCTCCGGCAAGCTTGCACCTAAGTACCATCAGATTCAAGGGTCGTCTCGAGGGAGGTTTTGGGAAGAAGAAGATCTCTTTGGTGTCAAAGGACCCGGCTACTGTGCCGCACCGGGGAAGGTGGAAGTGATTTTGTAAGGGCTTCTCCGCTTAGCTGTGGGGGCTGAAGGAGAGACACTATTTGGTAGTGTAATACTTGGAGGGTGCCTCCGAGGAGTGGACGTAGGTCAGGTTGGACCGAACCACTATAAAACCGGTGTGTTCTTTTTTATTATTTTCCGCACTTTATTTTATTACAATTATCTGCTTGGGTGATATTTGTGATTGATCTTTTTATCATTGTTTTAATTCATTTTTGCTGCACGTTATAAAAAGATTTTTATTTTTTTTCAAATATCCAATTCACCCCCCCTCTTGGTTTGCCTCGGGATTAGTTCATCAGGGCTTAACATCCCTATCGAACTTTCACAGATCGTCCTGGATAATTTAAGTCATCTAATACGATTTATTCAAAAGTTAAACTTCTAGTTTGAAGTAGATCTCACTCCCCCTGAGTGTGTGTATACATGGTTACAAGCAAGCATACACCCTTATAGGACTTGACTCAAGAAATCAAAAAGTACATCAATGAAAATTACAAATATCATCACATTATAGCCTATTCTACTGATTCTTGAGCCTTAAATCTGTTTTGGAAGGTGCATACTATTCCTGAAATGTTAGAATACACAAAAACAAATATACATTGCAAATACTAGGAGATGTGAGTCATAATATTTATTATTATCAAAATAAAAACTCATGAGCCCGAGTCACAACATTAGCAATACTACATCCTACAAAATCTGAATCAAAATATCCTATGATTTCAAAGGAAGTGCTATTCATAGGATATTAGATTTCTAAGTTTTGGGTTTCTAAGAGATATCTAGGATTCTCTTAACAACATTGAAGTGGGACTCTTTTGGATCAGCCTAAAATCTAGCATAGAGGTAAACACTAAATATAATATCTGGTCTGCTAGCAGTTAAGTAAAGAAGTGATCCAATTATTCCTCTGCATTTCTTTTGATCAATAGATTTTTCATTTGAATCCTTATTTAACTAAATAGCAGAACTCATGGGAGTGTTAATTTGCTTGACTTTATCCATTTCATATTTCTTAAGGATGACTTTAATGTATTTTAATTGACTAACGATAGTTCAATCATCCTTCTATCTTATACTAAATCTAAGAAAGTAAGTCAGTTCTTCCATCATACTCATTCAAAACTCCTTACTAATTATTTTTGAAAATTCATCACACAGATTTTTATCATAAGATCCAAACAGAATATCATCAACATAGATTTAGATAATCAGTAGTTTATCTCCTACCTTTTTAGAAATAGGGTGGTGTCTACGCTCCCCTTAACAAGGCTCTTTCTAGTAGGACTGCGCTTAGTCTTTCATATTATGCCCTAAGTGCTTATTTTAGTCCATATAAAGCCTTTTTTAATTTAAATACGTGATTCGGGAATTGTAATTTTTTAAATCCTAGGGGTTTAGCATACACATCTTCTTTTATTATCCCATTTAGAAAGGTACTTTTGACATCCATTTGGTATAGTTTAAATCCCTTAAAGCAAGCAAATGCTTGTAGCACCCTAATGGCTTATAATCTAGCCACAGGGGCAAAGGCCTCTTTAAAGTCAATCCTTTTTATTCGGTTATAACCCTTAGCCACTAACCTTGCTTTATTTCTCACCACTACACCAGAATCATTCATTTTGTTTTTGAAAACCCATTTAGTTCCAACAACACTCTGGTCCTTAGGTCTTTCAACTAGTCCTCAAACATCATTTCTCACAAATTGATTTAACTCTTCTTGTATGGCTAGGATCCATAATTCATTAGATAGAGCTTGATTTAAGTTGGTGGGTTCAGTCATTGAGATAAAGGCTGAGTGATTTACTTCTTTCCTAAGTCTATGCCTAGTTCTAACACCTTCATATGGGTCTCCTAAGATTAGTTCTTTAGGATAACTTGAAGTATATCTCCATCCTCTAGGAAATAATTTTTAAGCTCTATCTTTTCCTCAATATTTGCATATTCTAGTCCTTGAGTGATTTCTATAATCTCTTAGTCTACCCTAGACCCTCCAAAATTATCAGATTCATCAAATACAACATGAGTGGTCTTCTCTACTACTAGTGTCCTTTTATTGAAGACTCTATATGAAAGTTCGATAGGGATGTTAAGCCCAAGTGAACTAGTCCCGAGGCTAACCAAGAGGGGGGGTGAATTGGTTATTTAAAAATTTCACGATAACTATGAAAATCTTTTTATAACGTGCAACGGAAAACGAATTAAAACAACGATAAAAAGATCAACCACAGATATTCACCCAAGCAGTTAATATCAGGAAAAATTAAAGTGCAGAATTGAATCAGAAAAGCAAACCAGATTTTATAGTGGTTCGGTCAACTTGACCTACGTCCACTCCCCGGAGTCTCCCCTCCGGGTATTACACTAAACAGAAGTGTCTCTCCTTTTGCTCCCACAGCAAGGCAGAGAAGCCTGTACAAAAATCTCCTTTTCACCACACGGTGAGGCAAAGAACCCGACCTCCTTTCGCTTCCTCCTGAAGCAGGCAGAGAACCTTCGAACTCCTTTCGCTTCCTCCTGAAGCAGGCAGAGAACCTACGAACTCCTCTCGCTTCCTCCTGAAGCAGGCAGAGAACCTACGAACTCCTTTCGCTTCCACCTGAAGCGGGCAGAGAACCCTGGATCTTCTTGCGAACGATCCTCCCACGACGAACACTGACTAGACGAAAGACGACGAGCGGAGAAGACGACTCTGATCCGTGCTCGGAGTAACCTTAGTGAATCCCTCACTAACTCCCCCTCACAAGATCTTCTCTCTCTCTCCCAACTCTCTCTCTCTCTAGGGTTTCTCAGGGAAGGAAGGTAGCAAAAGATTTTTCCCAATCTTGGAAAAAGTTCTTTTAAAGGAGGGCTTAAAATTTGCCCTAAATCTCAACTGGTCGGCCAAGATCGTCCAGGACGATCGGTAGATCGTCCTGTACGATCAGTTCAAATTCAGCTGTTTCAACCTGGACGATCTGGCTCTTCTGGAGGATCAGTAGAAAAAGTTGTTCATATCGTCCCGTAAGATCCTGCGATCGTCCGGGACGATTAGTTCAAATTGAGGGAAATCGTCCAAAAGAGAGTTCGGGTCGTCCAGAGAAATCTGTGCTGGACGACCAAAAAATGACTTGATCGTCCCGGACGATAGGGTCATCGTCCGGTACGATTAGTTCAAAAAGGCCCCAAATCATCCTGTACATAGTTCTGGACGTACAGCTTAAATGCACTAGACGATCAAGATCTTCCGGGACGATGCTGCGATCGTCCAGGACGATATGATCATATCAACCAAAAATAAATTGCTTTCCTTAATTACCAGATTAAATTAGGCATGATTATACTGGATCGTCCGAGACGATACACGTATCGTCCAGGACGATCAGACCAAGTATCTAAAAATAAGAACTTGCCTAACTTGATCTGGCGGCTGAGAATTTCTGATTTGGGAATATCGTCCCGTACGATCCGTAGATCGTCCATGACGATCGGCTCAATCAGACCCTCTTAACTTAGTCGCCCTAATTAGAGTTTCTGTTTTAACTGGATCGTCCAGGATGATGTGGATATCGTCCAGGACGATCTGAACAAATTTTTAACAGAAACTCTAATTCACTTAATCTCTCTCCCTGAGTGTGTGTGTGCAAGGTTACTTAGCTAGGGAATCAGTTACATTACAATTGACTCAATAAAAAGAAAAATCATACATTTGACACACTTGGACCCGATCTTGAGTTGGCTTGAGTGGCTCGCGGTCTTTTGTGCCTGAAACAGATTAGCCAAGCAAAACACACTGGAAACATGTTTGTCATCATCAAAACTAGATTTGCAACAATCTCCCCCTTTTTGATGATGGCAAACATTTGTAAAGTAGTCTGAAAATAAAAGTAAACTAGGAGATCCAACAAACAAACATTTTTTTAAATTTTCATTTAACAGCTAAAATAATACATGAAACATGACTCAGAAAACAGAAACAGACATGACTACAGCTAACTCCCCCTTTTGACATCACAAAAAGGAGGAGCGAAAAACATAACACGGAAATAAAACATAAAATAAAATATACATAGAAGTATTATATTTTTTTTATTTTTATTTTTATTTTATTTATTATTTTTTTTTTAATTTTTGATTAAGCTGCTCTTAGAGAATCAGAATTTTTCCTTGACTTTAGATTCGAAAATCAATGACAGGACGATTGACAGCGCTGAAATCCAAAAAAGGTTGGAAATAATCAACTTTCGTAACTCCGACCCCGGGCACCTTATCGATGCAAACCTCTTTCAACACAAAAATCCGATTCAAAAGAAGAGACATTAGATTTGAAAAGAGATCCTTTCAAGCCTCGTTCCAGAAAAATATCTGATATAATAGTGTTACAAAGTAAAAAATCAGAAATCATGATTTTCAAAGCTCAAGCTTTTGAAAATATTAAGTGGCGCATAGATTCCTCTAAGACATTTAACAATCTGAAAGGAAAGAAAGCTTGTTTTGGGCTCATTTTGTGCCTTTTTTTCAAATTGGTTGGTGCTTTGCGCATCTTTTGATTTTTGATACACTTTGTGTATCCAATTTGGCAATTTTGCATCTTTTCAGTTTTGGGCTCATTTTATGCCTCTTTTTCAAATTATTTGGCGCACTGCGCATCTTTTATACGCTTTCTCCTTTTCATAATCATTAAAGAGTCTCAGCTGTGAGATTATCTTCCAGACATAGGAGATGACTCTCCGCAGTAAGGAAGAACGATTCAGAAAACAAATCCATACAACATATGATAAATGCAATCACTTGGTTTAGAAAATCAAACTAATGACTCAAGACTCTGAAAAAACACTATTGATATGAGGCAGATTACTGTAGGAAGATAAAATAATCTCTATTTCAAAAAACTAATATTTTAATTTTGAAAAGGATTTTTATTCAAAAGAAACTACACACCAGTAAAGGAGTTAGAGAAAGAGAAATAATTATCAATGTTTCTTCCCTTTAACAGATTCAGCGAAGTCAATCACTGCTTATCAGCTTCCAAACCAAAATAAGGTAAAAACTCCCAGTCAAAAATTCAGATCACCAGAAGTAGTGAGCGGTGATCAGATCTTGAAAAGCATAAAACAGTAAGTGCAAGATATGAACCCATAAATAAATAAAAACAGGTAGAAAATCATAGCAAAGTAAATACTCAAACCAAACTAACAAAATGGGTAACACAGAAATCAGCAGAAGAAATAAAATCAACTGAAAGCAAATAATCAAACCAAAACTAACTAATAAAAATCAGAAATCAGAATACAAAAACTAACTAACAGAAATCAGAAAATAGAATACAAAAAACTAACTAACAGAAATCAGAATACCAATCATAACAATCATAAATCCGCAGTCATCAGAATCAAGCATTTATATCAATCACTCCTAATCTGGTTCTCAAAATGCTGAATGAGTCAAAGGCCAGTGGTTTAGTGAATATGTCAGCCAGCTGATTTTCAGATGCTACGTGGTGTAGCTCAATGTCCCCTTTTGTAACATGGTCCCTAATGAAGTGATGCCTAATGTCAATGTGTTTGGTTCTAGAATGTTGGATTGGATTCTTAGAGATACAGATGGCACTAGTATTATCACACAGAACAGAAATTATGCCAACAGGTACTCCTAAATCCAAGACTTGCTGCTTCAACCAAAGAACTTGGGCCACACAACTCCCTAAGGCAATGTACTCAGCTTCAGCAGTGGAAAGTGCAACTGAGTTCTATTTTCTACTGGACCAGGAGACTAACGATTGTCCTATAAATTGACAAGTCCCAGAAGTACTCTTCCTATCCACCCTACACCCCGCAAAGTCAGAATCAGAATATCCAATGATCTCAAAAGAGGTGCTGTGCCTAGGGTACCAAATTTCTAGGTTTGGGGTTCCTAAAAGATATCTAAGAATTCTCTTAACAGCAGTCAGGTGGGACTCTTTAGGATCAGCCTGAAACCTAGCACAAAGACAGACACTAAATATGATATCAGGTCGGCTAGCAGTCAGGTAAAGCAGTGAACCTATTATTCCTCTATACTTCTTCTGATCAACAGATTTTCCATTTGAATCCTTATCTAACTGAACTGAGGAGGGCATGGGAGTATTGATTGGCTTGGCTTTGTCTATTTCATATTTCTTCAAAATGTCCTTAGTGTATTTTGATTGATTGAGAAAGGTTCCATCATCCGTTTGCCTTATGCTAAATCCCAAAAAGTAGGACAATTCTCCCATCATACTCATCTCAAACTCTTTACTCATTATTTTAGAAAACTCTTCACATAAGTATTTATCAGAAGATCCAAAAATTATATCATCAACATAGATCTGGACAATGAGTAAGTCATCTCCTAATCTCCTCAGAAAAAGGGTGGTGTCTACGCTCCCCTTAACAAACTCTCTTTCTAACAGGAATGTGCTAAGCCTCTCATACCAAGCTCTGGGTGCCTGTTTCAATCCATATAAGGCCTTTTTTAATTTATAGACATGATTTGGATATTGGGAACTCTCAAAACCTGGGGGTTGTTCTACGAAAATATCTTCTTTAATTACCCCATTTAAAAAGGCACTCTTAACATCCATTTGAAACAGCTTAAATCCCTTATAACAGGCAAAGGCTAGTAGCACTCTAATGGCTTCCAATCTAGCTACAGGGGCAAAAGTCTCCTCAAAATCAATTCCTTCTATCTGATTATACCCCTTAGCCACCAATCTTGCCTTATTTCTCACCACCACACCAGAATCATTCATCTTATTCTTAAAGACCCACTTGGTTCCCACAATACTTTGATTTTTAGGTCTTTCTACTAACTCCCAAACATCATTCATTACAAATTGATTCAATTCTTCCTGCATAGCTAAAATACAAAATTCATCCGATAGGGCTTGATTGATGTTGGTGGATTCAGTCATTGAGATAAAGGCAGAATGGTTTACTTCCTTCCTAAGTCCATGCCTAGTCCTAACACCTTCAGAAGGGTCTCCTAAGATCAGTTCCTTAGGATGACTCGAAGAATATCTCCAATCTCTAGGCAACTCTGTTTGAGGTTCTACCCTTTCCTCCAAATTTGTATTTCCAACTCCTTGGGTAACCTCAATAATCTCTTCATCTTCTACTTTAGATCTAGACTCCTTAGGTTCAGATTCATCAAATACTACATGGGTTTTTTCTTCCACCACCAAAGTCCTCCTATTGAACACCCTAAAGGATTTCCCCACACTTGAATATCCTAAGAACACTCCTTCATCAGATTTGGGGTCAAATTTTCCTAAGGGTGACTTCCCGTTGTTCAGAATGAAAACCTTACAGCCAAAGACATGGAGGTGGGACAGATTTGGAGTTCTACCCTTAATGATCTCATAAGGTGTCTTGCTCAGTTTGACTCTCACATTCACCCTATTCAGCACATAACAGGCAGTGTTCACCGCTTCAGCCCAAAAGTATTTTGGAAGTGAATACTTGGCAAGCATGGCTCTAGCGGCTTCCACTAAGGTCCTGTTCTTCCTTTCAGCTACCCCGTTCTGCTGAGGGGTCCTAGGAGCTGAAAAATTGTGACTAATCCCATGATCCTCATAAAAACTTCCAAATCTTTCATTTTCAAACTCCCCTCCGTGATCACTGTGGATGGTAATAATCTCACATCCTAACTTCTTCTGAATCCAAGTAGAGAAGGATCTAAACTCATCAAATGACTCAGATTTATGTGACAAAAACTTAACCCAAGTGAACCTCGAATAATCATCTACAATCACAAAATCATAAACTCTCCCCCCTAAGCTGGCAGTGCTAATGGGTCCAAAGAGGTCCATGTGAAGAACTTCTAAAGGTCTAGAGGTGCTAATGTCCTTAATAGAGTGAAAAGAGGACTGGACTTGCTTCCCCAACTGACAGGCATCACACAGGTGATCCTTAGTGAACTTAAGCTTGGGCACACCTCTAACTAAGTCCTTTTGGGTGACTCTCCTAAGGGTTTTCTTACTGGCATGACACAATCTCCTATGCCATAACCAAGACTCATCAGCAGCAGTTTTTAAGTAAATTGAATTATCAGATTTAATGCTACTTACATCCAGCTTGTAGATGTTGTTGATCCTTTGCCCCTGCAAAACAACTTCATCATTTAAACTTAAACTGCAGCCAGTGGGCAGGAATTTGATGCTGTATCCCTTGTTACAGAGTTGACTGATGCTCAGCAGGTTGTGTTTCAATCCATCTACAAGCAAAACATTATCAATCATAAAGTTCTTTGAATCACCAATTATACCTGTGCCTACCACCTTCCTGGTGGTGTTATCTCCAAGTGTAACCTTGCCTCCAGCTCTGGCCTCCAGCTCTGGCCTCCAGCGAAATGAACTGATTTGCATCTCCAGTCATATGTCTAGAACATCCGCTGTCCAGGTACCACATGCTCTCACGAGGCCTTGTGTGAGAGCACGCCTACAAAAGTATCAAACATCAGTCTTAGGAACCCAAACAGGTTTGGGTTCCTTCTTATGAAAAGAAGAATGCAATGCATGCGTGCTGTGTTGTGAAATAGGCAGTTTGGGTTTCCACACCCAATGTGTACTATGGTGAACAGTGCAGGTGTGAGAAATATGTCCTAACATGCCACATGAAAAACATCTAACACTAGGAAAAGGGTTAACTAATCTACGTGGATGATAATGCCTCTTCCTAGATATATATGAAACATGCTTTGAAGAACTTGCAACAGATTTTTCAAAAGGTGGCGGTGCATAAAACTGTTCAAAAGTAGGCGGTGTTTTGTTCTTTTTAAAAGCACTGATCTTTACTTTCAAAAACTCATTTTCTTTCTTTAAACTTGCAATTTCAAATTTCAAGGATCCCTTGCTACTTTCTACTTCACATGCCATTGTATCTAATTCTTTAAAAGCTCTTTCTAAATCCACATGCATAGTTTTCAATGAATCATGCTCAGAAACTAAATCAGAATATTTTTTATTCAACTCATCGAATTCATCAAGTAAAGACATGTGATTTGAATCAAGTGTGGAATGATCTTTAACTACAGAATCATGCTCTTTTTGCAATGTTAAGTAATCTAATTTCAAACTAGCATGAGTTTTCTTAAGCTTCCTATACGATGTATGAATTCTTTCAGAAACTTCAAATAATTGATCGTAGGTAAGCTCACATACCTCTTCCTGATCCGACTGACCAGGGTGATCATTAGCCATAAGACACAAGTTTGTTTCCTCCTCTTCAGCTTCAGTCTCAGAAGAGTCGGATGCAGAGTCTGCCCAGAACGCCTTCTGAATCCGCTTCTTGTCCTTTCTGAACTTTGGTTTCTCCTCACCCTTCTCCTTGCTTGGGTGAGCTTTAAGTGTTGGACAATCAGCCTTTATGTGTCCAGGCTTCCTGCATTCAAAACAAACAGATTCAGATGAACTCTTAAAATTTTTATTGGACTTACCCTTGTTCCACTTCTGATAGTTCTTATGTTTCTTCCTTAGAAAGCTTTTAAATTGCCTTGTGATTAAGGCAACATCATCGCTATCAGACCCGGAAGAGCTAGCATCTGAATCCTTGGCCTTTAGTGCCACTGTCTTCTCTTTCTTGCGATCACCTGCATCAAGTTGCCTTTGGTTCACCCCTTGCTCGTAAGCAATAAGTGATCCAAGTAAGCTGTCAATAGAGTAAGTGTTTAAATCTTTAGATTTAGTAATAGCAGTAATCTTAGCATCATAAGAAGCAGGCAAACATCTTAGAATTTTGTTCACTCTTTCGTAGTTAGTAAGTTCTCTACCTAGAACATGCAGAGAGGTAACAATCTGAGTGAACCTTGTGTACATTTCTGAAATAGTCTCACTAGGTTTCATGTGAAAAAGTTCATAATCATGTAGCAAGATGTTTAACCTAGACTGTTTGACTTCAGTTGTACCTTCGTATGTTATGCATAATCTATCCCAGATTTCCTTTCCCGTCATACAAGTAGAAACACGCATATAGTCTTCGGATTTTAAAGCACAAAAGAAACAGTTCAAGCATTTTGCATTTAACTGTGCTAAATCGCGATCATCAAACGTCCAATCAGTAAAAGGCAGTTCAGTTTTCACATTGTTAATCAGTCTAAAAGGTGGTTCGTATCCGTCCTTAACTAACATCCACATGCGATAATCAATAGACTGTAGAAAAGTAGACATGCGTGTTTTCTAAAAATCAAAAGGAATATTGTCAAACAACGGTGGTCTCGTAATAGAATATCCTTCAGCAGTATTACGATTATTACAGTTAGCCATGGATCAAATTCAAAAGTTTTTTAAACTTAAATTTTGAATCCCGCTTTGATACCACTTGAAAGTTCGATAGGGATGTTAAGCCCTCGTGAACTAGTCCCGAGGCTAACCAAGAGGGGGGGTAAATTGGTTATTTAAAAATTTCACGATAACTATGAAAATCTTTTTATAACGTGCAGCGGAAAACGAATTAAAACAACGATAAAAAGATCAACCACAGATATTCACCCAAGCAGTTAATATCAGGAAAAATTAAAGTGCAGAATTGAATTAGAAAAGCAAACCAGATTTTATAGTGGTTTGGTCAACTTGACCTACGTCCACTCCCCGGAGCCTCCCCTCTGGGTATTGCACTAAACAGAAGTGTCTCTCCTTTTGCTACCACAGCAAGGCGGAGAAGCCTGTACAAAAATCTCCTTTTCACCACACGGTGAGGCAGAGAACCCGACCTCCTTTCGCTTCCTCCTGAAGCAGGCAGAGAACCTTCGAACTCCTTTCGCTTCCTCCTGAAGCAGGCAGAGAACCTACGAACTCCTTTCGCTTCCTCCTGAAGCAGGCAGAGAACCTACGAACTCCTTTCACTTCCACCTGAAGCAGCCAGAGAACCCTGGATCTTCTTGCGAACGATCCTCCCATGACGAACACTGACTAGACGAAAGACGACGAGCGGAGAAGACGACTCTGATCTGTGCTCGGAGCAACCTTAGTGAATCCCTCACTAACTCCCCCTCACAAGATCTTCTCTCTCTCTCCCAACTCTCTCTTTCTCTAGGGTTTCTCAGGGAAGGAAGGCAGCAAAAGATTTTTCCCAATCTTGGAAAAAGTTCTTTTAAAGGAGGGCTTAAAATTTGCCCTAAATCTCAACTAGTCGGCCAAGATCGTCCAGGACGATCGGTAGATCGTCCTGTACGATCAGTTTAAATTTAGCTGTTTCAACCTGGATGATCTGGCTCTTCTGAACGATCAGTAGAAAAAGTTGTTCATATCGTCCCGTACGATCCTGCGATCGTCCGGGATGATTAGTTCAAATTGAGGGAAATCGTCCAGAAGACAGTTCGGGTCATCCAGAGAAATCTGTGCTGGACGACCAAAAAATGACTTGATCGTCCCGGACGATAGGGTCATCGTCCGGTACGATTAGTTCAAAAAGGCCCCAAATTGTCCTGTACATAGTTCTGGACGTACAGCTTAAATGCACTGACGATCAAGATCGTCCGGGACGATCCTGCGATCGTCCAGGACGATATGATCGTATCAACCAAAAATAAATTGCTTTCCTTAATTAGCAGATTAAATTAGGCATGATTGTACTGGATCGTCCGGGACGATACACGTATCGTCCGGGACGATCAGACCAAGTATCTAAAAATAAGAACTTGCCTAACTTGATCTGGTGGCTGAGAATTTCTGATCTGGGAATATCGTCCCGTACGATCCGTAGATCGTCCAGGACGATCGGCTCAATCAGACCCTCTTAACTTAGTCGCCCTAATTAGGGTTTCTGTTTTAACTAGATCGTCCAGGACGATGTGGATATCGTCCTGGACGATCTGAACAAATTTTTAACAGAAACTCTAATTCACTCAATCTCTCTCCCTGAGTGTGTGTGTGCAAGGTTACTTAGCTAGGGAATCAGTTACATTATAATTGACTCAATAAAAAGAAAAATCATACATTTGACACACTTGGACCCGATCTTGAGTTGGCCTAAGTGGCTCGCGGTCTTTTGTGCCTGAAACAGATTAGCCAAGCAAAATACACTGGAAACATGTTTGTCATCATCAAAACCAAATTTGCAACACTATAATATTTTCTAACATTTGAGTAACCTAGGAATACTCCTTCATTAAATTTTGGGTCAAACTTTCCTAATTGAGACTTCCTATTATTCAGAAATAACACTTTACATCTAAAGATATGAAGGTTAAAGAATTTTGGTTTCCTCCCCTTAAGAATTTCATAGGGTGTCTTATTTAGCTTAGATCTATGATTAATCCTATTTAGAATATAACAGGCTTTGTTTACCACTTCTGCCCAAAAGTATTTAGGAAGTGAGTATTCAGCTAATATGACTCTAGCAGCTTCTACCAAGATCCTGTTCTTTCTTTCAGCTACCCTATTATACTGAGGGGTCCTAGGAGGTGAAATTTTATGATCTATCCCTTGCTTCTTACAGTAGGTTTCAAATTTCTCATTTTAAATTCTCCACCATGGTCACTATAAATAGTCAGAATTTCATAACCTAACTTTTTTTGAATCCAACTGGAAAAGGTTCTAAATTCCTCTAATGAATCACTTTTATGAGATAGGAATCTAACCTAAATAAACCTCAAATAATTATTAACTAGCACATATAAAAAGACTTTCCCTCCTAGGCTTGAAGTGCTGACATGTCCAAAGAGATCAATGTGAAGGACGTCTAAGGGTTTGCTAGTGTTAATATCTATGATTGAGTGGAAGGAGGATTTGACTTGTTTCCCTAATTGACAGGCATCACACAGGTGGTCCTTAGTGAACTCTAGTTTGGAAATTCCTCTCACTAAGTCTTTTTGGGTGATTTTTCTAAGGCTTTTCATGCTTGCATGATATAATCTTCTATGCCATAACCAGGATTCATCAGTAATTATTTTTAAGCAAAGAGCAGTATCAAATTTAATGCAATTTAGATCAAGCATGTAGACATTAGTTATTCTCCTTCCCTACAAAATAGTTTTGTCATTTAAGCTTATTATGCAGCTAGTAGTCAAAAATTTTATGTTGAAGCCTTTATCACAGAGCTGACTGATGATGAGCAGATCGTGCTTTAAGCCATCTACAAGTAAAACATTTTTAATGATGAAATTTTTTTAATTATGAATTATACCTGACCCCACCACTCTCCTTATGGTGTTCTCTCCAAGTGTCACCTTACCTCCTGCCCTAGCTTCCAACAAAATGTATTGATTTGCATCTCTAGTTATGTGCCTTAAACATCCACTATCTTGGTACCACATGCTCTCACGAGGCCTTTTGTGAGAGCACTCCTATAAAAAATTAAAAGTTAGATTTAGGAACCCAAACAGGTTTGGGTTTCACCTTATGAATTTAAAAATAAGATACATACATGTTATGCTATGGTGAATGCAATTTTAGTCTC
Organism: Dendrobium chrysotoxum; assembly: GCA_019925795.1. NCBI lineage: Eukaryota > Viridiplantae > Streptophyta > Magnoliopsida > Asparagales > Orchidaceae > Dendrobium > Dendrobium chrysotoxum. The sequence goes on along the minus strand of CM034305.1, from coordinate 48,400,154 downwards.
CACACTAAATAAGTTCTACGCTGAATAGTGTAAGTGTGTGAGATGTGTCCTAGCATGCCACATGAAAAACATCTGATACTATGAAAAGGATTTACTAATCTATGTGGGTTATGGTGTCTCTTCCTAGGTTTGAATAATGCATGCTGAGGTGATTTTTTTGATTTCTTTAGGTGCAGTTATTTTTTCTTATAGAATCTTGTTTGTACTTTTAAGAACTCCAATTTTAACTTTTAAATCATGCTCCCTACTATTTAATTGATATACAAGAGTTTCTAATTCAACATATAATTATTTTAAAGAATCATACTCAGTAGTTAAATCAGTATACTTTTTATTTAATTCATCAAATTCATCAAGCAAGGCCACATAATTGTTATCCAAAGTGGAGTAATCTTTTATGAGGCATTCATGATCTTTCTATAGATTTGAAAAATTAGTTGTAAGGCTAGCATACTATTTTTTGAGCTTCCTATATAAAGAATGAATTTTTTTCAGAAACTTCAAGTAACAAACCTGTACTCTCACATACCTCCTCTTGATTAGTGTGATCAAATGATCATTAGCCATTAAGTACAGGTTTTACACCTCCTCTTATGCTTCACTTTCAGAAGAGTGTGATGTTGAGTCCACCACAAAAGCTTTTTGGATCCTTTGCTTGCCCTTCTTCAATTTAGGTTTTTCTTCACCCTTCTCCTTGCTTGGGTAAGCTTTAAGAGTTGAGCAATCAGACTTCAGGTGCCCTGGCTTCTTGCATTCAAAATAAATAACATTAGAAGAAACCTTAAAATTTTTATTATTCTTACATTTGTTCCATTTAGGATGATGCTTTTGCTTTTTCCATAAGAAGCTCTTGAATTGCCTAGTTATCAAAGCAATGTCATCATTTTCAATTCCAAAAGAATCAGTGTCAAAATCATTAGCCTTTAAGGCTATAGTTTTCTCCTTCTTCTTTTCACATTCATCAAGCTACCTTTGATTCACTCCTTGCTCGTAGGCAATGAGCGATCCAAGTAAGTTATCAATGGAATAAATATTAAGATCATTAGATTCAGTAATGACAGTAATTTTTGCATTATAGGAAGCATGTAAATATCTCAAAATTTTGTTCACTTTATCATAGTTTGTAAGTTCTCTTCCTAAGGCATACAGGGAAGTAACGATTTTTGTGAACCTAGTATACATTTCAGAAATAGATTCACTATGTTTCATGAGAAAAAGTTCATAGTCATGGAGTAGAATGTTTAGCCTAGATTTTTTCACTTCATTTGTTCCTTCATATGTTATGAATAATTTATCCCAAATTTCTTTACCAGTAGATCAAGTAGGAATATGCATGTAATCTTCAGATTTTAAGGCACAAAAAAAATAGTTCAGACATTTGGCATTAAGTTGGGCTAAATCTCTATCATCTATAGTCCATTCAGAAAAAGTATTTTTCAGTTTTCATGCCATTAATAAGTTTAAAAGGTGCAGAATATCCTTCCTTAACTAACATCCACAAAAAAACTTCACACTCCTGATTTTTAGAGAGAGAAACTCCTAGTTTTTAGAGAGGGAAAATTTCAAATTTTGCCGATCTCTGTTTGGCGGTATTTTCAAAAATGTCATCTTCCCCTTCGGCCACCATCCCCGGTGGCTAGAAGTTATCTAGGTCACCTTCAACTTGTTCTTGTATCATCGATGAATCTGTTCGATCAGAACTATATGGTGGAATTCAAGATGTGAAGATTAAGAATGGTCCTTTAATTATTAAAGAGCCTACTGGTGTTCCTGTTATCTCTATTTCACCAACCACTGGTAAGGGTAAACAGGTTGTTGAGGTTGGTTTTTTAGAAACTCCTCGATCGTTAGGGTTTTGTAAACAGAATGATTATGAAGCATCATCTTTATCCGGTATGAACTTGTTTGTGAATAGATTTAGTAATGTGATGCCAAAGAATGCGGTGATTTCAGAGGGAGGCCCTTCAGTTCAAAACTTTTGCGATGGTACATCAGTTGTTTGCGATTTGGCTCAAGGAGTAATTCCAGGATTGGTCATTCAAGGAAGTTTAAGCAAAGGATTAGACATTCTGAATGGGACAAATGGAGTGAATCCTTGGTCTAAAAAGTCTTATATTAAGATCAATTTATCTAAGGAATAATCTTTTCTGACAGACGATGGGGTAGTTGCTAAACTGCATAATCCAAATGTTAGATCTAATTCTTAAAAACTTCAATTTGCAGTGGTTGTAAAAGTGTTTGGTAGAGAAGTTCATCTCCGTCTGGTAGCAGTAGAATTGCGACGGCAATCGTTTCTTTTTGGGAAATTTCATCTCACAGCTCTTGGCCTAGGTTGGGTCTTATGTTCTTTTTCCTCATTGGAGGCCAAGGAAAATGTGTTATTGGGTGGACCGTGGTTTGTGAATGGATATATCGTCGGTCTTGACAAATGGAGTCCTAAATTTTCCCCAACCTCATTGAAAGGATTATCATCGCCGGTTTGGGTAAGAATGTCTAATCTTCCTCTTTCTTGTTGGGATGAAATCAACGTGTCAAGAATTGGTTCTTTAGGGGGTACTCCTCTCATGCTAGATGGTAACATGTTTCAATGGGGAAGGAGGGAGTTTGCAAGGGTTTGTGTTCGTGTGGAGCTTGACAAGCAACTGCCATTGGAGGTATGGGTGGAAGGTTTGGAAGGTCAGTTTTTTCAGAAGCTGGAGTACAAACAAATCTCCTCATTTTGCTACAAATATAAATAAATTGGTCACTTGAATAATTGTTGTACAAAGAAGGATTCAGATAGACGCAATACAGTTAGAGAGAAGGTTGTCAGTCTGGGAAAATTTTTTGACAAGAAAGTGCTTTGTGAGGATGCTCAAATGGAAAGAGATCTAAATGAAGATTCAACTTATGGACCGTGGGTCCATGTCAATTATAGAAGAAAGTGGAAGGTTAAGGCTATCCCTAAGAAAAACATGTTTGTCCCAAAATCAGTTCCTGTTCAGATAGGAATTTCTTATCCATAAGCGACAAATGGTAGTTCTATTGAGAAGGAAGTAGTTGGTAAGGAACTTGAGGTGCAAGTAGGAGAGGTGCATGTAGGAGATTTCCCATTTGTAAAATGTAATGAGAGTGTGGAGCCAGGGGTTGAGGAATGGGTGATTCTTCTTGGTGTTCAAGAAACATCCACAAAACTTGTTAAGGCACAGGCCATTTCTATTTGCTCGCATAACAATAATTTTAGGTTGTTGGATTCCTTTGGTGAGGATGGAGAAAATTTCAACAATACTGAAGGGGCAAATTTGGAAGGAGAAGCTATAGAGGAGGGTGAGTTCATGAATCCTGTGGCGGATAATGTTACTTTGAAAGAATCCTTGGTTGTTGATGGGGATATTGCTGCTAATTCCAAGATAGATGGTGTGGAGACAGTGTCTAAGGCTACATTAGGAAGTTCCAAACCGAAACTATTAAAGTAGTTGAGGTCTCTTAGTCCGTTGAATTCTTCCTTAAAGGGTAAGAAGGTGGAAGGTGTGATTAATAGGAGTGGGGGTCCTTCCCCCTCTGCGGTTAAATGAGTTCCATTACTTTTTGAAACTGCAAAGAGGCAAATAAGTAGGAAGCCTCTCGTTAATTGAAAGAAGTTGTGAAAGATTGGGATGTTTTTTTTTTTTGGCATTGTTGAAACAAAGATCTCTTCTGTTGGTAAGGGAGAGTTTTCTAAATTAATGGAACATGAATGGGACTTCTTTATCAATCCTTCTGATGGCTTGTCGGGGGGAATTATGATTTTGTGGAATTCGAAGTTGGCTTTTTTCTCTGTTCTCAATAGTTCTTCCCATTATGTTATTGGGGAATTGAAGTGTGTGAAGGATAATAGTACCTAGTTAATCTCCACGGTATATGGCAGTAGAGATTTGTATAATAGAAGGAGGTTGTGGGAAAGTTTAGAATTATTCTCCAACTCAAACCATCCTTCAGTCATAGGGGATAATTTCAATTATATCTTATCTCAAGAGGGGAAGAGGTGAGGAATGATGTTTAGATTTTCAGTTGGTCCTAAAAAATGAAATCATTCCTAAATAATAATGATTTCCATGATGTTGGTTTGGTTAGACCTAAATTTGCATGGTGTAATAATAAAGTTGGGAGCGCTCGAATTTTGGAAAGGCTTGATAGGTGCTTACTGAATTCTATAGCTCTTCAGCTGATCCAGGAAGCATTAATGCGGCATCTAGTAAGGATTGCATCTGATCACTACCCGATAGTGTTAAAAATTTTCAATTTAGGAGTTTAGAAGAATAAACTTCTTAGGTTTGAGGACGTCTGTATGTCTTACCTAGCCTCAGCTGTAGAGTTTCGAAAGTCTTAAAGCAAACATTCAGCTCGCAATCCAATGGAGGTTCTAAACCTGAAATTTTAGAAAATATTGAGATCTTTACAGTTCTAAAGTTAAGTGAAATTTCAAGACTTATTAACAATGAATGATAAGCTTAAGAAGGAGATAACTGAGCTACAGTTGGAGGAAGCTAATGATGGAGAATTATCTGAGGTAAAGCTCTTGCTTTTGAGGTCCAAGGTTAATAAGTTTAATGTAACACTCACTTGGTTGAACACCTGGTGGAGGCAGTGGGCTAAGGTGAAGTGGTTAGAAGAAGGTGATAAGAACTCTAAGTTCTTTCATGCATTTGTTAATGGCAGGAGGAATACAAATTTCATCAATCAAGTGAAGGATGAGGTGGGTGTCCTGGTTGACGACCAGAAGGACATTGAGGATATCTTAAATAAATTCTTTTCCAATAAATGGAGGGAGAGGAAATGTTTTATGAGTGGTTGGCCTCCATCCCAAAGCAATTTATGCCAAGATGACTGTAGGATTTTTGATGCTGATTTTTCCTTTCATGAAGTGGAATCTATGGTGAAATGCTTAAGTAAGAATATTTCTCCTAGAAGTGATAATATCACTTATTCATTTTTCAAAGCTTATAGGAATATCATAAGTCAGGATGTTTGGCTTGCAATACTTCATTTTTTTCCTCTAGTAAAATGTGTGCTAAGTGGAAGGAGACATTTTGAAAGTTTGTTAGGGATGTTAAGCCCTTGTGAACTAGTCCCGAGGCTAACCAAGAGGGGAGGGGTGAATTGGTTATTTTAAAAATTTGTGAGAAAAAATGATTTAGAAAAAACTTTTTGAATGTTTTAAAATAATAACAGTTTCGCAATGATGTGCAGATGTTCAATAATAACAGTATAATAATCACAATCACATAATCATCAACAGAAAAATAAATGCGGATGATAATCAGAAAGAACACACTAGATTTTATAGTGGTTCGGTCAACTTGACCTACGTCCACTCCCCGGAGCCTCCCCTCCGGGTATTGCACTAACACTAAGTGACTCTCCTTCTGTTCCCATAGCAAGGCAGAGAAGCCTGTACAAAACTCCTTTCCACCAACCCGGTGAGGCAGAGAACTTGGACTCCTTTCGCTTCCTTCTGAAGCAGGCAGAGAACCTGGACTCATTTCACTTCCTCCTGAAGCAGGCAGAGAACCTGAACTCCTTTTGTTTCCTCCTAAAGTAGGTAGAGAACTTGGATCTTCTTACAGACAATCCTTCCATAGAGACACCAACAAGATAAGAGATGACGACTGGAGAAGATAACTCAGATCCTTGCTTGGAGCAACCTTTATGAACACCTCACAAACACCCCCTCACAAGATCCTCTCTCTCTCCCAAGCTCTCTCTCTCTCTCTCAAGGTTTTCTCCAGCAAAGAAGGTGTTAAAAGAACTCAACGATTGAACAAAAGAGATCTTAAATAGGAGGGCTCAAAAATTGCCCTAAAATTTAATTTGATGATTCTTTCCGTATAGTACTATCCCATACCATATAGTACGATCAGTTTAAAAATAGTTTCGTCCAGTACGAATGTAAATGAACAGTTCACATATTTTATGAATATCGTACAGTACGATCTATAGATTATACTGGATGATCCTTTTATTATCAACTGTTCGTATGGGACGACCCATGGGATGAACAAAATCATCTCTGTTCATCGTCCTGCATAATACTCTTCGTACAGTATGATTAGTTCATTTTCAGAATATCGTCATGTACGATATAAATATCATCCGAGACGATTAGTACAAAAAATCGTGGTTTCTTCTAGTATGATACACGGGATGAACAAAATCATCTCTATTTATCATACAGTATGATTTACATCATACAGTACGATCAAGTGTAATTAGAAAACCATAATTGAATGGCCTGATTGTGGGGGATAATTTTGGCAAGATTTAAAAAGTTCGTACAGTACGATTGTAATCATACAGTATGATTAGTTCAAAAAATCAAAATTCAAAACTTACCAAAATAGTCCTAGTGGCTAAGGTTTTTCATGTGGAAACAAATTATACAATACGATATGGATCACACAATACGATTAGTTTATAAATCTAATCATCCTGAATTAGCTGTTAATCCTGGGTTTAAGTGGCAAATCGTACAGTATGATTTAAAATCATACAATACGATTTTGTAAAAAAAATAATCTAAGTAAAAAATTTTTAGCTCTCCCCTTGTGTGTGTGTGTAAGGTTACTTAGCTTAGAGATCTGTTACATTACACTTGACTCAAGAAAAATGAAAAAGTACATTGAACCTGACACATAAACAGAAAGACTCGATCTTGAGCTAGCTTGAATTACAATTGATCCTGTGAACCTAAAAAGTTAGACACTTAAGCAGAAACAAAAAGGTTTTCTATCATCAAAATTATAGTCCTTGAATCCAGATTCGCAATAATCTCGCCCTTTTTAATGATGGCAAATATTTATTAGTAATTCCAAATTCAGTAAATAAATAAGGTGAATATTTATGATTCAAAACACTGAAATGAATCACAATATAAACTACTCCCCCTTTTGACATCTCAAAAAGGGAAAAATACAACCTAAACACAGAAGAAATAAAATAGTATAAAAATAACACAAAATATCAGCAAAAGCAAACAAACTAGTAAAAAGGGGAATCGCCCAAGATGATGTGACCAATAATGAAAAAGGAAAGAAAGAAAATAATGAAGAATAGAGAGGAATGATCAGGAATCCCAAAATACAAAAGAAAGGAAAAAGCAAAATCAAATCAAATACAAAGAAAAAATTGAAATGAAAAAATATAATTTTTTTTAATAGATCAGCTCCAGTACATCAGAATTTTCAATTCAAAAGCCAATAAAAAGAAAATAGATAACGCTGAAATCCAGAAAAAGTTGGAAAATTAACTTTCATAACTCCTACCATAGACACCTTACGGGTTCAAATTCCTTTCAAACAAAAGTCTAAATTAGAAGAGAAGAAATTAGATTTGAAAAAAGATCCTTTCAAGCCTTATTCCAGAAAAATATCTGATAAAATAGTATTACAAAGTAAGGAATCAGAGATCATGATTTTCAATCTCAGGCTTTTGAAAATATTAAGTGATGTATGGATTTTTCTAAGATATTTAAAGATCTGAAAGGGAAAAAGCTTATTTTTTGTGGGCTCATTTTGTGCCTCTTTTTCAATTTATTTGGCGCTCTTTGCGCATCTTTTGATTTTGATACACTTTGTGTATCTTTTCAATTTGGCGATATTGCACATCTTTTGAGCTTTGGGCTTATTTTGTCCCTTTTTCTTCAAGCTTGCTTCCTTTCATAATCTCTAAATAATCTTAGTTGTGGAATTACCTTCCCGACATAAGAGAAGAGAAACTCACACTCTTTAGTAAGGAGGGATAATTCACAGAACAAAATCATACTCCATATGATAACTACCATCACTTGATTAAGAAAAGCATAATAATGATTTAAAGCTTTGAAAATACTATTCATATGAGGTAGATTACTGTAGGGAGATAAAATAGATCTCTATTTCAAAAACTAGTTTTTTTTATTTTAGAGAAGATTTTAATCCAAAAGAAATAATACACCATTAAAGAAGTTAGAGGAAGAGAAATAATCATCAATGTTTCTTTTCTTTAATAAATTCAGAGGAGTCAATCACTACTTTCAAGCTTCCAAACAAAAATAAGGTAAAAGTCTCAGTCAGAAATCCAGTTTATTAGCAGTAGTGAGCAGTGATCTGATTCTAAAAAGAATAACAAGAAGAAAAATAAAAAACAATCTAAAATCAGCAAAAAAAATCAGCTGGAAATTGAAAGTTTGAAAGGGCTGTTAAGCCCTTGTGAACTAGTCCCGAGGCTAACCAAGAGGGGATGAATTGGTTATTTAAAACAAAATAAAATCTTTTTATAACTTGCAGCGGAAATGAATTAAAGCAACGATAAAAAAATCAATCACAGATTTCACCCAAGCAGATAATCACAATAAAATAAAGTACGAAAAATAATAAGAAAGAACACACCGGATTTATAGTGGTTCGGTCCAACCTGACCTACGTCCACTCCTCGGAGGCACCCTCCAAATATTGTACTAAACCAAAAGTGTCTCTCCTTTAGCCCCCACAGCTAGGCGGGGAAGCCCTTACAAAATCGCTTCCACCTTCCCCGGTGCGGCGGAGTAGCCGGGTCCTTTGACAATGAAGAGATCTTCTTCTTCCCAAAACTTCCCTCGAGACAACCCTTGAATCCGATGGTACTTAGGTGCAAGTTTGCCGGAGCAACCGTGTGAACCCCCTCACACTCCCTCGAGAATCCCCCTTCCCAGGCTCTTCTCCCAATCAAGCTCCACCCTTTCCTCTCTCCCTTTCAAGCTCTCTCTTCAAGTTTTCTCCAAAAGAATGAAGACTCAATGGCTGCCAAAGACACCTATCAAGTGCCTTGAGAAAGCTTAAATAAAGAGCTCCAAAAACCCTTCCAAATTAGTTCTGGCGGCAAAGATCGTCCAGGACGATCGCCGGATCGTCCTGGACGATGTGCTCCAAAAGACGGCGTCAAAAAAACCCTAAAAACTTAATTTTGCCACCAAAGATCATCCAGGATGATGTACAGAATTTGACCTGATAGTCCCGTACGATCCTGGGATAGTCCAGGATGATCAGTACAAATTTTGCACAAATCGTCCAGTACGATATACATATCGTCCAGGATGATTAGAACAAATTTTGACTCTTAAATCCTTGCCTAAATTATCATTGCGGCTAGGGTTTTGAGATCATATTGGATCATCCAGGATGATATAAATATCGTCCAGGATGATTAGTTCAATGAACAGATCGACCTGGACGATCAGAAATCGTCCAGTATGATTTGTTCAAAAGTTGAACTTCTGGTTTTGACAGGATCTCACTCCCCCTGAGTATGTGTACACATAGTCACAAATAAGCATACACCCTTACAGGACTTGACTCAAGAAATCAAAAAGTACATCAATGAGAAATACAATAAAGCCTATTCTACTCATTCTTGAGTCTTGAATCTTTCTTGGATTGATGCATGTTGTTCCTGAAATGTTAGTACACACAAACAAATATATATTCCAAATACTAAGAGATGAACCATAATATTTGTTATCATCAAAATAAGAACTCGTGAGCCTGAGTTTCAACAATCTCCCCCTTTTTGATGATGACAAATATTTCTGGTTGGATTTATAAATAAAAGTATTTTCTTGTAATCTCCCCCTCACTAAGAAAAGACTTTTAAAAATAGGGAGAAACACATTTTTGTAATTTTTTTTATTTAAAAAAAAAACTACACAATACAAATAAATATCACAAATAAAACAGTACAATTACAATACAAAAAAACTTCACAAATACAATAGTACGTTCTCCCCCTTTGACATTATCAAAAAGAAGAGGAGCAGAAAAAACAAAAGTAAAACAAAAATAGACTAAAAGATCGAAAACCGTCTTTGATCTTGTGAAATTTTTATAAAATCAAGAATTTTCTTGTAATGAGAAAGCTACCCCTTGATTTTATTCAAAAAGCTAAGTAAGGCATGAATTGACTACTCATAACCCGGAAATGTTAGAAATTCAGAAATTGTTAAACCAAGCCCAGGTTTTAAAAAGGCTAAAAAACTTTTTAAGCTAATATCTAAATCAAGAAACAAATTAGATAAGGAAACAAAAATCTTTCAAAACTCCTTTCATGAAATATATCTAATAGAAGATTAATGCAAAGTAATGAATCAAAAATCTTAATTTTCAAGCTCAAGTAACGAATCTATCAAAAAGGCATAAGAGTTTTCTAAACTTTAGAGATTTACAAGAAGGGAAGTTAACTTTTTGTGGGCTCATTTTGAGCCTATTTTCATTTGAGCGCTCTTTGCTCATCTTTTAATTTTTGATATACTTTGTGTATCCATTTATTTTTGGCGATGTTACGCATCTTTTACTTTTTGATACACTTTGTGTATCCTTCTATTTTGGGCGACATTGTGCATCTTTTAATTTTTGTAATTTGCCTCCTTTCTAAATCTTTAAAATCAGCAAACCTTATTCTTTTGATAAAGACGAACAATCTGAATAAGATAATCTTAAAGTTGGTTCAATAATTTGCAAAAGATTCCTATGAGATAAACAAAATGTCGGGAGATGAAAAAGTTTTAATTTTAAAAACCAATTTATAATTTGAAACAGATTTTGAATCAAAAGTAAGATAGCCTTATATAAAGAAATGAGATAGAGAGACAAAATCATGAATTCCTTCCTTTGCTTGATTTTAGAGAAATCAACCACAACTAACATAGAATTTTAGAAAAAAATAAGAGGTAAAATTTTAATTTTTAGAAAATCAGATCTATAAAAAAACTTTGATTTTTAAAAACAAGAGGTGTTACGTGTGTGCTTGATCAGAGGAATAATAAAAATAACATCAAAAATTTTAAAAGGAAATACAAAAATAATAAAGCACACAAAACATAACGAATAAATAATAGTAACAGAAAAACAAAATAAAAAACACAAACATACAAAAAGAACATTAATTTATATCAGCTTGCTCCTGATCTGATAATTCAGAAGCTAGATCTGCCCAGGACATTTTTCGTTTTGCATTATCAGCCTTTATTATAATTTTCTTAGCTTTAGCCTTTTCCTTTTTAGGAAGGATTCTTAAGTTTGGGCACTGATTTTTCATATGTCCAGACTTCCTTCATCCAAAATAAATATTATCAGAAAAAATCTTAACATTTTTACCTTTTTTACCTTTGTTCCACTTTTGTTGATGTTTATGTTTGTGCTTTAGTAGATTTTTTAATTTATTTGTTATTGATGCAAACTCCTTACTTTCATCATCGTCTGACTCACTTTTTCCAATATCTTCAATTTTCAGCACAGTAGTTTCACCTGCATCCAAAAGCTTTTGACCGAAACCTTGTTCGTTGGCAATGAGTGAGCCAATCAGATTATCAATAGAATATTCGTTCAGATTTTTAGATTCAGAAATTGCAATGACTTTGGCATCAAATTAATCAAGTAGAGAACGTAAGATTTTATTGACTTTTTCAAAATTTGAAAGGTCTTTACCTAAAGCTTATACTGATGTCACAATTTGAGAAAACCTAATAAATATGTCCAAGATCGTTTCATGAGGTTTCATGCTAAAAAGTTCATAATCATGCATTAAAATATTAGGCTAGATTGCTTTATTTCATAAGTACCTTCATATGTAGTGCATAATTTATCCCAAATTTTTTTTCCAGAAGTGCATGCGGATATTAACATATAATCATCAGAATTCAAAGCACAGAAAAAATAGTTCAAACATTTAGCATTCAATTAAGCATTGATCTGATCTGATCTACTCCACTCAGAAAAAGGAATATCAATTTTAATTTCATTTATAATACGTGACGGTACAGAATAACCAACTTGAATCATATGCCACATGCGATAATCAATAGATTGCAAGAAAGTAGACATGCGAATTTTCCAAAAATCAAAAGTAATATTTTCAAAAAGTGGTGGCCGCGTGATTGAATAACCTTCCACAATATTACGATTATATAAATTAGCCATGGATCGAATTCAAAAGTTTTTAAAAACTTGATTTTATGAATCCCGCTCTGATACCACTTGAAAGTTTGAAAGGGGTGTTAAGCTCTTGTGAACTAGTCCCGAGGCTAACCAAGAGGGGGGGTGAATTGGTTATTTAAAATAAAACAAAAATTTTTTATAACTTGCAGCAAAAATGAATTAAAACAATGATAAAAGATCAATCACAGATTTCACCCAAGCAGATAATCGCAACAAAATAAAGTGCGAAAAATAATAAGAAAGAGCACACCAGATTTATAGTGGTTCGGTCAAACCTAACATACGTCCACTCCTCGGAGGCACCCTCCAAGTATTACACTAAACCAAATAGTGTCTCTCCTTCAGCCCCCACAGCTAGGCGGAGAAGCCCTTACAAAATCACTTTCACCTTCCCCAGTGCGACAGAGTAGCCGAGTCCTTTGTCACCAAAGAGATCTTCTTCTTCCCAAAACCTCCCTCGAGACGACCCTTGAATCCGATGGTACTTAGGTGCATGCTTTCTGGAGCAACCGTATGAACCCCCTCACACTCCCTCGAGAATACCCCTTCCCAGGCTCTTCTCCCTCTCCAAACTCCACCCTTTCCTCTCTCGCTTTCAAGCTCTCTCTTCAAGTTTTCTCCAAAAGAACGAAGACTCAATGGCTGCCAAAGACACCTATCAAATGCCTTAAGAAAGTTTAAATAAAGAGGTCCAAAAACCCTTCCAAATTAGTTCTGGCAGTAAAGACCATCCAGGATGATCGCCGGATCATCCAGGATGATGTGCTCCAAAAGACGACGTCAAAAAAACCCTAAAAACTCAATTCTACCACCAAAGATCGTCCAGGATGATCGCAGGATCGTCCAGGACGATGTACAGAATTTGACCTGATAGTCCCGTACGATCCTGGGATAGTCCAGGATGATCAGTACAAATTTTGCACAAATCATCCAGTACGATATACATATTGTTCAGGACGATTAGAATAAATTTGGACTCTTAAATCTTTGCCTAAATTATCATTGCGGCTAGGGTTTTGAGATCATATTAGATCATCCAGGATGATATAAATATCGTCCAGGATGATTAGTTAAATGAACAGATTGGCCTGGACGATCAGAAATCGTCCAGTACGATTTGTTCAAAAGTTGAACTTCTGGTTTTGACAGGATCTCACTCCCCCTGAGTATGTGTACACATAGTCACAAATAAGCATACACCTTTACAGGACTTGACTCAAGAAATCAAAAAGTACATCAATGAGAAATACAACAAAGCCTATTATACTCATTCTTGAGTCTTGAATCTTTTGTTGGATTGATGCATGTTGTTCCTGAAATGTTTGTACACACAAATAAATATATATTCTAAATACTAGGAGATGAACCATAATATTTGTTATCATCAAAATAAGAACTCGTGAGCCCGAGTTACAACAAAAATAACTAAATCTGGTAAGCAAATCAGATAAATGGAAATCAGTAGAAGAAAAAGGAAAATAAATTCTAAAATGAAATAGACTATCAGATCAAACAAAAACTAAATAAAAAAATGAAAAATAGAAAATTCAAAAATTAGCGATCTTCAGATTCAAACATTTAGGTCAATCACACCCAGTCTGGTCATTAAAATATTGAATGAGTCAAAGGCCAGTGGTTTAGTAAAGATATCAGCCAGTTGATTTTCAGTTGCTACATGGTGTAGCTCAATGTCCCCTTTTGTAACATGGTCCCTAATGAAGTGATGCCTTATGTCAATATGTTTGATTCTTGAATGTTGGATATGATTCTTAGAGATGTAGATGGCACTAGTGTAATCACATAGAACTGAAATTGTGCCAACATGTAATCCTAAATCCAAAACTTATTACTTCAACCAAAGGACTTTGGCCACTCAACTTCCTAAGGCAATGTACTCAGCTTCAGTAGTGGAAAGTGCAACTGAGTTCTATTTTCTACTGGACTAGGAGACTAAAGACTTTCCTATGAATTGGCATGTTCCTGAAGTGCTCTTTCTATCCACCCTCCACCCTGCAAAATTAGAATCAGAATATCCAATAATCTCAAAAGAAGTGTTATACCTAGGATACCAGATTCCTAAGGTTGGGGTGCCTAAGAGATATCTGAGGACTCTCTTAACTGCAGTCAGGTGAGATTCCTTAGGATCGGCTTGAAACCTAGCACAAAGACAAACACTAAACATGATATCAAGTCGGCTAGCAGTCAAGTAAAGCAATGATCCAATTATTCCTCTAAACTTCTTCTAATCAACAGATTTTCCATTTGAATCCTTGTCTAACTGGACACTAGAACTCATGGGAGTGTTTACTGGCTTGGCTTTATCCTTTTTATATTTTTTCAAGATGTCCTTAATATACTTTGATTGATTGATAAAAGTTCTATCATCCATTTGCTTTATGCTAAATCCCAAAAAATAAGATAATTCACCCATCATACTCATCTCAAACTCCTTACTCATTATTTTAAAATCATCAAATAAGTTTTTATCAGAAGATCTAAAAAGTAAAATTTGTTAGGGATGTTAAGCCCTTGTGAACTAGTCCCAAGGCTAATCAAGAGGGGGGTGAATTGATTATTTTAAAATTTGTGAGTAAAAATGATTTAGAAAAGTCTTTTAAATGTCTTAAAATAATTACATTTTCATGATGATATGTAGATGTTTAACAATAATAGAATAATAATCATAATCACACAATCAACATCAGAAAATAAATATGGAAGATAATTAGAAAGAACATACCAGATTTTATAGTGGTTCGGTCAACTTGACCTACGTCCACTCCCTAGAACCTCCCCTCTGGGTATTGCACTAACACTAAGTGACTCTCCTTCTGCTCCCACATCAAGGCTGAGAAGCCTATACAAAACTCCATTTCGCCGACCCGATGAGCAGAGAACTTGGACTCCTTTTGCTTCCTCCTGAAGCAGGCAGAGAACCTAGACTCCTTTCGCTTCCTCCTGAAGCAGATAGAGAACCTTGATCTTCATGTAGATGATCCTCCCACAGAGACACCAATAAGATAAGAGACGACGACCGGAGAAGATGACTCAGATCCTTACTTGGAGCAACCTTTATAAATCCCTCACAAACTCCCCCTCACAAGATCCTCTCTCTCTCTCCCAAGCTCTCTCTCTCTCTCTCTCTCAAGATTCTCTAGAAAGGAAGGTGGCAAAAGATCTTTCTTGTTGAAAGAAAAAGATCTTAAATAGGAGGGCTAAAAAATTATCCTAAATCTCAACTGGTCGTCAAAGATCATCAAGGACGATCGATCATTCATCCTATACAATCAGTACAAAATCACATAAATCAGCTTAGACGATCTAGTTTCTCTGGACAATTAGAAGATAAATTTTATTGAGATCATCCCGTATAATTCTGCGATCATCAGGATGATTAGTATAAATCAGAAATTTCAACCAGAAGATAGCACGAGTTGTCCTGGGCAACTTATGCTGGACGATCTCAAAATGACTTTATCATCTAGGATGATATCTATATCATCCTGTACTATTAATTAAAAAATGATAATATCATCCTGCACACAGCTCGAGTCATAAAGCCAAAACATGCTGGATGATCTCAAAATGACTTGATCGTCCAGGCTGATATCTTGATCGTCCTATACGATTAGTTTAAAATCGAGAATATCATCCAGCATATTTCTCAAATCATTTAGGTGAAGTGCTCTAGACGGTCAGGATTTTGCATGTATCATCCGGGATTATATGGCAATCGTTCAGGATGATATGATCGTATCAATCAAATATTAATTACTTTCCTTAATCACCAGACTAATTTTGGCATTTTTGAAAAGGATCATTCAGGATGATATATGTATCATCCAGGATGATTAGACCCAATCTCTAAAAATAAAAACTTGCCTAACTTAATCTGGCGGCTGAGAATTTTTGATTTGAGCCAATTGTCTTGTACGATGGATATATCGTCCAGGACGATCTGCTTAATCAAAATGACTTAACAGACTCGCCCAAATTAGGGTTTCTATTTTCACTGGATTGTCTAGGACGGTATGAACAAAATTTAAAACATAAACTCTAACTCACTAAAACTCTCCCCCAGAGTATGTGTGGGCAAGGTTACTTAGCTAGGGGATCAATTACGTTACATTTGACTCAAAAAAAGAAAAAAATTACATTTAAACACACGCGGACCCGATCTTGAGTTGGCTTGAATTGCATTTGATCTTCTGTACCTGAAATGTTAAGCCGATCAAAATAGAACACATAAATGTTTGTTATCATCAAAATTATAATCCTTAAATCAAGGTTTACAATAACCTCCCCCTTTTTATGATAGCAAAAATTTATTTAGTAGTTTCAAATTAAGTAGATTGTAGTAATTAAAGCACTGATGAGAGAAGATTTATCATTACAAATTTTACTAATTATTGAGAAACAGTAACATTCAATACACAAAAGAAACTACTACAACACAAAAATAATAGAAGAAACTACTAGTACCACAAAAACAAAAAAAAGACAAAACAACAACAAACTAAAATATCACAACACACCAAACTAATAGAGAGGAGGATCCTGATCAGATGGAGGAGGTGGTGGTCGATGAAAGTATCTGTGAATGGTGGCGAATTGCTCAACAAACTAGTCCATGTCCTGGTCATGTTGCTATTGTTGGTGAGTTATAAATGAATTAAAGCGAGCAATATCAATCGCATGCTGCTCCTCTTGTGCTGCCACGTAGGAGTCAAAGCGAGTCTCCCACTAATCAAATCGCTGCACCAAGTGATCTAAGGGTGATGCTATAAGGAGAGGAGTAGGTGCAGCAGGTGCAGATGGCTTAGGAGCAGCCTCCCCCTCTTCTCCATCAATATTTGCTGCAGGCTCCGAATGAAGTCTAGTACTATGGAGAGTATGAAAAGAGCTGTTGGAGAAGAAGATATGTGGGATTCTGGTTGGATCTAGATATTAAAAATTGTATTTTGTTTCAAGGGAATAGTGAATGGGATGTCCTAAAGCTAGATTGGGGCGTCTCCTGTGGCCTGGATCCCTAATGGTAGTCAGTTGTTCAATGTAGCGAAAAAGTATATCAATTACATTAAAGTCACGATGGGACATGATGTAGTAGGTAGTTATGAAGAGAAAAAGAGTGATGTGGATGCAGTCCCCATCCTTAGAAATGATGGAGGAGTGAAGGATATGATGGATTATCTTAGCATCCTTGACTAGGGAGGAATAGGCCTGGTCGTGTTATTGGGCATTTATGTTTCTAAGGAAGTGGTTGGGGACACTCCAATTAAAGTCAGGGTCAGATGTTAAAATATGAAGTTTATCACCAGAAGTGGACAGTTGAAGAATATTATGAAAGTCTTGGATGGTTAATTCTATAGGTCGTTGATTAACAAAGGACTGAAGGGCAGAGTAATCAGCGGTAATGCGAAGATTTACAAAGAAAACTCTAAGAAGTTCAGTTCTGAAAGGAAAAGCCAGTGTAAGAATGAAGGAGAGGGATGTATGTGTGAATAGATCAAGTACCGGATAGGTGAGGGTTCACAATTTTAGAGATAGTGATCCCAGCATCAAGATATCTTTGAAATGTAACTTGATCAGCTACATCAGGAAAGCGGTGATCAGTAGTTCCCAGGGAGGAACTAGCACCCTGATGCCGAGATCGTTTGCCACCAACCATTAAAAGATGAGGGGATGAAGGATCGAGGGAAGAATGGTAAAAATGGTGAAGAAAATGACTGTTTAAATAAAAATCGTCCATATCATCCAGGATGATATGAGCAATTATGACGTCCAAGATGATTGGTCAAAAAGGCGGTTAGATCATCCAGGATGATCAGATATCATCCAGGATGATAAGACACAGATGATCATCCTGATGAGACAGGTTGGATGACTTTTGACTAAAGGTATCATCCAGGACGATTAGATGGATATTCCAGGACGATAGACAATAAATGAATTGGACGGGCCGAAGTTAAATCATTCAACTTCTGTCATGTGCATCATCCAGGATGATGAGGTGGATCATCCAGGATGATCACCAATAATTGGTGTGTACCATCTGTTGGATCATGGTGCGGATGATTTGATTGGATCGTCCAGGACGATGTATGGATCGTCTAGGATAATGTTGGATCATCCAGAATGATGTCGGGATCATCCAGGATGATGTGAAAAAAAAGTGAAAAAGATGAAGGATGTAGAGGAAAGATCAAGGATCCCAAAAACTCACAAAAAAAAGAAAAATTAAAATCAAATCAAACAAAAAATAGAAATGAGAAAATGATAGTAAAAATAATAATAATTTATTTTTTGAATCGATCAGCTCCAGTGAAACAGAATTTTCCTTAATTTTTAATTCAAAAGACAATAAGAAGAAAATCAACCACACTAAAATTCTAAAAAAGTTAAAAAATCAACTTTCGTAACTTCTGCCTCGGACACCTTACAGGTTTAAGTTCCTTTCAAACAAAAGTCTAATTAAAAAGAAAAGAAATTAGATTTAAAAAGAGATCCTTTCGAGCCACATTCCAGAAAAATATCTGATAGAATAATATTACAAGGTAAGAAATCAGAAATCATAATTTTTGTCTCAAGCTTTTGAAAATATTAAGTGGCGCATGAATGTTTCTAAGAAATTTAATAATCTAAAAGTGAAGAAAGCTTGTTTCATTATGGACTCATTTTATGCCTCTTTTTCAATTTGTTTGGTGCACTTTGCACATCTTTTGATTTTTGATACACTTTGTGTATCTTTCCAATTTGGCGACATTACGCATCTTTTCAGCTTTTGAGCTTATTTCGCTTTTTTTTTGCACTCTTTGCGCATCTTTTACAAGCTTGCTTCCTTTCATAATCGTTAAAGAATCTCAATTATAAAATTACCTTCCAGACATAAGAGAGAACAAAACTCACTCTCTATAATAAGGAGGAGTAATTCACAGAACAAAAACTATATATCATATGACAAGTACAATCACCTGATTAAGAAAAATATAATAATGATCCAAAACTTTGAAAATACTATTCATATGAGGTAGATTACTGTCGGAAGATAAAATAAATCTCTATTTCAAAAACTAATTTTTTAATTTTGAAGAAGATTTTTATCCAAAAGAAATAATACACCATTAAAGGAGTTAGAGGAAGAGAAATAATCATTAATGTTTTTTCCCTTTAACAGATTCAGAGGAGTCAATCACTGCTTACAAGCTTCCAAATAAAAATGAGGTAAAACTCTTAGTCAGAAATCTAGCTTATCAGCAGTAGTGAGCAGTGATTTGATTTATAAGAAAAACAGTAAAGTAAGAACTTGTAGGAAATTGCATCAAAATAAATATTTAAATCAGAAAAATAATAACAACAAAAAGAAAATTAGCAGAGAATAAAAACAAATAGGAAATAGATAATCAAATCAAACACAAACTAAAAGGAAAAATCAGAACTAGAAAATTCAGAAATCAGTAATCATCAGATTCATATATTTATGTCAATCACACCTAATCTGGTCATTAAATTATTGAATGAGTCAAAGGCCAGTTGTTTAGTAAAGATATCAGCCAGTTGATTTTCAGTTGCTACATGGTGTAGCTTAATGTCCCCTTTTGTAACATGGTCCTTAATGAAGTGATGCCTTATGTCAATGTGTTTGGTTCTAGAATATTGGATTAAATTCTTAGAAATGTAGATGGCACTGGTGTTATCACATAGAACTGAAATTATGCCAATAGGTAATCCTAATTCCATAATTTATTGCTTCAACCAAAGGACTTGGGCCATATAACTTCCTAAGGCAATGTACTCAGCTTCAGTAGTGAAGACTACAACAAAGTTCTATTTTTTACTGGACCAAGAGACTAAAGATTGTCCTATGAATTGGTAAGTTTCAGAAGTGCTTTTTTTATCCACCCTATATCCTGCAAAATCAGAATCAGAATATCCAATAATCTCAAAAGAAGTGTTGTGCCTAGGATACCAGATTCCTATGTTTGGGGTCCCTAATAGATATCTGAGAATTCTCTTAATAGTAGTCAGATGGGACTCTTTAGGATAAGCTTGAAACCTAGCACAAAGATAAACACTAAATATGATATCAGGTCGGCTAGCAGTAAGGTAAAGTAGTGATCCTATAATTCCTCTATACTTTTTCTGATCAACATATTTTCCATTTGAATCCTTATCTAACTGAACAGATGAACTCATGGGAGTGTTGATTGGCTTGGCTTTATCCATTTCATATTTCTTTAAAATTTCCTTAGTGTATTTTGATTGATTCAGAAAGGTTTCATCATTCATCTTCCTTATGCTAAACCCCAAAAAGTAGGATAATTCTTCCATCATACTCATCTCAAACTCCTTACTTATTATTTTAAAAAAAATCATCACATAAGTTTTTTATCAGAAAATCCAAAAAGTATATCATCAACATAGATCTGGACAATGAGTAAATCATCTCCTATATTCCTCAGAAAAAGGGTGGTGTCTACGCTCCCCTTAACAAAGTCTCTTTCTAATAAGAATGTGCTAACCCTCTCATACTAAGCTATGGGTACCTATTTCAATTAATATAAGGCCTTTTTTAATTTGTAAATATGATTAGGATATTGGGAACTCTCAAAGCCTAGGGGTTGCTCTACAAAGACATCCTCCTTTATTACCCCATTCAAAAAGGTACTCTTGAAATCCATTTGAAAAAGCTTAAATCCCTTATAACAGGCAAAGGCATAGAGCACTCTAATGGCTTCCAATTAAGCTACAGGGGTAAAGGTCTCCTCAAAATCAATTCCTTCTATTTGTTTGTACCACTTAGCCACCAATCTTATCTTATTCCTAACCACCACACCAGAATCATTCATCTTATTTTTAAAGACCCATTTGGTTCCCACAATACTTTGATTCTTAGGTTTTTCTACTAACTCCCAATCATCATTCCTTATAAATTGGTTCAATTCCTCTTGCATAACTAAGATCCAAAATTCATCAGAAAGGGCTCCATCAAATTTGGGGTCAAATTTTCCTAAGGATGATTTCTTATTATTCAGAATGAAAACCTTACAGCCAAAGACATGGAGGTGGGACAGGTTTGGAGTTCTACCCGTAATGACCTCATAGGGTGTCTTACTCATATTGGATCTAACATTTATCCTATTTAACACATAACAGGCTGTGTTCACCGCTTCTGCCCAAAAGTATTTTGAAAGTGAATACTCAAAAAGCATGGCTCTAGCAGCTTCCACCAAGGTCCTGTACTTTCTTTCAGCTATCCCATTCTGGTGAGGGTCATAGGAGCTGAAAGGTTGTGGCTAATCCCTTGATCCTCATAGAAGGTTCCAAATTTATCTTTTTCAAACTCCCCACCATGATCACTATGGATGGTCACAATCTCACAGCCTAACTTCTTCTGAATCCAAGTGGAGAAAGATTTAAATTCATCAAATGACTCAGATTTATATGATAGAAATCTAATCCAAGTGAACCTTGAGTAATCATCAACAATCATAAATTCATAGACTTTTCTCCTTAAGCTAGCAGTGCTAATGCGTCCAAAGAGATCCATGTGAAGGACTTCTAAATGTTTTAAAGTGCTGATATCCTTAATGGAGTGGAAAGAGGATTGGACTTGCTTCCCTAATTGGTAGGCAACACACAGGTGGCCCTTAGTGAACTTAAGCTTAGGGACACCTCTAATTAAGTCCTTTTGGGTGACTCTTCTAAGGGTTTTCAAACTGGCATGACATAATCTCCTGTGTCATAACCAAGACTCATCAGTAGTAATTTTTAAGCAAAATAAAGCAGCACATTCAATATTATTTAAATCAAGCATGAAGACATTATTGATCCTCTTGCCGTGCAAAATAGTATTATTATTTAAGCTTATGATGTAAGTATTTGCTAGGAACTTGATGCTGAACCCTTTATCATAGAGCTGACTGATGCTAAGTAAGTTGTGCTTCAATCTATTTATAAGTAAAATATTTTTAATTAAAAGATTCTTGGAGTTTCAGATTATACCTGCACCTACCACTTTCCTGGTGGTATTGCTCCAAGAGTGACCTTGCCTCCAGCCCTGGCCTCCAGTGAAATGAATTGATTTGCATCACCAATCATATGTCTTGAACATCCATTGTCCAGGTACCACATGCTCTCATGAAGTCTTATGTGAGAGCAACCCTACAAAATCATCAAATATCAGATTTAGGAACCCAAACAGGTTTAGGTTTCTTCTTATGAAAAGAAGAATGTAATGCATGTGAGCTGTGTTGTGAAACATGCAATTTGGGCCTCCACACTCAATATGTACTACAGTGAACAATGCTGGTGTGAGAGATTTGTCCTAATATGCCACAAGAAAAACATCTAACTCCAGGAAAAGGGTTAACTAATCTACGTGGGTGATAGTACCTCTTCCTAGGTTTAAATGAAACATGCTTTGATGATTTTCAATGAGATTCTTCAAAAAGTGGAGGTGCATAAAATTGTGCAAAAGTAGGAGGTGTTTCATTATTCTCATATGCACTAATTTTCACACTTAGAAATTTATTTTCTTTCTTGAGACTTGCAATTTCAAATTTCAAATAATGCTCACTACTATCTAAATCAGATGCATGAGTTTCTAATTCCTTAAATACAGTTTTTAATTTAACATGTAACGCTTTTAATGAATCATGCTCAATAATCAAATCAGAATGCTTTTTATTTAACTCATCAAATTCATCAAGAAATTACATGTGATTGCTATCAAGCGTAGAATGATCCTTAATCAAAATTCCATGCTCTTTTTCCAAGTTTAAGAATTTCAATATCAGGCTAGCATGCATTTTCTTAAGTTTCCTATATGATGAATGGATTTTTTTAGAAACTTCAAGTAATTGATCGTAGGTTAGCTCACATACCTCTTCTTGGTCAAACTGACCAGGAAGATCATCTGCCATCACAGCTTCAATCTCAGAGGAGTCGGATGCTGAATTCGCCCAAAAAGTCTTTTGTACCTTCTTCTTGTCCTTTCTGAACTTGGGTTTCTCCTCACCCTTCTCCTTGCTTGGCTGAGCCTTAAGTGTAGGACAATCAGCCTTTATATATATAGGCTTCCTGCATTTAAAACAAACAGTATCAAATGAACCTTTAAAATTTTTGCTACTCTTACCTTTGTTTTACTTCTGAAAGTTCTTGTGTTTCTTCCTTAAAAAGCTTTTGATTTTCCTAGTTATTAAGGCACCATCATCTCTATCAGACCTGAAAGAATCAGTGTTAGATCATTGGCCTTCAGCACCACAAATTTCTCCTTCTTCTTCTCACCTGCATCAATTTATCATTGGTTCACTCCTTGCTTTTAAGTAGTGAGTGACCCAAGTAAGTTATCAATAGAATTAGTATTCAAATCTTTGGATTTAGTAATTGAAGTTATCTTGGCATCATAAGAAGAAGGAAAACATCTCAGAGTTTGGTTAACTTTTTCATAATTAGTAAGATCTCTTTCTAAGGCATGCAGGGAGGTGATAATTTGAGTGAACCTAGTATATATTTTAGAAATTGATTCAGTAGGTTTCATGCCAAAAAGTTCGTAGTCGTGAAGTAAGATGTTTAATCTAGATTGCTTAACCTTAGATATACCTTCATAAGAAATGCATAATCTATCCCAGATTTCTTTACTAGTAGTGCAAGTAGAGACACGCAAGTAATCCTCAGATTTTAGTGCACAAAAAAAAAAAATAGTTCAAGCACTTTGCATTCAGTTGGGCTAAATCCTGATCATGAAAAGTCCATTCGGCAAAAGGCAGTTCAGTTTTAACATTATTAATAAGTCTAAAGGGTACTTCATTGCCATCTTTAACAAGCATCCACATGCGATAATCTATAGATTATAAAAAGGTGGACATGCGAGTTTTCTAAAAATTAAAAGGTATGTTATCAATTAAAGGTGGTCGTGTAATTGAATAACCTTCAACAGTATTATAATTACCAAAATTAGCCAGGGATCAAGATTCAAAAGTTTTTAAACTTAATTTTTAAATCCTGCTCTAATACCACTTGAAAGTTCATTAGGGATGTTAAGCCCTTATGAACTAGTCCCGAGGCTAACCAAGAGGGGGGTGAATTGATTATTTTAAAATTCATGAGAAAAAATGATTTAAAAAAATCTTTTAGAATATTTTAAAATAATTACAGTTTTCCAATGATATGTAAATATTCAACAATAACAGAATAATAATCACAATCACACAATCAACATCGAAAAATAAATGTGGAAGAAAATCAGGAAGAACACACCAGATTTTATAATGGTTCGGTCAACTTGACATACGTCCACTCCCCAGAGCCTCCCCTCTGGTATTGCACTAACACTAAGTGACTCTCCTTCTGCTCCCACAGCAAGGCGGAGAAGCCTGTACAAAACTCCTTTCCACCAACCCGGTGAGGCAGAGAACCTGGACTCCTTTTGCTTGCTCTTGAAGTAGGCAGAGAACCTGGACTCCTTTTGCTTCCTCCTGAAGTAGGTAGAGAACCTGGATCTTCTTGCAGATGATCCTCCCACAGAAACACCAACAAGACAAGAAATAAAGAATGGAGAAGATGACTCAAATGGTTTCTTGCAGCAACCTTTATAAATCCCTCACAAACTCCCCCTCATAAGATCCTCTCTCTTTCTACCAAGCTCTCTCTCTCTCTCTCAAGTTTATCTCTGGAAAGGAAGGTGATAAAAGATCTTTCTTGTTGAAAGAAAAAGATCTTAAATAGGAGGGCTAAAATATTTCCCTAAATCTCAACTGGTCATCAATAATCATCCAGGATGATCGGTCATTCATCCTGTACGATCAGTACAAAAGCACATGAATCAACCTGGACGATCTTGTTTCTCTGGACGATTAGAAGACAAAATTTGTTGAGATCATCTCGTATGATTCTGCGATCGTCCGGGATGATTAGTGTAAATCAATAATTTCACCTAAAAGATAGCTCAGGTCATCCAAAGCAACATAAGCTGGACGATCTTAAAATGACTTAATTGTCCTGGACGATATCTATATCTTCCTATATGATTAGTTCAAAAATGATAATATCATCTTGCACACAGCTCTGATCGTACAGCCAAAACATGTTGGACGATCTCAAAATGACTTGATCGTTTGGGCTAATATCTCGATCATCCAGTATGGTTCAAAATCAGGAATATTATCCAGCATATTTCTTGGATCGTCCAGGTGAACTGCTCTGGATGGTCAGGATTTTATATGTATCATCCAGGATGATATGGCGATCGTCTAGGATGATATAATCGTATCAATTAAATATTAATTACTTTCCTTAATCACCAGACTAATTTAGGCATGATCATAAAGGATCATCCTGGACGATATACGTATCGTCCAGGACGATCAGACCAAATCTTTAAAAATAAAAATTTGCCTAACTTAATCCAGCAGTTGAGAATTTCTGATTTAAACCTATCATCCTTTATAATGGGTATATCATCTAGGACGATCTACTTAATCAAATCAACTTAGCATGGTCTCCCTAATTAGGGTTTCTATTTTCACTGAATCGTCTAGGATGATATGAATATCGTCTTGGATGATATGAACAAAATTTAAAACAAAAACTCTATCTCACTAAAGCTCTCCCCCTAAGTGTGTGTGTGCAAGGTTACTTAGCTAGAGGATCAATTACATTACATTTGACTCAAGAAAGGGAAAAATTACATTTAAACATGTGGACCCAATCTTTAGTTGGCTTGAATTGTATTTGATCATTTGTACCTGAAATGTTAGCTAATCAAAATAGAACATAGAAATATTTGTTATCATCAAAATTATAATCCTTAAATCCAGGTTTGCAATAAAAAATATATCATCAACATAGATCTAGATAATGAGTAAATCCATCCTACTTTCCTCAAAAAAAGGGTGGTGTCTACGCTCCCCTTAACAAACTCTCTCTAATAGGAATGTGCTAAGCCTCTCATACCAAGCTTTGGGTGCCTATTTCAATCGATATAAGGCCTTTTTTTTAATTTGTAAATATGATTAGGATATTGGAAACTCTTAAAACCTAGGGCTTGCTCTACAAAGAGATCTTCCTTTATTACCCCATTTAAAAAGGCACTCTTGATATCTATTTGAAAAAGCATAAATCCCTTATAACAGCCAAAGGCTAGTAGCACTCTAATGGCTTCTAATCTAGCTACAGGGGCAAAGGTCTCCTCAAACTTATCCCTTCTATTTGGTTGTACCCCTTAGCCACTACTCTTACCTTATTCCTAACCACTACACTAGAATTATTCATCTTATTCTTAAACACCCATTTGGTTCCCACTATACTTTAATTCTTATGTCTTTCTACTAACTCCCAAACATCATACCTTATAAATTGGTTCAAATCCTCTTATATAGCTAAGATTCAAAATTCATCAAAAAGGGCTTAATTAATGTTGGTGGGTTCAATCATTCAGATAATGGCAGAATGGTTTACTTTCTTCCTAAGTCCATGCCTAGTTCTAACACCTTCAGAAGGGTCTCCTAAGATCAGTTCTTTAGGATGACTCGAAGAATATCTCCAATCTCTAAGCAAAATGTTTTGAGGTTCTACCCTTTCCTCCAGATTTGCATTTTTAACTCCTTGGGTAATCTCTCCTACTTCCTCTTCTTCCTCAGCTCTAAATACCTTAGGATTAGATTCATCAAATACCACATGAGTACTCTCCTCCACCACCAAAGTCCTCTTATTAAACACCCTAAAGGATTTCCCCACACTAGAATACCCTAAGAACACTCCTTCATCAGATTTTGGGTCAAATTTTCCCAAGGATGATTTTTCATTATTCAGAATGAAGACCTTACAGCCAAAGACATGGAGGTGGGACAGGTTTGGAGTTCTACCCTTAATGATCTCATAGGGTGTCCTATTAAGTTTGGATCTGACATTCACCCTATTTAACACATAA
This sequence comes from Dendrobium chrysotoxum, assembly GCA_019925795.1. Taxonomy (NCBI): domain Eukaryota; kingdom Viridiplantae; phylum Streptophyta; class Magnoliopsida; order Asparagales; family Orchidaceae; genus Dendrobium; species Dendrobium chrysotoxum. Next base: position 48,373,262 of record CM034305.1, on the reverse strand, counting down.
CAGGCTGTGTTCACCACTTTTGCCCAAAAGTATTTTGGAAGTGAATACTCAGCAAGCATGGCTCTAACATCTTCTACTAAGGTCCTGTTCTTCTGTTCAGCTACCCCATTCTACTGCGGGATCCTATGAGCTAAAAAGTTGTGGCTAAACCCTTGCTCCTCACAGAAGATTCCAAATCTCACATTTTCAAACTCCCCACCATGATCACTATGGATGGTCAAGATCTCACAACCTAACTTCTTCTAAATCCAAGTGGAGAAAGATTTAAATTCATCAAATGACTCAGAATTATGTGACAGAAATCTAATCCAAGTGAACCTGAGTAATTATTAACAATCATAAATCCATAAACTTTCCCCCCTAAGCTGGCAATGCTAATGGGTCAAAAGAGATCCATGTGAAGGACTTCTAAAGGTCTAAAGGTGTTTATGTCCTTAATGTAGTGAAAAGAGGATTGGACATGCTTCCCTAGCTGACAGGCATCACACAGGAGGTCCTTAGTGAACTTAAGCTTGGGGACACCTCTAACTAAGTCTTTTTGGGTGACTCTTGTAAGGGTTTTTATACTGGCATGACATAATCTCTTGTGCCACAACCAAGATTCATCATCAGCAGTTTTTAAGCAAAATGAAGCAACACATTCAATATTATTTAAGTCAAGCATGTATACATTATTGATCCTCTTGCCCTGCAAAATAGTGTTATTATTTATGCTTATAATGCAAGTATTTGCCAAGAACTTGATGTTGAACCCTTTGTCACAGAGTTGATTGATGCTGAGCAGATTGTATTTCAGTCCATCTAGAAGCAAAAATTTTTCAATGAAAGGTTCTTGGAGTTTTCGATTATACCTGCACCTACCACTTTCCTGGTGGTATTATCTCTAAGAGTGACCTTGCCTCCAGCCTTGGCCTCCAATGAAATGAATTGATTTGCATCTCCAGTCATATGTCTTGAGCATCCACTGTCCAGGTACCCCATGGCCTCACAAAATCTTATGTGAGAGCAACCCTACAAAATCATCAAAAGTCAGATTTAGGAACCTAAAGAGGTTTGGGTTCTTTCTTATGAAAAGAAGAATGCAATGCATATGTGCTTTGCTCTGAAACATGCAATTTGGGCCTCTACACCCAACATGTACTACGGTGAACAGTGTAGGTATGAGAGATATGTCATAGCATGCCACAGTAAAAATATCTAATACAAGGAAAAGGATTAACTAATATACATGGGTGATAGTGCCTCTTCCTAGGTTTGAATGAAACATGTTTTGATGATTTTGAATTAGATTCTTCAAGTGATGGAAGAGCATAAAATTATGCAAAAGTAGGAGCTGTTTCATTTTTCTTAAAAGCACTAATTTTTATACTTAGAAATTCATTTTCCTGTTTAAGACTTGCAATTTCAAATTTTAAATAATGCTCATTACTATCTAAATCAGATACATGAGATTCTAATTCTTAAATGCAGCTTCTAATTCAACATACGATGCTTCTAATGAATCCTGCTCAATAATAAAATCAGAATATTTTTTATCCAACTCATCAAATTCATCAAGTAATAATATGTGATTGCTATCAAGAATAGAATTATCCTTAATCAAAACTTCATGCTCTTTTTCCAAGTTTAAGAATTCCAATTTCAGGCTAACATGTGTTTTCTTAAGTTTCCTATATGATGAATGGATTTTTTCAAAAACTTTAAGTAATTGATCGTAGGTTAGCTCACATACCTCTTCTTAGTCAGATTGACTGGGTTGATCATTTGCCATCAAACACAAGTTTATAGTCTCCTCTTCAGCTTCAGTATCAGAAGAGTCGGATGCTGAATCCACCTAGAAAGCCTTTTGAAACTTCTTCTTATCCTTCCTGAACTTGGGTTTCTCCTCACCCTTCTCTTTGCTTGGATACCCTTCTCTTTGCTTGGATGAGCCTTAAGTGTAGGACAATCAGCCTTTATATGTCCAAGCTTCCTGCATTCAAAACAAATAATTTCAGATGAACCTTTGAAGTTTTTGCTCGACTTACCTTTGTTCCACTTCTGAAAGTTCTTATGTGTATTCCTCAGAAAGGTTTTGAATTGCCTAGTGATTAAGGAAACATCATCACAATCAGACTCGGAAGAATCAGTGTCAGTATCATTGGCCTTCAGCGCCATAGTTTTCTCTTTCTTTTTCTCACCTACATCATGTTGTCTTTGGTTCACCCCTTGCTCGTAAGAAATGAGTGATCCAAATAAGTTATCAATAGAATAAGCATTCAAATCCTTAGATTCAATGATCACAGTTATCTTGGCATCATATGAAGTAGGCAAACTTCTCAAAATCTTGTTAAATTTCTCATAATTAGTAAGCTCTCTTCCTAAGGCATGCAGGGAGGTGACAATTTGAGTGAACCTAGTGTACATTTTAGATATGGACTCACTAGGTTTCATGCTAAAGAGTTTATAGTCATGAAGTAGTATGTTTAACCTAGACTGTTTAACTTCAGATGTACCTTCATAGGTGATGCATAATCTATCCCAAATTTCTTTATTAGTTATGCAAGTAGAGACACGCATGTAATCGTTAGATTTTAAAGCACAGAAAAAATAGTTCAAGCATTTTGCATTCAGTTATGCTAAGTCACGATCATCAAATATCCATTCTGTCAAAGGAAGTTCAGTTTTAACGTTATTAACAAGTCTAAACGGTGCTTCATAACCATCTTTTACAAGCATCCACATGCGATAATCAATAGATTACATAAAGATGGACAAGCGAGTTTTCCAAAAATCAAAAGTTATATTATCAAACAAAGGTGGATGAGTAATAGAATAACCTTCAATAGTATTTTTATTACCAAAGTTAGCCATGGATCAAATTCAAAATTTGTTCAAAACTAGATTTTATAAACCCCGCTCTGATACCACTTAAAAGTTCGTTAGGGATGTTAAGCCCTTGTGAACTTATCCCGAGGCTAACGAAAGGGGGGGGGGGGTGAATTGGTTATTTTAAAAATTTATGAGCAAAAATGATTTAGAAAAATCTTTTTGAATGTTTTAAAATAATTACAATTTTTTGATGATGTGTAGATATTCAACAATAACAGAATAATAATAACAATCACATGATCATCAATAAAAAAATAAATGCGGAAGATAATTAAAAAGAACACATCAGATTTTATAGTGGTTTAGTCAACTTGACCTATGTCCACTCCCCGGAGCCTCCCCTCCGGGTATTGCACTAATACTAAGTGACTCTCCTTCTGCTCCCACAATAAGGAGGAGAAGCCTGTACAAAACTCCTTTCCACCAACCCGACGAGGCAGAGAACTTGAACTCCTTTCGCTTCCTCCTGAAGCAGGCAGAGAACCTGGATCTTCTTGCAGAAGAACCTTCCACAGAGACACCAACAAGACATGAGATGACGATCAAAGAAGATGACTCAGATCCTTGCTTGGAGAACCTTTGTGAACACTTTACAAACTCCCCCTCACAAGATCCTTTCTCTCTCCCAAGCTGTCTCTCTCTCTCAAGTTTCTCTCTGGCAAGCAAGGTGGCAAAAGATCTCAATGATTGAACAAAAGAGATCTTAAATAGGAGGGCTAAAAAATTGTCCTAAAATTTAATTTGATGATTCTGTTCGTACAGTACAATCCCATATTATATAGTATGATTAGTTCAAAATTAGTTTCGTCTAGTATGAATGCAAACAAACAGTTCACAAATTTTACGAACATCGGACAGTATGATCTATAGATCGTATTGGACGATCCTTTTATTTTCAACTGTTCGTATAGGATGACCCATGGGATGAACAAAATCATCTTTATTCATTGTCCCGCACTGTACTCTTCATATAGTATAATTAGTTCTTTTTCAGAACATTATCCTGTATGATATAAATATCATCTGGGATGATCACTACAAAAAATCATGGTTTTGACTAGTACGATATATGGGACGAACAAAATCATCTCTGTTCATCGTACAGTATGATTTACATCATACAGTACGATCAAGTATAATTAGGAAACCATAATTTAATTGACTAATTATGGGGAATAATTTTGGCAAGATTTAAAATGTTCGTATAGTACAATCATAATCGTATAGTACGATTAGTTCAAAAAATCAAAATTTAAAACTTACCAAAATAGTTCTGGTGACTAGGGTTTTTCATGTTGAAATAAATCATACAGTATGATATGGATCATATAGTATGATTAGTTTATAAACCTAATCATCATGAATTAGCAGTTAACCCTGGGTTTAAATGGTAAATCATACAGTACGATTAAAAATAGTACAGTATGAATTTGCAAAAAAAAATTTAATTGAAGTAAAAAATTTTTAGCTCTCCCCCTGTGTGTGTTTATAAGGTTACTTAGCTTGGAGATCCATTACATTACACTTGACTCAAGAAAAATGAAAAAGTACATTAAACCTGACATACAAACAGACTGACTTGATCTTTTTTTTTTTTTTTTGAAGAAGAAATGCCAAATGCATTAAAGAGGAGAGGGAAAAAGAGACCTAGATACAATCTACTAAAACAAAGACAAACAATCACATTCCTCCTTCAACAAAAGAATAAAGGAAGGAGGAATATTATTGTCACTAATATCTTCCCAAAGGAAATCTAAATCACAAGCTAAGTTAGCACAATAATTCGCTAACTTGTTACAAATCCTATTCACAACCTTGAAAAGTATCTTATTTAAGCCCTTCAAGAATAAGATATCTTCACCTATACATTGATCCCAATCCTTATTCGTGCTGCTATACACATTATGAAGAAACTTAATGACGTTGAGGTTGTCTCCTTCAATAATGATGCCATTAGCTTCAAGCATCCACTCTTTTAAGAACCTCCTTAAAGATCTAAAAGCCAATAGCTCCACTTGCACAATATCCCATTGAACATATCCACAACCAAAAGCCATTAAAAACCTCCCTTTCCAATCACGGATAACTCCTCCTACACCAGTTATGTAAGAGTTATGAAGAGATCCATCAATATTAATTTTTAGCCAATTGGGTGGAGGGGGATACCAAAGTTTAGACAGCCTAGGAGACTGATTGATATCCCAGTTGCCCAAGTTGTCCTCAATGATCCTATCCTTGTGTAGAATAACCATGCAACTTATGATTTTAGCAGCCGAAATAGTTGCTGATTCATTCCCCTTGCCATGCTTGACGTTGTTCCTCGCACTCCAGTTGTGGAAGACCAAAGCAAAGTACATTTGCACCATGAAAGTATTCTTGGAAGAAATACTCTTGAGACTTTTCATACAGCCATCAAAAGTAGAGAACTCAGGTAGGAAAAATCCCCAAGAAGACAACACTTGGATAACCTACTTAAGCTTCGGGCAAGTAGCAGCACAATGATCAATATTTTCCACCCCAATGCCGCATCTTGGACAAGAATTGTTAGGAGACAACCTTCTATTAAACAAGAAATCATTGGTGGGAACAGCATTCAAAATTAACCTCCAAATGAGAAGTTCTACACGAGGATTGAGTTTGATCTTGAAAATCCAGTTTTCTGCATTATCCTGCTTAGAAAAACTGGAATTAATTTCAGAACTGAGGCCAGGGATCGTCTTACCTGATAGCCTAGCCATAAGATTCAACTTGTCTTCTTCCAAACTCTGCAATATTCGAACTTGAGAGATTAACTTGACAAGATCCTCCCCAAAGTAACAAGAGAGTTATTGAACATCCCAAGCTCCATTAGTAATAAGATTGTTAACCGTCGAAGGGTCCTCCCCCCAATTGGTGACAAAAGTTGGCCATCTATCAAGGCTCTTATCAAGGATCCAAACATCCTTCCTAATATCAATCATAGAGCCAGTAGCAATATTCCATCTAAGAATTCCCTTGAGATTATTCCAACCGTCCATGATGATTTTCCAGGTAGAAGAAGGCTTATTGACCCCATTGTGACCCCACCAGTTCTTCCCGTACTTAGCTTCTAATACTTTGTTAAGAAGGGAATTTGCATTATCCAAAAGGTTCCAAGCAAATCTAGCTCTGAGAGGGCCCACTCTAGAAACAGCAGAAAAAATTCCGAAGCCACCACAATCCTTAGGTTTGCACATAACCTCCCATGCCACATAGTGGATGGCATGAGCCCCATTGTTCTTACTCCAAATGAAATTTTTGCGATTCTTGTCAAATTCATGCAAGATACTCAAGGGAACTAATGAATGAGATGAGATGAATAAGGGTAAGGCAAGATACACCGACTTGACTAAAGTAATTCTACCAGCCATAGATATAAATCTATTCCCCCAAGCATTGAGTTTCTTTGAAGCTTTATCCAAAAGGAATTGGAAATCAGATTTCTTCAATCTTCTCAAGGCTAGTTTTATACCCAAGTAATCCATTTCCTCCACAACTTTAACATTCAGCAATTTAGAAATAAGATTCCTCTTCCTTCTCCCAATACTTTTCCCCATAAGAATAGAGGATTTAAGATAATTCACTTTTTTCCCGGTCCAATTACAGTAATCATGAATTAATCTCTTTAACAATTTAATGTTTTCCACCTTTGCATTGGAGAAGAGTAGAATTTCATCGGCATACAAAAGATGAGAAATCCTGTTAGATTTACTAGAGATCTTGATACCCATATCCTTACCTTTCTCCAAGAACAAATTGGACAGCAATTGAGAAGTAAGAATAAATAGGAAGGGAGAGAGTGGACAACCTTGCCGAAATCCACAGCACCCCTTGATCCATCTAGAGCTTCTTCCATTGATCATAATAGAAAATGCTGGATTTTTAACACATTCCATCACAAGGACCGAGAATTTTGTTGGGAAACCCAAAACCTGCATCATTTGTTCTAAGGTATCCCAACACATGTTGTCATAAGCCTGTTCCATATCAATATTGATAGCCAAAAATCCTTCTTTGGAGTTGGAGAGTCTAATCTTGTTGCAAACCTCTTGGGCCAAGAGTATATGATCAGAAATGCTTCTACCTCTAATAAAAGCAACTTGCTCTTCTGATACCACCTTATTAATCACCAAGAGCAATCTATTAACAAGAACTTTGACTGCTATCTTATATATCGAATTGCAAAGGCTGATCGGCCTAAAGCCTGCTGGAGAGACAGGATCTTGAACCTTAGGAATGAGAACAACTAAGGTCTCTTTCCACTCATCACACAATTTACCCGATGAGAGGAAGCAGTTAATCTCTTTACAAATATCTTTACCAACAATGTTCCAATAATTTTTGAAGAAGGAATAATTAATTCCATCGCTACCCGGTGATATATTCTCCCCCAAACTTTTAATTACCTACAGGATTTCAAGATTGGAGAAATCAGCTTCTAAACTTCTTTTGTCATCTTCCTCCAACACCCTCCAAGGAGCCGGCCAATTGAGTAAAGAGAAATCTCTCTCACCCCATTTGGACTGGAAAAAATCTAGAATGACATCCTCAATATCTCTCGGATTGTCAACCAAAACCCCGTTAGGAGCCTTGATGCGTTTGATCCAATTCAAATTATTCTTCGCATTAGCAAAGGCATGGAAAAATTTAGAATTGGCATCCCCTTCCTCCATCCATATAACTTTGGCTCTTTGCCTCCACCATGTATTAAGTCTAGCTAGGTGAGTGTTGAGATCACCCACCTTCTTCCTTAAGAGTGACAGTTTAGCTTCATCAAGGCATCCACAAGAAGCTTCCTCCTCTTGAAGCAATAAAATGTCTTTTTTTAAGCATTCTTTTAGAGACATGAAGTCCTTCATTTTAGCCTTGCTCCAATAGAACAAATCCTTCAAAGTCTTCTTGCATTTCTTGTTTAATCTTTGCATATCGTCACCTTCAAAAGATTTCCTCCAAACATTTTTGATAATACCTGTAGAGGCATGAAATGAGTTCCATAAATCCTCAAACTTGAGAGACCGCTTACTAATGATGGGAGAATAAAAAATCTTCAAAATGATCGGACAATGGTCGGATGCCACACGAGAAATGTGCCTCTCCATAGCCAAGTGAATCTTACACAAAGCAAAAGTATTAAGGATACACCTATCTAATCTTTCCAAAATCCTCCTACCACCACTTTTGTTATTACACCAAGTGAACCTAGGACCAATCACCCCAATCTCATGATAATCATTAAGATTCATGAATTCAATCATGTCTTTAGGTCCTTGAGAAAACACAAATTTCTTGCCTCCCCTTTTGTCACCTTGAGAAAGAATACAATTAAAGTCCCCACCAATAATAGAGGGAAGTTTCCTATGAGAAACTTCACTAAGAGAGTTCCACAAAAGCTTCCTCTTAGTTACCTCTTTACTGCCATAAACAGTAGAGATCATCCAAGTACCTTTATTGTAGATTTCCAGGTCTCTAGTAACAGATTGATCTGAAGTTTTAAGAACAGAAAAATTAGCCATATCCACTCTCCATATAATTAATATACCACCAGATTGTCCAACAGATGGGAAGATGAAAAAATTCCAATCATTACCAATCAGCTTTTGAAACATAAATCTGTCTAATAAGGAAATCTTGGTCTCAACCAAGCCAACAAAGAAAACTTTATGGTCTTTGATAAACTCTTTTAGGTAAAGAAAGGCCTCCTTTTTGTTGGCCCCTCTACAATTCCAGAAAGCCACCGATTCCATTAATCAATTAAGGGGGAAACACCCCCACTTCTAGTCTTAATATTTCCCTCCATACCTCTTGCTCTAGAAACCCCTTTGACTGGACCGAGAGACCTTAACTCCTTGGCAAGCTTAGTTTTAGTTGAGTCATTCATAAACTCAGATTTCTTCTTCACCGCCACTTTAGTTCCTCCATTTATTTCTTTGACTTCCTTGTTATTGCTTTCACCTTCAAATTCCAGCTCGGGAGCTATATTGGTAGTTTGAATGCCCTCAATTTCCTCCAGATTGTCACTTAAAGAATTGAATTTATTTGCTGAAATAATAGAACTTGGATTAGCAATCTGTATGGGGGATATCACATTGCCTACCTCAGTCTGGAGCCTGTCAGTCGGGCTGCTATCCTTCTCCTCAGAAATTTTCAAACCCAAATTTCCATCCTGATGAATTTCCCCTTCTTCCAACATGCCTTGAAAGTTCTTGTCCACCTCTACTAGCCTGCTATTTATCATTTTTACTTCAGATAGAGGAGCTCTCGGTAAGACAGATTGCTTATCATTTTTAATAGGAGCTGAACTCACAAACTTCCTACCTCTGAGGGACTTATTGTTCTTCCTTTGGTAACGTGTATCCAAGGGCCGTAAGCTTCATCCACTTGCAAATCCTTCACTGGTTTTGGATGCTCTGGTGCGTTATGACAAGTTGTAGATTTCTCAATCACCTTTGCCTCCTTACTTTTGTTAATGCAACCACTCCTATCATGGCCCAACATGCCACAATCATAACAGAATGATGAGATTCTTTCATACTCCAACTTTTGAAAGAATCTACCCGCCATTCCTTCCACCCAGACTCCTAAAGGTAGAGGTTTACCAAGGTCTACTCGAACGCAAACTCTTGCAAATTCTCTCCTCCCCCAATGAAACATGTTCCCATCCAACATCAAAGGGACTCCAACCATGGAAGCAATCAATGCCACATTCTCTTCATCCCAACACTGCAATGGCAAATGTGGCATTCTGATCCATATAGGAGAGGAAAGACCTTTCAAAGAGTCTTGAGAGAAGTCAGTTGCCCACCTCTCCATACCCACTATGTGATTATTTACAAACCAAGGACCACGTGATAAGACTCCTTCCATACTTTCCAGAGATTTGAAAGAACACAAATACCATCCATTACCTAAGGATGTAAAGTGGAATTGTCCAAAGAGAGACCATTGCCTTCTTAATTCTTCAGCTACAACATAGGGAGGAGGGATGCTACCAAAGACCTTAACGACCAAGGATAATTCTAGTTTTTTAGCATTCACAAGTTCAGTAGATTCCCTTAGTTTAACTGCTCTACCATCATCTGTAAGGGTCACCTTGATATTACTGAAATCAATTTTAATATGCTACGGTTTCCTCCAAGGAGTGTCCTTATTACTAACCAAAGAAGATTTGTCAGGCATTATATCATTCATCACATCAGCAGATTTATTTTTCTCATTGACAGATCCTTTAACCGAGTTTAAAACCAAATTGGAAGGCTGGAAAATATCTTTGTCTATAGAGATCATGGATTTCACATTTATCTTACTGTCAGGGACAGGGATTGCATTTGAAATTCCATTTCTATTAACAAAGATATTCATTCCAGAGGAAGAAGCACCAGGATCCGCATAAGCCGTAAAAGATGATACGGGAGATTTATTCAACCAGCGTGTTTTACAATCAATTGATAATGAAATTTCTTTTCCCTTACCTTCAACGTGATGTACCAAGTTCAGATTAGAGCAGACATGATCAGAAATGATGAGTTCTCCATTAGCTTTACGTCTTCGAATACCTTCGTCGTCGCAGATTTTGCACTTTCCAACAGCAGAAATTTCTTCGAAACCCTTAGAGTTATGATGATCAACCCTGGAAGAAGAAGTAAGGGACAGTAAAGAGGCTGGTGGAGGCTGACGATCGGCCGCCGCTATGAAAAAAACCTTCTCACCGGGGAAACTGGCAGTAGCGGGAAAGGAGGAATTTTAAAAAATCAGGGTTTCTCTCACTAAAAAACTGGAGCTTCTCTCACTAGATTCAGATTGGAAGTTACAAATCCTAAAAACTAACTTGATCTTGAGCTGCTTGAATTGTAATTGATCCTGTGAACCTAAAAGGTTAGACACTCAACTAGAAACAAAAAGGTTTGCTATCATCAAAATCATAGTCCTTAAATCCATATTCATAACATGTTTGTTATTCTTATCCCCAAAGTTAGAAATCCTACTCTACCTTCTCATTTTTGTCCAATTCGTTTATGCTTGTCTATTTATAAAATAGTGGTTAAGGTCTTATTAAATAGACTTATGATGGTTATTCATAATTTAATTTTAGAGGTTCAAATGGCTTTCATTAAAGGGAGGACTCTTTCTGATAATATTCTACTTTTAAGAACGTTTCAACAAGTTTAGACATTCTAAATCTAAGATAGGTTCGGTGGTGATTAAAATAGATATGGAGCAAGCTTATGATATCATGGCTTGGTCAACACTCAAGCAAGTTCTGGATTATTTTGGTATTCCTATACGATTTTCTAACCTTTTGTTGGAATGTGTGGTGGATCCAAATTTCTCTATTCTTATTAATGGTAATAAATCAGAGTGGATTGAAGCTAAAAGTGGCTTCAGGCAAGACTGCCCTCTATCTCCATATTTGTTTATTCTTTGTTCACAGCTCTTATCCAATGCATTTATTCACAAAGGAGGATGTTTGGGGATCAAAGTTGCTCCATATGGTCCAAAGATCATCATTTGCTTTACGCTGATGATATTTTGATGTTCTATGAAGCCAATCACAAATATGTGAAGAAAATTAAAAGAATTATTGCTGATTATTTCCAATGGATGGGGCAGGTAGTCAACATTCAGAAATCTAGCATTATTTTTGGTAAATTGGTCAAACAAAGTAATAGAAGGGCCTTCTTGAAACTGATAAGATTCAAGGAGGTTAAGGAGCTCGATTATTTTGGGTATTAAAATCACATTGAGAATGCTAGTATCCGCTGATTTTTTAAATCTCTTGGAAAGAGCTACTTGTAAGTTGAGTGTTTGGGGCAACAGACACATTTCTTTAGCAGGGAAACTTATTTCGATCAAAGTAGTTATTCTATCTATCACGATATTCTTTGTTTCGCACTCTCTGGTTCCTATAAGCATCCTGAATGAGGTTGAGAAGTTATGTAGAGATTTTTTATGGAATAAGGAAGGAGGCAACCATGGGTTACATTACGTGGTATGGAATGAGCTTTGTAGACCGGTGTATTCTAGAGGACGTGGATTGCATTCAGCTGAGTCTATCGCTAGGCCTATACGAGCAAAGTTTGCATGGAATTTCTATAATAATCCTGATTCTCTTTTAAACAGATCATTGAAGGCAAAGTATGGTGATTTCTGGAATACTAACTATCGGAGAAACAATTCTAATACCTGGAAATTACTTTCAAGTGGGATAAAAGCTCTTCAGTCGGTAGTTAGATGGAAGGTGGATTCAGGTACTTCTATAAACATTCTGAAAGATGTTTGATTTTAGATAAAAGCTTGGATAAATGGCCAACTTTTATAGCTATGTTGGAAGAAGATTTCCCTTCTCTTGAGTCGTTCATTATTAGTGGAGAATTGAACCATGCAGAACTACAGAGATGGTTTAGTAGTAGTTTAACTGATGTTATAGCTAAAAAAAAAATCTTCCCAGAAAATACTCAGGACAAATTAGAGTTAATTTTTAAGTTTTTTGGAAGATCATTAGCTTCCTTGATTACTAAAATAAGGTTGATGAATTTGGAGAGTGCAAATTATAGGAGATAGATTAAAAAACTACGTTTATCATGGCAAGTGGATTGTGTTTGGTGGTAGGTTTTTAAGAATGCAGTTCCTACAAATGATTTTTTAATGTATAGAAGATTGGCGGATTTCAATTCTTGTCCAATAGGATGCAATGAAGTTGAAAATTTAGATCATGTTGTGGCTAATTGCTTCAAAATTAAACAAACTATTATGTTGCTGAACAGACTGGGGATTTCTAGTAACGACTTCCTCATCACTTGTGCAGTGTAAAAGAAGATTGGAGGAGCTATCCGAGGGTAATCAATTTATAGAAATCTTTATTATTCTTTGGTTTTTCTATCTTGGAGAAGCAGGAACTGTTAAAAGCATGGAGACAAGGATCTTGGTTTAGGCTACATTGCATCAGAGGCTGTTAGTATAGCTTCATTTCATTGAATTTTAATATATTTTTGGATCACTAGGGTGTTAACCAGATAAAGCTGTCTTTTCTCTCTTGGCACCCTCCTCCTCCTGGATGGATTAAAGTCAATATTGATGTGGCTCTTTTACAAACTAATGAAGCTAGCAATGGCGGCATCTTTAGAGATTAGAAGGGCAGATTCTTAGCTACTTTTGGATTCAAATGTAATCATTGGGATATCAGTTATCTGGAATTATTAGCTTTTCATTCCTTGAAGGAGGTCAGTAAAGATTGGATGGTGGAAGCTAAATTGAGGGAGAAAATTATAATATCATGAAGTATTTATACGGCTCGGGTGGCAAAGCTTCTTGGGAGATAAATAAAGAAGAAGTGGAGGACTTGTCTTTTCTTAAAGATTTTGGTAGTTTTTAATTTCATTTTACTTATAGAAATTGTAATAAGTTAGTTGATTACTGTGCTAACTTTGCTTTAGGAGGTGATTTTTATTAGGATGTGTTTGATTGTAATAAGGCTCCTCCTATTTTTCTTGCTTTTTTAAAGGAGGAAAGTGATAGCTGTTAAATCACTTAGTAGTTTGTATTAGGCTCTCTTTTTTAATTTCAATGCTATTTGCATTTCTTATCAAAAAAAAAAAAACTAACATCCACATGCAATAACCAATTAATTGTAAAAAGGTGGACATGTGAGTTTTCGAAAAATCAAAAGGAATATTATCAAAAAGAGATGATCGTGTGATTGAATAGCCTTTCGTAGTATTACGATTACTAAAGTTAGCCATAGATCAAAATTCATAAGTTTTTTAAAACTTAATTTATTAATCCCGCTCTGATACTACATGAAAGTTCGTGAAGGTTATTCAACCTCTAAGATTAAGCCCGAGGCTAACCAAGATGGGGGGATGAATTGGTGTTTTAAAAACTCTTAAATAAAAAGAAAAATCCTTTTATCTTTTTAAATATTTTAAAACAAAATAATAACCCTTAATGCGGAAGCAAAAATAATTATACAATCCCAACACAATCAGAGTTTTTAATCACAGAATAAATCCCATAAAAGTACAAAAATAAAAATACATAAAAAGTAATAAGAAAGAACACACCAAATTTTATAGTGGTTCAGTAAAATTTGACCTACGTCCACTCCCCTGAAAACCTCCTTTCATTGCACTAAAAGTAATGTCTCTCCTTTTGTCCCCTCGACAAGGTGGAGAAGCCCTTACAAAATCTTTCCACTGACTTGGTGAGACAGAGTACCTTGAATCATTTTACTCCCTCATGGAGTAGGCACAGAACCTAACAATCCTTTTACTCCCTCTTGGAGTAGGCAGAGAACCTGATAATCCTTTTACTCCTACCTAGAGTACGCAGAAAACTAGATCTAATGCTGATGATCATCTCCCTAGAGCCACCAAGGATGAGACTTGAGGAAGATGATGGAAACCTTGCTTGGAGCAACATTTGTGAATCCCCTCATAACTCGCTCTCATAAAGATCTCTCTCTCTCTCCCAAACTTTCCTTCTCCTTCTATAAGCTCTCTCAGGTTAAACGAGTAGCCAAAGATTTACCCAAAGACAAATACAATTGCTTAAATAGTGAGCCTTCAAAAAAGTCCTATTTTTCAATCTGGTGGCATTGATCATTCAGGATGATCGTGCGATCGTCCTGTATGATTAGTTTAAAAATTCAAATTCAGCTAGGACAAATTACATTGCTCTGCATGATTAATTCAAGAAAAAAGGACTGATCATCCCGGATGATTAGAATATCATCCTGATGATTAGTATAAAACTAATAAACATCAGCTTATACGATACCTGACGATGCCTTATCATCCCATGCAATTCTTTGTCATCTAGTATGATAGGGGTTCATTGTCCAAGAAGATTAGTTGAAAAACTATGGTATAATAAATGGTGATCCCTTATCATCCCATGCATGTTCTCTATCATCTTGTATGACTGTCACCGATCGTCCGGTATGATCAAATCAACAAAATTTTTCCATAATTGTTCTCCTAATCATAGGACTAATTTAGGCATGATTGTCATTTATCATCCAGGACGATACAGATCATCTTGTATGATATGAACAAATTTTGAATTATAAAATTTTGCCTAAATTGTGATTGGCTACTGATTTTCATATATATAACTGATCATCCCGGACGATCGTAATCATCCATTATGATTAGTTAATTAATCTCACTTAAGAAAGGGTGCCCTAATTTGTGTTTTTTGTATGACTTATCATCCTGTATGATTAGTTCAAAAAATCCAATTTTCTCCTAACTCACTAACCCACCACCTTGAGTGTGTGTGTGCAAGGTTACTTAGCTTGGGGTCCACGAGATACATGACTTAACTCAAGAAAGGAAAAAAGTACTTTGAAATTGAAATTACAGACTGAATCCACCCTAGTCTACCTAGTCTTGAGCTGATCCGTGGACCTAAAATGTTAGTACACATAGAAAATAGATATGCAAATAAAATCATTTATCAAGAGATGGCATAATAAGAAAACAATAATGTTTGTTATCATCAAAATCACAGTACTTGGGTTCAGATTTGCAACATATACGACATCTTAAAATACACGATAGAAATTTAAATAGACAAACATTTACATGAAACTTAATAGCCCAAATATTTAATTAAACTTATATGTAATTTTAAAAGAATTTAGTTTTCATTTAAGATACAGGGAGAAGTCTATCCCTAGCGAAGTCCTAAGAAAAATTTGTGATAACTTTTATATGTTTTATATTTAAAATGCTTCAACTCCCACAAGATCTACTTTATTTATGTTTTAAGATTTTTTTTGATTAAACCTGTATAGTTAGACATTATACTGCCCCGAAGGATAGACTAATGTCCTTTTATAGATTTGAAAGAAAGAAAACTATGATCTATTTTTCTAATTAGATGTGGTATAGGGTATATACAATTCATCCTGAAGGATGACAAGCATATTATCATATCATTCCAATTAGAGAAATAGATCATAGATTTATTTCCATAATCAAATATAGAGGATATTTGATTCGTTGTAAAAGAAAATTAAATATTCACCTATCTTTTGATTATGAAATTATATTTAAAATATAGATAAGGGAAAGTCTACGATCACAAACTTTTCTCCTACCTTAGAAAGGAAATTAAAGTAGGGTTTATTTTATTCTGGGATCTAGAGTCCCTATAAGGGCAAGCCCCTTATACTTAATTACATCTCCTAAAAGAATACACTCCATTAAAATGAAGATTAAAATAATTTTAAAATACATATAGGTTTAAAGAAATATTTGGCTAATTAAATTTCAAAACATATGCTTTAGATTATAAATTCTATCACTAAATTTGAAGATTTAGATTTGACTGGAAGAGAGAATGTACAAAGAAAGAGTGTATGCAATCGGGACATACCACTTGCCTAGAGTAAGCTGCCAGCTAATAATCCTAATCACAATAATCGTCGATGAATGCAATATTAAGATAGCTCTATCCTAGTAATGAAGTAGTTGTTAAAGAAATTAAATCAAATGTAATATGATATGCTTACAAAAAAAATTAAAATATACACGTATGCTTATGATGCATGGACAATAATATATATAAAAGAGGTGATTTTATTAATACAAAATTTGAAAGGTACAACCCAGGGTCTGCAGTAAAGTAAAGGTGGCTAAGTCCCATGAAAAATAAACCTGGATCCTAAACTGATTAAAACAAGTAGAATCAAATACAACTGCTTATAGTCTTAGAGCTCCAAGTCTTCTGTGGAGTTCCAAAAAAAATATCCCCTTTGAAAGGGATATTACTTTTTGGAGCCCCACATGTATGTGTATAAGCAGTTGTCTTTGATTCTTTACAACTCTTGACTTTATACAACTCGATATATATACACAAGATTCTATAAAATTTAAATTTATAAATCTCTTTTCCATATACATCATCCCTAGGAACATTCTACTTTACAGAAATGTAAATATCAGAAAATAAAATGCAATTATGGGTTCATTGTGAGTAGTTATTTGTACAGGAATGTAAAGAATGTAAAGTACACGGTCCTTACTCATTCACTCTGCTATCTGGTACACTGACGAAAAAGTAGATATGGCATGCTATAATTTGTAAGAGTAAGCAAACACACATAAGTGCCCTATAGGCAAGACACCTGCAATCAAACCATAACAATCCACTGGCCTAACATATGCTAGAGTTGGTTGTCCTAGCAAACCATCTAAGTGTGTGAAAGTGGTCGTGTAGCTTTGATAGGTCTTATAGGAATTAATTATTTGAATTATATGTATTTTTAAAGTTTATCATTAAAGGTCAAAAGGGATTTTAATTAAAGTTTAAATGATATATATTTTACTTTTAAATTATTCAAATTTTAGAGGTTAGAGTTGTTGATTTAGTTTTAAAGAACTGATATATTGATAACTCTTAAAGTGCAATGAGTTATCTATTTATGAGTCCTAAGGCTTTCAAAATGAACACCCATCCTCTATGCAGACAGGTAACCAATTGAGAGCTACAAAGTTTATTAGAGAGAGAGAAAGGGACCATACAAATTAAATGCAACATATCCTCCAAATGGAATCAAATATGTTGCATAAGGTCGATGTATTATTAGTAGTTGGAAGATCCTCCAAATTTAATATGTAAATACCCTCTTGAGAGAAATCATGCACAACACATATGAAGACCTTTTTGTTATTTAAATGTATTAAAGATTTTGGGAAGTTAATGTCCAAATGTCATCCAAAAGAATCAAGCATTGGACAAAAGGACATGAATTCATTTAATTCAAATCAATCGTCAAATTTAATTGATTAAAATAAATTTTAATTAATCAAATTATCAAATTGATTTGTTTTAAATGAATTAGAATTTAATATAAATTTTTCTAAATTTTATTGTAATATTTAGAATTTTTCATTAATTATTAAATTGTTAATTGATTTTAATTAACTATTAATGAATTACTAATGAAATATTATTAAAAAAATTATTAAAACATTTTATTTAAACTTAAATTATAAATCTCTAAAATTTATTTGATTTTTTTGAATTTTTATGAATTTTTGAATTTTATTTGTTATATTTAATTAATTATAAATTAATTTATTTAACTAATGAATTAAAAAAATGATTTAAAAAAATTTAAATTTTATTCAAAAAATTTATTTAAATATTATTTAATAATCTATAATTTTTATTGAATTTTATTTGATTTTAATGTATTTTTGAATTTTATTTATAATATTTAAATAATTATAAATTTAGTTATTTAATTAATTATAAATTTAGTTATTTAATTAATTATAAATTTAGTTATTTAATTAATTATAAATTTAGTTATTTAATTATTAATGAATTAAAATTTAAAAATTATTTAAAATTTTATTTAAATTTGAATTATAAATTTCTGAATTTTATTTGATTTTATTTGAATTTTTTATGTAATTTTAGGTTTTATTTATTATATTTAAGTAATTATAAACGAAATTATTTAATTAATGAATTTAAATAAATTAAATTTGAATTGAAAATTTATTTAAATTGAATGAATGATTCTCTGATTTTATTCTTCTTTTTAATTTAAATTTGATTGATGCTTTGATTTTTTTTAATTTTAAGAAATTTATTTAATTAATGTCTAATTAAGGGTAATTTAATTTTAAATATATCTAAATGAAATTTAATTTTAGATTTTAACTTTTAATTGACTTTATGATTGATTTGAAGTTAATTTTTGTATTTTTAAGTATTTTATTTGATTTATTTGGATTCATTGGAATTAGACCATTAAAGGAAAGTTAATTGAATTTAATAGTTGTTTAAAAGTCAATTAATGTCTAATCATGATGAATTTTATCATGGGATACATGGCACTAATTTTCTATGTTTGAGTTATCATCCAAAAGTGGATGTGTGTAGTGAATCCTAAGATTGACTAAGTTAGCTAAGACATAACCTTAATTATTGTTCCTATATAACATTAGGTTTGAAGGAGTTACAATCAACGTTTACTAACCCTTAGACATATACACATAAAAGTAACAAATCATAGCAATTGTGCAATCTAGATAAAAAGGAAAGAATTAGGGTGAATTATCAAAACTAATGATTTATATGATGATCCTTAGTTTTGAGAATTCATCCTCACCATATGCATGAAATTAAATGTAAACAAATTCAATTAGAGAATATGATAGGTATTCACCAATGAATTTGCTCAAATTTGAATATAAGATCTTATAAGATTTAAAGGTGATTAATAATGCTTTGATCAACAATCCAAGTATAATCATCTCTAAATGATTTAAGAATCCCTTTAAGGGCAATTTGGACTTTTCCCCAAAACTCAATATGGCATAGTTAATTCAAACCTTAAAACCTCCTCCAATGAATCCTAAATATTATTAGGAATGCATTAGACCCAAACTCAAGTTTTAGTTTGACCTGGTTGACCAAGTCAACCATTGTTGACCAAAATGCTTCTTAAGGGCCCAAATGGTCATTTCAACCTAAATGACCTCACCAGTGTATGGGACCACCTCCATTGGTCTCAAATGATCAAATCAAACTTGTTCAGCCCAACCCCAGCCCCTGGTTTAACCTGGTTAACCAAGTCAACCATGGTTGACCAGATCAACCATAAACTCCATTTGCACTTAATTCAACTTCAAATCAAGCCTAAGTTCCTCCAGACTGAAAGTTTGAATAGGTTGTTAGACCTAGTAGATATGTCCCAAGGCTAACCAAGAGAGGGAGGGGGGGGGGGGTTAGTTGGTAATTTTGAAAACTAATTTCAGAATTTTCTCACAATGATAAATTATCTTAAAATAAAATTTTCAACCACAAATAGTAAAAGTGCAGAGAAATAAAAATACAGTAAAAATAAAGATAGAAGAACACAGAAATTTATAGTGGTTCGGTCAAACTAGACCTACATTAACTCTATGAAGACTCCCTCTTCAAGTATTGCATAATACCAAAGTGACTCTCCATTTGCTCCCACAGCAAGGTGGAGAAGCCCGTACAATAACCTCTCTTCCACCAACCCCGATGCAGTAGAGTACCGTCATCCTTTCTCACCTTCCTGGTGATGGTATAGAACCAGCGTCCTTTCACACTCTCCTGGTGTCGGCAGAGTACCGTCATCCTTTCTCACCTTCCTGGTGATGGCAGAGAACAGGCATCCTTTCACACTCTTCTGGTGTTGGTAGAGTGTCGACTCCTTTGAAACTCTTCTTTCAAGAGTCTTCAAGAAAGTAGGGAAGAACTTTGAAGAACAAGCAAGAGATCCTCACCTTTGGGAAACCTTGTGAATCCCCTCACAAATCCCTCTTAAGAGATCTCTCACTCTCCAATCTCAAGACACTCTCTCAAACACTCTCCAAGTGCACTCTCAAGAGAAATTCAAGGAGTTCATAGCAGTCTATTTTAAGAACTCTTATATATAAAAGACATGAAAAACCATCAAGAAAATTAAAATTTTCAAGTTTGACGGACTTCGATCATATAGTATGATCGTGCTTCATACATATGAATAGTTCAAAAGTCCCTGTACGATCCTATACGAATATAATTTTGTACCCTATAGATCATCTGTATGAACAACCATTGTACAATATGATCAATTCAAAACTTATCCTTTTTGTCTGTACATTCATGTATGAACCTCATTTTATACTCTGATCGATATATGTACAAACTATCTTCATACAATACGAACAGTTCAAAAGTTGAGTTCATATGGGACAAACTGGTACGAACTTGATTTTGTACTTTGATCGCCGTATATACGAACCATCTTTATACAGCTTGATCAGAACTTATAATTCTTTTCTTGACATGATTAAATCAACTCCATTCTGGAGGAACATAGGATAAATCATCCCGTATACAGTATGATTAGTTTCAAAAATTAAAGTTTTTAATCACTCCTCCAATGTGTGTGTGTGCATGGTTACCCAATTACAATCCACTCTCTCAGACTTAAGAAAAAGATAAAAAGTACAGACTTCAATTATAATAAACACTAATATAATATGTCTTTAAGTCTTTAGCAGTATGGAGTATGATTTCCCAGAAATGTTAGTACACACAAACAACACAAATAATATTTCCAATATATGTTAGGAGAAATAGTAATCAACACAATAAGAGTTTGGAATCATAAAAAACATACATGATATAAAAACATAGTTATGAAAACTTTGCAACAATCTCCCCTTTTTGATAATGGCAAAATAATTATTGTTTGAGTTAAACACTTAAACAAAATTTTCTCCTAAGCTCACTTAAATGAATGACCAATTTAAAATAAGGGGTTCCCATGAATATCAAAACTCACCTAAACCATAAAATTAAAAAGAAACAAATCACGAAAACTATTAAAACAGAAACACGAACACGAATAAAAAAACATAAAACATACACACATTCATAATACAACACATACACACATTCACAATACAATCATTCAAAATACAACACATATATACACACAACACACATACATCTAACAAACAATCAAAAACATCACTCATCAAACAATATTATGACTCCCCCTTTTGACAATAAAAAAAAGGAAAGTATACGTTGAAATGAAAAGTTTCTATGGATAAATCAAAGTAGTTGGAGAAGAAAAAATTTTAAATTAATTGCAAATACAAAGATAACTTTTAAATGCTAAAAAGAAAATAAAATTCAAATTTTAAATTAAAGGACAACTAAGATAAGAAAAGTCAATCAGGTTCACTATTCATGTTAGACAAAATATATATAAAATTAATTATTGCAAAAATGATGAAATAAAGATTAAGTAGTTTCTAATTAAATAGTGAAGATGATTGTCGATTAAATGGATTTGGATTAGAGATATAATGATAACAAAAATAACAACACTAATTTTTTAATTGGCGACATTGCGCATCTTTTCAAATGTTAGTGGCACACTTTGTGCATCTTCTCTATTTGTGCTAATTTTGTGCGACTTTTCACATTGCGAACCATTGCGCATCTTTTCTATTTTTGCATGCTTTGTGCATCCCTTTTTTTTTTACTTTGTCAGTCTTTCAAATATTAATAAACTTAATTCAAATTCCACTAATAATAAAAATAAACACATTGAAATTGAAAATAAAATAAATAAGACATCTATTTTGCAACAATTTTATCAAAATAATACATTTCTATACGAACATGAAATTGATCTCCTAATCTACATCCAGTTATAATTTAATTTAATTTTGAAAGATTAAATTTTGCAAGGAAGTTAATTTCTAGAACACAATAATTCGAAATTTTATTAAAGAGATCAACCACAATTGATTTGTCTAAAGAAAAATAATCCTTTCAAACTGTAAGATTTCAATGCATGTCAACAAAATATTTTATCATTTCATTTATCATTCACATACACCTAACATAATCCTTTCATCATAATCACACATAACATCATCCCAGAAATAACACCTAAAAAATGCTAACCCAAAAAACCATTAAAATCATATGAATACATCTCAATAATAAACACAAATACTCATAAGCAACATAAATAGCACAGAAGTACATCTAGTAATCAGAGGGGCCTTGATCTGGAGGTGGCTGAGGGTTAAATGTCATAAAGTAGCTATTAATTATAGCTATATTAGTGTTGACTGTGCCGAATTGCCTTCACATCCACCCCATGTCTTCATTGTACCTATCATCCTATTGTTTTAAGTGAGTCTCAATATTATCAAACCTTTGATCAACTTGATCAAAGCGCTTAACCATATCTTGATAGAAATTCTAATCAAGTCCAGGTGCTGGTGTAGGTGCTGGAGCAGGGGCTCCTTCTCCTTCTGAATCATCTCCCTCAGAGCTTTGATCCCGCCCAAAGAGTACCCAAAAAGAGGCATCTGTAAAGTAAATAGGAAGTTCAGTGGGAGGATCAAGACGAATAAGATTGTACTTCTTTTCTAAGATATAGGCAACTAGATGTCCTAAAGCCACATTCTTTCTTTCTCTTATTACGAGGAAGTCCAATATTAAAAAGTTTGTAAATATAATCAATGAGAAGTTAGGCTTCATCAAAAGATTTTTTAGTCATTATCAAATAAGTGACTGTGGACAAAAGAGGAGTCATATTTATGCAATCACCAGCTTTTTGAATAATTAAGGTTCTCAAAATGTGTTGGATAATCCATGCATTTTGATTGAGAGTGTAAACACGAGACAAATGACTCACTTAGGCAAACCCTCTAAGAACCTGATTTACTTTTGACCAGTCATAATCTACTCTAGAGGTTAACATGTGTGCTCTAACTCCTTGGGTTCTAAAGTGAAGGAAGTTACCTAGATCTTCCTTAGTTATTTCTACAGGTTGCTTGAAGACATAAGAGGTAATCTTGGTGTGGTCTTGGTTTACCTTCATGTTTGCCAGAAAAGTTTGGAAGGTTTCCTTATGAAAGGCATAGATGAGGGTCAGGATAAATGAGAATTGGGTTGAAGCAAATAGGAGCATGATAGAGAAATGGATATATTTCTGAATAAGGCATCGAGAAGGGGTTATTTTGGCTAAACATACCTAAAGAAAGCTTCCTCATTCTCTTTTGATAAAAATTGTCATCCCTATCAAATCTAGAGGAAGATCCCTTTGAGGTGCGAGGTCGTGTGCTACTACTTGCCATTTCTAAGATTTGGGCTCTAGAAGGTTTGGAACGGATGAGAAAGTAATAAAAAACTTATCCAATGACCCTTCTATTTAAAGAAAAAATGAACTATCTTATAGTACAAAATTTAAATCGTACGGGATGAAATATTTTTCATACATGTGAACGAAAACGGCCAAAAATGAAACGACTTTTCTTAAATTGACATTTCTCAGGCATCCTTTCGTACAGTCGTTTTTGACCAAGATGATCATACAGACGAACACGTGTTCGTCCGGGATGACCAATAATTAAAGATCATTTTATGATGATTAGGTTCGTACGCATGAGAAACTGACAACATGATCGTACAGACAAAATATGTTTCATACGTATGATCTACATGTTGCAAATCTGGTTTTGATGATGACAAACATGTTTCCAGTGTGTTTTGCTTGGCTAATCTGTTTCAGGCACAAAAGACCGCGAGCCACTCAAGCCAACTAAAGATTGGGTCCAAGTGTGTCAAATGTATGATTTTTCATTTTATTGAGTCAATTGTTATGTAACTGATTCCCTAGCTAAGTAACCTTGCACACACACACTCAGGGAAAGAGATTGAGTGAATTAGAGTTTCTATTAAAATTTTGTTCATATCATCCTGGATGATCTCCACATCGTCTTGGATGATCCAGTTAAAATAGAAACCCTAATTAGGGCGACTAAGTTAAGAGGGTCTGATTGAGCAGATCGTCCTGGACGATCTCCTGATCGTACGGGACGATATTCCCAAATTAAAAATTCTCAGCCGCCAGATCAAGTTAGGCAAGTTCTTATTTTTAGATACTTGGTCTGATCGTCCCGGACGATACGTGTATCGTCCCGGACGATCCATTACAATCATGCCTAATTTAATCTGGTAATTAAGGAAAGCAATTTATTTTTGGTTGATACGATCATATCGTCCTGGACGATCGTAGGATCGTCCCGGACGATCATGATCATTTAGTACATTTCAGCTGTACGACCTGAACTATATTCAGGACGATTTGAGGCCTTTTTGAACTAATCGTACCGGACGATGACCCTTTCGTCCGGGACGATCAAGTCATTTTTTGGTCGTCCAGCACAGATTTCTCTGGACGACCAGAACTGTCTTCTGGACGATTTCCCTCAATTTGCACTAATCGTACCGGACGATCGCAGGATCGTACGGGACGATATGAACAACTTTTTCTACTGATCATCCAGAAGAGCCTAATCGTCCAAGCTGAAACAGCTGAATTTGAACTGATCGTACAGGATAATCTACCGATCGTCCTGGACGATCTTGGCCGACCAGTTAAGATTTAGGGCAAATTTTAAGCCCTCCTTTAAAAGAACTTTTTCCAATTTTTGGAAAAATCTTTTGCTGCCTTCCTTCCCTGAGAAACCCTAGAGAGAGAGAGAGTTGGGAGAGAGAGAGAAGATCTTGTGAGGGGGAGTTAGTGAGGGATTCACTAAGGTTGCTCCGAGCACGGATCAGAGTCATCTTCTCCGCTCGTCGTCTTTCATCTAGTCGGTGTTCGTCGTGGGAGGATCGTTCGCAAGAAGATCCGGGGTTCTCTGCCCGCTTCAGGTGAAAGCAAAAGGAGTTCGAAGGTTCTCTGCCTGCTTCAGTAGGAAGCGAAAGGAGTTTGAAGGTTCTCTGCCTGCTTCAGGAGGAAGCGAAAGGAGGTCGGGTTCTCTGCCTCACCGTGTGGTGAAAAGGAGGTTTTTGTACAGGCTTCTCCGCCTTGCTGTGGGAGCAAAAGGAGAGACACTTTTATTTAGTGCAATACCCAGAGGGGAGGCTCCGGGGAGTGGACGTAGGTCAAGTTGACCGAACCACTATAAAATTTGGTTTGCTTTTCTGATTCAGTTTTGCACTTTACTTTTCTGATATTAACTGCTTGGGTGAATATCTGTGGTTGATCTTTTTATTATTATTTTAATTCATTTCCACTACACGTTATAAAAAGATTTTCATTGTTATCGTGAAATTTTTAAATAACCAATTCACCCCCCCTCTTGGTTAGCCTCGGGACTAGTTCACTAGGGCTTAACATCCCTATCGAACTTTCAAGTGGTATTAGAGAGGGATTCAAAGTTTAGGTTTAAAAACTTTTGAATTTGATCCATGGCTAACTGTAACAATCTTAATACTGCTGAAGGATATTTTATTACAAGACCACCGTTGTTTGATAATATTCCTTTTGATTTTTGGAAAACACGCATGTCTACTTTTCTACAGTCTATTGATTATCGCATGTGGATGTTAGTTAAGGACGGATACGAACCACCTTTTAGACTGATTAACATTGTGAAAACTGAACTGCCTTTTTACTGATTGGATGTTTGATGATCATGATTTAGCACAGTTAAATGCAAAATGCTTGAACTGTTTCTTTTGTGCTTTAAAATCTGAAGACTATATGCGTGTTTCTACTTGTACAACGGGAAAGGAAATCTGGGATAGATTATGCATAACATATGAAGGTACAACTGAAGTCAAATAGTCTAGGTTAAATATCTTGTTACATGATTACAAACTTTTTTGCATGAAACTTAGTGAGACTATTTCAGAAATATACACAAGGTTCACTCAGATTGTTACCTCTTTGCATGTTCTAGGTAGAGAACTTACTAACTACAAAAGAGTGAATAAAATTCTAAGATGTTTGCCTGCTTCTTATGATGCTAAGATTACTGCTATTACTGAATCTAAAGATTTAAACACTTACTCTATTGACAGCTTACTTGGATCACTTATTGCTTACGAGGAAGGGGTGAACCAAAGGCAACTTGATGCAGGTGAACGCAAGAAAGAGAAGACAGTGGCACTAAAGGCCAAGGATTCAGATGCTAGCACTTCCGGGTCTGATAGCGATGATGTTGCCTTAATCACAAGGCAATTCAAAAGCTTTCTAAGGAAGAAACATAAGAACTATCAGAAGTGGAACAAGGGTAAGTCCAATAAAAATTTTAAGAGTTCATCTGAATCTGTTTGTTTTGAATGCAGGAAGCCTGGACACATAAAGGCTGAATGTCCTACACTTAAAGCTCACCCAAGCAAGGAGAAGGGTGAGGAGAAACCAAAGTTCAGAAAGGACAAGAAGTGGATTCAGAAGGCATTCTGGGCAGACTCTGCATCCGACTCTTCTGAGACTGAAGCTCAAGAGGAGGAAACAAACTTATGTCTTATGGCTGATGATCACCCTGGTCAGTCGGATCAGGAAGAGGTATGTGAGCTTACCTATGATCAATTATTTAAAGTTTCTGAAAGAATTCATACATCGTATAGGAAGCTTAAGAAAACTCATGCTAGTTTGAAATTAGATTACTTAACTTTGCAAAAAGAGCATGATTCTGTAGTTAAAGATCATTCCACACTTGATTCAAATCACATGTCTTTGCTTGATGAATTCGATGAGTTGAATAAAAAATATTCTGATTTAGTTTCTGAGCATGATTCATTGAAAACTATGCATGTGGACTTAGAAAGAGCTTTTAAAGAATTAGATATAATGGCATGTGAAGTAGAAAGTAGCAAGAGAACCTTGAAATTTGAAATTGCAAGTTTAAAGAAAGAAAATGAGTTTTTGAAAGTAAAGATCAGTGCTTTTGAAAAGAACAAAACACCGCCTACTTTTGAACAGTTTTATGCACCGCCACCTTTTGAAAAATGTGTTGCAAGTTCTTCAAAGTATGTTTCATATACATCTAGGAAGAGGCATTATCATTCACGTAGATTAGTTAACCCTTTACTTGGTGTTAGATATTTTTCATGTGGCATGTTAGGACATATTTCTCACACCTGCACTGTTCACCGTAGTACACATTGGGTGTGGAAACCCAAACTGCCTGTTTCACAGCACAGCACGTATGCATTGCATTCTTCTTTTCATAAGAAGGAACCCAAACCTGTTTGGGTTCCTAAGACTGACGTTTGATACTTTTGTAGGAGTGCTCTCACATAAGACCTCATGAGAGCATGTGGTACCAGGACAGCGGATGTTCTAGACACATGACTGGAGATGCGAATTAGTTCATTTCGCTGGAGGCCAGAGCTGGAGGCAAGGTTACACTTGGAGATAACACCACCAGGAAGGTGGTAGGCACAGGTATAATTAGTGATTCAAAAAACTTTATGATTGATAATGTTTTGCTTATAGATGGACTGAAACACAACCTTTTGAGCATCAGTCAACTCTGTGACAAGGGATACAGCATCAAATTCCTGCCCACTGGCTGCATTTTAAGCTTAAATTATGAAGTTATTTTGCAGGGGCAAAGGATCAACAACGTCTACAAGCTGAATGTAAGTAGCATTAAATCTGATAATTCAATTTGCTTAAAAACTGCTGCTGATGAGTCTTGGTTATGGCATAGGAGATTGTGTCATGCCAGTATGAAAACCCTTAGGAAAGTCACCCAAAAAGACTTAGTTAGAGGTGTGCCCAAGCTTAAGTTCACTAAGGATCACCTGTGTGATGCCTGTCAGTTGGGGAAGCAAGTCCAGTCCTCGTTTCACTCTGTTAAGGACATTAGCACCTCTAGACCTTTAGAAGTTCTTCACATGGACCTCTTTGGACCCATTAGCACTGCTAGCTTAGGGGGGAGAGTCTATGATTTTGTGATTGTAGATGATTATTCGAGGTTCACTTGGGTTAAGTTTTTGTCACATAAATCTGAGTCATTTGATGAGTTTAGATCCTTCTCTACTTGGATTCAGAAGAAGTTAGGATGTGAGATTATTACCATCCATTGTGATCACGGAGGGGAGTTTAAAAATGAAAGATTTGGAAGTTTTTGTGAGGATCATGGGATTAGTCACAATTTTTTAGCTCCTAGGACCCCTCAGCAGAACGGGGTAGCTGAAAGGAAGAACAGGACCTTAGTGAAAGCCGTTAGAGCCATGCTTGCCAAGTATTCACTTCCAAAATACTTTTGGGCTGAAGCGGTGAACACTGCCTGTTATGTGATGAATAGGGTGAATGTGAGAGTCAAACTGAACAAGACACCTTATGAGATCATTAAGGGTAGAACTCCAAATCTGTTCCACCTCCATGTCTTTAGCTGTAAAGTTTTCATTCTGAACAACGGGAAGTCACCCTTAGAAAAATTTGACCCCAAATCTGATGAAGGAGTGTTCTTAGGATATTCAAGTGTGGGGAAATCCTTTAGGGTGTTCAATAGGAGGACTTTGGTGGTGGAAGAAACAACCCATGTAGTGTTTGATGAATCTGATCCTAAGGAGTCTAGATCTGAAGTTGAAGATGAAGAGATTATTGAGATTACCCAAGGAGTTGGAAATACAAATTTGGAGGAAAGGGTAGAACATTAAACTGAGTTACCTAGAGATTGGAGATATTCTTTGAGTCATCCTAAAGAACTGATCTTAGGAGACCCTTCTGAAGGTGTTAGGACTAGGCTTGGACTTAGGAAGGAAGTAAACCATTCTACCTTTATCTCAATGACTGAACCCACCAACATCAATCAAGCCCTGTCGGATGAATTTTGGATTTTAGCTATGCAGGAAGAATTGAATCAATTTGTAAGGAATGATGTTTGGGAGTTAGTAGAAAGACCTAAAAATCAAAGTATTGTGGGAACCAAGTGGGTCTTTAAGAATAAGATGAATGATTCTGGTGTGGTGGTGAGAAATAAGGCAAGATTGGTGGCTAAGGGGTATAATCAGATAGAAGGGATTGATTTTGAGGAGACTTTTGCCCCTGTAGCTAGATTGGAAGCCATTAGAGTGCTACTAACCTTTGCCTGTTATAAGGGATTTAAGCTGTTTCAAATGGATGTTAAGAGTGTCTTTTTAAATGGGGTAATTAAAGAAGATGTTTTTGTAGAACAACCCCCAGGTTTTAAGAGTTTCCAATATCCAAGTCATGTCTATAAATTAAAAAAGGCCTTATATGGATTGAAACAGGCACCCAGAGCTTGGTATGAGAGGCTTAGCACATTCCTGTTAGAAAGAGAGTTTGTTAAGGGGAGCGTAGACACCACCCTTTTTTTGAGAAGATTAGGGGATGACTTACTCATTGTCCAGATCTATGTTGATGATATAATTTTTGGATCTTCTGATAAATATTTATGTGAAGAGTTTTCTAAAATGATGAGTAAGGAGTTTGAGATGAGTATGATGGGAGAATTGTCCTACTTTTTGGGGTTTAGCATAAGGCAAACGGATGATGGAACCTTTCTCAATCAATCAAAATACACTAAGGACATTTTGAAGAAATATGAAATGGACAAAGCTAAGCCAATCAATACTCCCATGCCCTCCTCAGTTCAGTTAGATAAGGATTCAAATGGAAAATCTTTTGATCAGAAGAGGTATAGAGGGATAATAGGTTCACTGCTTTACCTGACTGCTAGCCGACCTGATATCATGTTTAGTGTCTGTCTTTGTGCTAGGTTTCAGGCTGATCCTAAAGAGTCCCACCTGACTGCTGTTAAGAGAATTCTTAGATATCTTTTAGGAACCCCAAACCTAGGAATTTGGTACCCTAGGCACAACACCTCTTTTGAGATCATTGGATATTCTGATTCTGATTTTGCGGGGTGTAGGGTGGATAGGAAGAGTACTTCTGGGACTTGTCAATTCATAGGACAGTCGTTAGTCTCCTGGTCTAGTAGAAAATAGAACTCAGTTGCACTTTCCACTGCTGAAGCTGAGTACATTGCCTTAGGAAGTTGTGTGGCCCAAGTTCTTTGGTTGAAGCAATAAGTCTTGGATTTAGGAGTACCTGTTGGCACAATTTCTGTTCTGTGTGATAATACTAGTGCCATCTGTATCTCTAAGAATCCAATCCAATATTCTAGGACCAAACACATTGATATTAGGCATCACTTTATTATGGACCATGTTACAAAAGGGGACATTGAGCTACACCACGTAGCAACTAAAAATTAACTGGCTGACATATTCACTAAACCACTGGCCTTTGACTCATTCAGCATTTTGAGAACTAGATTAGGAGTGATTGATATAAATGCTTGATTCTGATGACTGCTGATTTATGATTGTTCTGATTGGTATTCTGATTTCTGTTAGTTAGTTTTGGTATTCTGTTTTCTGATTTCTGTTAATTTGTTTTTGGTTGGATTATTTGCTTTCAGTTGATTTTATTTCTTCTGCTGATTTCTGTGTTAGCTTTACTATTAGTTTGATTTGAGTATTTACTTTGCTGTGATCTTCTACCTGTTTTTATTTACTGGTTCATATCTTGCACTTACTGTTTTATGCTTTTCAAGATCTGATCACCGCTCACTACTTCTGATGATCTGAATTTTTGACTAGGAGTTTTTTACCTTGTTTTGGTTTGGAAGCTGGTAAGCAGTGGTTGACTTCGCTGAATCTGTTAAAGGGAAGAAACATTGATAATTATTTCTCTTCCTCTAACTCCTTTACTGGTTTGTAGTTTCTTTTGAATAAAAATCCTCTTCAAAATTAAAATGTTAGTTTTTGAAATAGAGATTATTTTATTTTCCTACAGTAATCTGCCTCATATCAATAGTGTTTTTCAAAGTCTTGAGTCATTAGTTTGATTTTCTAAACCAAGTGATTGCATTTATCATATGTTGTATGGCTTTTATTTTGTGAATCGTTCTTCCTTACTGCGGAGAGTCATCTTCTATGTCTGGAAGATAATCTCACAGCTGAGACTCTTTAATGATTATGAAAAGGAGAAAGCTTATAAAAGATGTGCAGTGCGCCAGATAATTTGAAAAATAGGCATAAAATGAGCCCAAAACTGAAAAGATGCGAAATTGCCAAATTGGATACACAAAGTGTATCAAAAAATCAAAAGATGCGCAAAGCGCCAACCAATTTGAAAAAGAGGCACAAAATCAGCCCAAACCAAGCTTTCTTCCTTTTCAGATTATTAAATGTCTTAGAAAAATCTGTGCGCCACTTAATATTTTCAAAAGCTTGAATCTTGAAAATCCTGATTTCTGATTTTTTACTTTGTAACACTATTATATCAGATATTTTTCTGGAACTAGGCTTGAAAGGATTTCTTTTCAAATCTAATGTCTTTTATTCTGAATTGGATTTTTGTTTTGAAAGAGGTTTGCATCGATAAGGTGCCCGGGGTCGGAGCTACGAACGTTGATTATTTCCAACCTTTTCTGGATTTCAGCACTGTCAATCGTCCTGTCATTGGTTTTCGAAGCTAAAGTAAAGGAAAAAAAATTCTGATTTTCTCGAGCAGCTTAATCAAAAAAAAAAATGCTTCTATGTGGTTTTACGGTCAGTTTTATTCGTCTTTTTATTATTTTGATTTCATGGTTGTGTTTTTTGGATCCTGATCGATCATCTTCATCCTTCATCCTTTTCTGCTTTTCTTCACATCGTCCTGGACGATACACCGATCGTCCTGGATGATCCTCTTCATCCTGGACGATCCAAAAATCATCCTAGACGATTCATTCAAAATCATACCCACTGCTCCTGCTACTGAAACTATCCCAATTATTGGTGATCGTCCTGGACGATCCTTACATCATCCTGGACGATATGATCCATATCTTCCTGATCTGATCAAACGGCTGACATTGCACCAATTATTGCCCATCGTCCTGGATGATCCACCTCATCATCCTGGACGATCCACATGTCAGCCGCTGGATGATTGGAATTTGGCCCGTCCGACATATTTATTGCGTATCGTCCCGGACGATCCACCTAATCGTCCTGGACGATACTTTTCGTCAACGGTCGTCCAGCCTGACTCCTCAGGACGACCGCCTGTGTCTAATCATCCTGGACGATCGGACCGCCTTTTTGACCAATCGTCCAAGACGTCATAAATGACCACATTGTCCCGGACGATCCCGCGATCGTACGGGACGATCAGTCCGTTTTCTATTTAAACAGCAGTTTTCTTCATATTTTTCACATCGTTTTTCCTCCACTTTCCTTCTCCTTTCCTCCTCTTTGGGTTCCTAATGGCTGGTGGCAAAAGATCTCGTCAAAAGGGGGCCAGTTTATCCCGGGGATATGTCGATCCTCGCTTCCCGAATGCCGCCGATCAGGCAGCTTTCAAATGCTATCATAATGTGGGGATCACGCACTCCAAGATTGTCAATCCCCACACTCTCACGTATCCCATCTTCAATTTGTTTGCACATACCTCCCTCACCTTCATTCTGACCTTAGCCTTTCCCTTCAATCTGGAACTCCTTCGAATCTTCTTTGCCAACTTGCGCATTTTCGTGGACTATTCCACTCTTCGCTCCTACGTAAATCAATGACCCGTGGAACTCACGACCCACGATTTTCACAATATCCTCAACTTGTCTGTCACTGGCGACAAAATTCACACGCTTATCACCGATCCTGACTATGATTGGAGTGTCGCCAATCACTTCCTTTGCAATACCAACGCACCCTATCACGATAATGCTTGCACTTCCCTTCTCAAGGATGCCCGGACCATTCAGCACGTCCTTCGTTCCTCTGTCATTCCAAAGGCGGGGGATCGGATTCACATTACCCCGCTCCTGTCCTTGACCACCTACTACATCATGGCCCGTCGAGAATTTAATGCCTCTAATCTGATCATCCGATACATAGAACACCTCACCACCATTAGAGATCCGGGCCACAGGCGTCGCCCAAATCTAGCTTTAGGTCATCTTATTCACTATGCCTTATAGACAAAATATGTCCTGCAGTATCATGTCCCTCCTGATGTCCCTCCTTCCTTCTTCACAAATAACTCATTCCACGTCCTATACAGCACCCGCCTACATCCAGAGCCTGCCCGGATGTTGAGGAAGAAGAGGAAGAGGCTGCTCCAGTTCCTGCTGCACCAGAGGCACCTGCACCCCTTCACATTGCCTCTCCCCTTGACCACCTGGTGCAGCGCTTCGACCGGTGGGAGGCCCGTTTTGACTCCTACGTGGTTGCCCAGGAGCAGCAGCACAACGAGGACATCTAACGCTTCGTGGACTATGCTGCGTAGCAGCAGCAGCAGCACGACCAGGACATGGCCTGGTTTGGAGCTCACTTTCAGGCCATTCACCATTACTTCTACCCTCCACCGCCACCTCCTTCTTTCGATCAGGATCCACCTCAGTTTTAGTTTTCTGTCGTGTAGTTGTTCTATTTGTGTTTTATTTTATGTTTTCTTTCCATGTTATGTTTTTTCCCTCCTCTTTTTTTGTGATGTCAAAAGGGGGAGTCAGTTGTAGTGTGTCTGTTTCTATTTTATGAGTCATGGTTCCTGTATTGTGCTAGTTGTTAAATGAAAATTTAAAAAATGTTTATTTGTTTGATCTCCTAGTTTACTTTTATTTTCAGACTACTTTATAAATGTTTGCCATCATCAAAAAGGGGGAGATTGTTGCAAATCTGGTTTTGATGATGACAAACATGTTTCCAGTGTGTTTTGCTTGGCTAATCTGTTTCAGGCACAAAAGACTGCGAGCCACTCAAGCCAACTCAAGATCGGGTCCAAGTGTGTCAAATGTATGATTTTTCTTTTTATTGAGTCAATTGTAATGTAACTGATTCCCTAGCTAAGTAACCTTGCACACACACACTCAGGGAAAGAGATTGAGTGAATTAGAGTTTCTGTTAAAATTTTATTCATATCATCCTGGACGATCTCCACATCATCCTGGACGATCCAGTTAAAACAGAAACCCTAATTAGGGAGACTAAGTTAAGAGGGTCTGATTGAGCAGATCGTCCTGGACGATCTCCTGATCGTACGGGATGATATTCCCAAATCAGAAATTCTCAACCGCCAGATCAAGTTAGGCAAGTTCTTATTTTTAGATACTTGGTCTGATCGTCCCGGACGATACGTTTATCATCCCGGACGATCCAGTACAATCATGCCTAATTTAATATGGTAATTAAGGAAAGCAATTTATTTTTGGTTGATACGATCATATCATCCTGGACGATCGCAGGATCGTCCCGGATGATCATGATCGTTTAGTACATTTCAGTTGTACGACCCGAACTGTGTTCAGGACGATTTAGGGCCTTTTTGAACTAATCGTACTGGACGATGACCCTATCGTCCGGGACGATCAAGTCATTTTTTGGTCGTCCAGCACAGATTTCTCTGGACGACCCGAACTGTCTTCTGGACGATTTCCCTCAATTTGCACTAATCGTACGGGACGATCGCAGGATCGTATGGGACGATATGAACAACTTTTTCTACTGATCGTCCAGAAGAGCCTAATCGTTCAGGCTGAAACAGTTGAATTTGAACTGATCATACAAGACGATCTACCGATCGTCCTGGACGATCTTGGCCGACCAGTTGAGATTTAGGGCAAATTTTAAGCCCTCCTTTAAAAGAACTTTTTCCAATTTTTGGAAAAATCTTTTGCTGCCTTCCTTCCCTGAGAAACCCTAGAGAGAGAGAGAGAGTTGGGAGAGAGAGAGAAGATCTTGTGAGGGGGAGTTAGTGAGGGATTCACTAAGATTGCTCCGAGCATGGATCAGAGTCGTCTTCTCCGCTCGTCGTGTTTCGTCTAGTCGGTGTTCATCGTGGGAGGATCGTTCGCAAGAAGATCCAGGGTTCTCTGCCCGCTTCAGGTGGAAGCAAAAGGAGTTCGAAGGTTCTCTGCCTGCTTCAGGAGGAAGCGAAAGGAGTTCGAAGGTTCTCTGCCTGCTTCAGGAGGAAGCGAAAGGAGGTCGGGTTCTCTGCCTCACCGTGTGGTGAAAAGGAGGTTTTTGTACAGGCTTCTCCGCCTTGCTGTGGGAGCAAAAGAAGAGACACTTTTGTTTAGTGCAATACCCGGAGGGGAGGCTCCGGGGAGTGGACGTAGGTCAAGTTGACCGAACCACTATAAAATCTGGTTTGCTTTTCTTATTCAGTTTTGCATTTTACTTTTCTGATATTAACTGTTTGGGTGAATATCTGTGGTTGATCTTTTTATCATTATTTTAATTCATTTCCGCTGCACGTTATAAAAAGATTTTCATTATTATCGTGAAATTTTTAAATAACCAATTCACCCCCCCCCCCTCTTGGTTAGCCTCGGGACTAGTTCACTAGGGCTTAACATCCCTATCGAACTTTCACTACAATCAATAACTAAAATTTTATAGAAAATCAACCCCAATCGTACAGATGAAACAATATATATCATACAATATGATGTTGTCATCATACAGTATGAGTTCAAATGAAAAACTAAGTTTAGTGTTCTCAACTCAGAAATTTATCATGTACATGCTACAGAATTCATACGGTATGAAACAAATTTCAAATAGTACGAAAGGAACACTTAGAAAATAGGACATGATAAACAAAAACCGTCATTAAATAATATGACATGCTTCCAGTAAAATAAAAAACAAAGTAAGCACATAAATAACAAAAGAGAAAACAATCAAGAAACAAAAAAAACCAACAAAAACAAAATACAAACAACAAACATTACAATAAACCTAAGAAAATAAACAAGCATATAATTACACAATAAATCAAGTTTGCAAAATTTCAATTTAAGCATTAAGATCAATTACACTTAATCTAGTCCTTAAAGTTCTAAATGTGTCAAAAGCAAGTAGTTTTGTGAAAATGTCTCTAAGTTGATTCTTCGTAGCAACGTGATGCAATTCAATTTCTCCCTTGGCTACATGATCTCTAATGAAGTGATGCCTTATGTCTATATGCTTGATTCTAAAATATTGAATAGAATTCTTTGAAATGCATATGGTACTAGTATTATCATAGAAAATTGGAATTGTGCCAATAGAAAATCCTAAGTACATTAATTGTTATTTTAACCAAAGAACTTATGCCACACAACTACCTAAGGTAATATATTCTACTTCAGCAGTAGAAAGGGCTATTGAATTCTGTTTCCTACTGGACCAAGAAACTAAAGAATTTTTAATGAATTGACAAGTTCCATATGTACTTTTCTGATCAACCCTACATCCTGCAAAATCTGAATCAGAATATCCAACTACATCCTGTAAAATCTGAATCAGAATATACAACTATTTCAAAACTTCAAAAAATTCATAACTAAATCTAGAAAAAATCTAATTCTAGTAAACGTAGTATCTAATTACTCATCTTAATGTCTAGTATTTAAGAAAAATATCAAATCTCCAAAAATCAACCTTAATAAAAAAGTCAAATATCTGACCCCTTAAATAATGAATAAAATAATTCCAAAAATTCCAAAAAATTCAATAATTGCTCTAAATTCTACAAAACCTTAACTCAACTCTTAAGACCAGCAATCAATCAATTTGATTAAAAAAATTATCAACTCGTAAACTCTATCCAATCAAGTCACTTAATTAATACAGGTTACCATTAGGTGAAATACTCAAAATTTATATGGTTTACTAGGACAACCAATGAAGGTGAAATATACTTCATGGCCCTGGTATAAATAAAGGTAGTAATCAATTAATACTTAAAATACATTTTAAAATTGATATAATGACATTAATACTTAAATTCAAATTAAAACCCCCCTTAAGCCTTTCGATCAATCAAAACACTATACAACTTTAACAAATTACCTGATATAGGACATATCCAAGTAACACAACCTACTTCACATACTTTAGATGGTTTGCTAGGACAACTAACTCCTGTTTTAGGCTAGGCAAGTGTTTACTTTCCTGTTGTTATGTGCCAAATTTTTGTGGTTTTCATTGATGCTAGTTGAAAATCAATTGCTTAATGTAATTATTGATTTAAATGTTAATTCTATGCAATCAGTGAATTTATTTGACGGGCGTTAGATTACCCTTAGGTTAAGATCCAATCTGGATGCTCATAAATTTTCTACATATGGCCATGCTCGTAAAGTAAAAAATCAAAGGGGGAAAAATTAAGATTTTAATTAACAATTTTTTTTTTTGTTGCTAAGCATGCTAAGCCCCTTTAAAATTAAAAAGAGTATCGCCAACCTTGGATGTGAATTTAATTTGAGCATTTTATAATATATATATATATATATATATATATATATATATATATATATATATATATATATATATATATATATATATATATATATATATATAACTGCTTGAGATATTGATTTAAATATTGATTACTTAGGATAACCTTATAGGTGGTACTTTAGTCTAATCTTTTCTTTTAATTATTAATATAATTTAATTTGAGTCAAGAATTGTAATGTAAAGTGACATTTAAGTTCGGATACACATCAAATTTAAAATCCAAAGAGGAGGAAACATCCCTTCGGGGAGAGTTCCCTTTCGTTTGGAGATATAAATTAGGATGATTTTGAATATCCAAGGAGAAAAGAAAACACCCCTTTAGGGTTGTGTTTCTTTTCACTTGGATATTCAGACCTAATTGATCCAAGTAGCTCATAGAAGGATGAAGAAGTGAAGACCAAGAAGAATCTCATTCTTAAAGTTACTTGTGTTAGCCATAAGAGTATAATCGGGTTATTATCAGTGGTACCCGATCACTTTTAAATTCTATATACCCTAGGTTGTAATATTAAGTGGCACTTACAACATGGACCTTGAATTTAATTTAATTTACTTGATTGATTAATTTAAATTGATTATGTAATAGAAATGGCATAATTTTCCACTCTTTTTTTATTGCATTTCAATTTTATTTTAGCCTGGATTCGATCGGAGGCTCGTTAGGGCACATTTAAAACTATTTCTACTTCAATTAATTAAAAATTACCATGCTCACATAGAAACTTCACAGCTTTATGAAGTAAGCCCAGGAATGACCTGGGTTTTCACATGCATCATATTGAATACTTCTCTTCCTTTTTAGGCACCTCGCTACCCGTGGGTTTTGGCAGACCACCTGACCTATTAAGGTGCAGTTCTATCAAGAGGATGTTGTATAATCTCTAGAAAAAACCTATTTTTAAGCCTTTTAAAATTTCTTCATATCAAATTTAAGCATTTATCAAGTCAATTTTTATGCATTACATTAAAAATTAATTAAAAGTATCTAAACTTCTAATTACATTTTATTCCGAGCATTAAATCACCCTACATGTGTTAAGGGGCCAATTAGGATATGCTCTAGATGTCGTCCCCAATTTCTCAAACTTAATCAAATGATGTCCCTACCACTCTTTCATAAAAGATCGGACTCATGGATTTTAAGCACTTAGGTGGTTAGTTGGCTCCCCAATCCAGGCTGGGGTAACTCTAAATTTGCACTACATTAGCTCGATTTGGGCTACTATTGTCCAGTACCAAATTTTGATCTATTTTCTAGGGAAGACTCAAAACCATAAGTCTCCACCTTTCAGGAATGTAATCCCAACATTCTAATATTTTGATCGACTCAAATTAAAACATTTCTTCAAATTAAAATTTAAAGTCAACATATAGGATAGGCTGGGGTATTTCTGAAATAATTTAGAATCCCAAAGAACCTCTTACCTTTCATCCTTTGATCTCAAAATAAGTGTCCAAGTTTGATCCAATCCCATTTGAAATTCAAATATTAATCTTTTGATATCAATCCTTGAGAAATTCTAAATAAAATTTCTACTGCTAATTTAATCAAAAGTTTTCATAGGAAACTCTAATTTACTATGATGTAATTAACTACGAGGGCTTGAGCTCATAGGAGATTTAAAGAATCAGATCAATTTTTAAAATCAATTTTCAAAAATTCAATTAATCTTCTTTGGGAAAATTAGAGTCAATGATGATTATTATCGTTATGTTCGGATGATAGATGATAGATGATATCTTTTTCCCTTAGGAAGATATGTCACATGATTTTGAATATGAAATAATGACATTTCATCCATACTATAATAGTTAGATACTTGGTAGAACATAATTTTGAGCCTTCGGGGTAAGATGTAGTTCTTCCTCGAATTTGGCTATTATAATCAGGATGAAACTTTTAGTTTCGTTATCTGAACCAATTAAGGAATGATATTTTTGCCTCCCGAAGCAATATATAATTCATAATGACATGTTCAATTTTAAATTAAAATTTTATAAATTATATTCTCTTAAAGAAAATTAACTTTTCAAGACCTCTTTTTCACATCAAATAAAAATGGCAACTCGGGTGGGGAGTAATCTCTCTCTCCATCTTTAATAATCATAGAAATTTTATTGAATCGTTAGTTTTGACTACCTTTCTTCCATTGGTCCCTCTACCCATTTCTTTCTTGGGTAAGTGTGGCCAACATCCAAAAGATATGTTAAAAAGAGATGTAAGTGAGGAAACCTCTGTCAAATTTTGGCTTTGACATTTTTTTCTTTTTTGCCTCCAGGTTAATTGGTGGGGCAAAAGAGTTAAGCCAAACCTTTTGAGATCTTCATGTAAATCTTGTAGTTATTCTCAATAGGCTGAGTTTTATAGTTTGCAGATGATTTTGTGAACCCAAATTTCAAAATTCAAAATTTTCAAGTTCAAACCTAGGATTTGACCTTTTCACCCCCAAGTCAATTAGTGGAGTGTTAGAGTCAAGCCAGTTTCTTTGGATTTTCTTATTAATTTTGTAAACCCTCATGTCTAGTGAAAATCAACAAGTTGAATTTCAAAATTTGAAGAAAGACCATCAATTTTTAAAAATTCTAAATTCTTTTCAAAATCATTCAAATCAATTAAAGATTATCATTGCCATATGATTTTCTACAACATCTCCTTGTAGTTTAACATATACCATGAAAATTCAATTTTCTTCAAATCGTAATTGATCTGTATATTTTATCGTAGTATATTGGACTTTAGTTTCTATAATTTAGTATATGTGAAAAAATATAAGATCATTTTCAAATTCAATTTCAAGATTCTAATTCGAATTTTTTCTTCAAATTTTAGACAATCAAATTCTGAAATAATGGCCAAAAAATTGATCTTCTCAATTGATCGGGACCTTTACGTGGAAGAACTCATCTGTAATAACTCGATTTAGTTTAGAATAGGTTTTAAGACACTCAAGTTTTCTGTAAATGAAGAACCATTGTCAATCTTGCTACTAAGGGTTGATAAGGATAACCCCTTGGTTGAGATAGCAGTAGAGGTGGTGATTGACTCCCTAACTCTTAAAATGGAGGTAGCTGTCACCTTTGTACCTATAATATCTTCTAGGGAGGATAAGGAACTAAAGTTTGTTGTTGACCCTACGGTCAAGTCTGTATTCGAGAAGGGGTCAAGTTTTGAGATCCCCATCACAACCAAAAATCAATGGAAGAATTACCTAAGGAGGGTAAGGAAAAAGATAACAAAGTCTAAGATGGCCGAGCTGAAAGCCTTAAGCAAAGTTGAGCCAAAGGCTACTGAGGAAATTCCCATTCTTGCATTCTCTCCACTCCTAAAAGGGAGTCATTTCTATCACCTTGTAGCTGCTACAAGGGAGGATAGGGTCTCCAGGATAGTTAGCTCTCCACCATGCCCAATGGACTACAACGTCTGAAAGACCACTAAGGGGAAGCAAGTTTTGAGAACTATGATGCTGAGAAACATTATTCATAGCTGCACTCCTCAGGTAGGTGAAATGAAAGAATAATTCATGAGACACCTGAATGGGGTGATCTCACATAATTTTGAGAAAAAGGTCTTGAAAGAAGAAAAATTTGAAGCCAAGAACTTGACTCCTCAGCCAGTGAGGAGAAACATGAAGTTTTTCAAGCAACCAGTCACATTTGTTCTAGTGGATGGATACCACTAGATGTCTACGAAGACGGAGGAGATAGTTCTAACTGGATTTGGCAAGGGCCGCCTTCATAACAGTAGGCCCCTGATCCCTACTTCAAGATTGGCAAAGCTGGCCCAAGTCATGGCGAAGTCTAAAGAGGCTTTTTAGGATAAGAAAGCAATAGATGTTAAGGGCAAGAGGCCTATTGAAATCCAGGATCCCGAGCACTTAATTTTGATGGTGACAACTAATACTTACTGAGTACATATAGACTTCCGTTAGATTATAAATGTTAAATCTTTGTATATGAGCACTAACATTTCAGGTCAGATGCACACTGCTAAAGATTGCTGGAGACTCAAATCGGGTAGAATAGGATGTTGAAGAGTCTGTAATTTTTATTTCTTTATTTTTTCTTTTTTGAGTCTGCCACAGAAGCATGCATGTGAAAGGAGCAACCATGCACACACACAGGGGGAGAATTTTTTTTTTAAAAAATGATTAATTTTTTTTTAAGCACATCGTACTGTACGACCTTGGATCGTACTGCACGATTAATTAAAAATACTCAGGCTAACGGCTAATTTACGAATGATTAAGTTTACAAACTTATCGTACTGTATGATCCATATCGTACTGTACGGTAATATGTAATTGTGAAACCCTAGCCGCCAGAATAAGTTTGGTAAGTTTTTGAATTTGATTTTCTGAACTGATCGTACTGTACGATACGGTTCATACTATACGATTAATTAAAACTTGCCAAAATTATCTCCCTAATCAGGAAATAAATGTTGGTTTCTATTTTATATGTCGATCGTACTGTATGATCATATATCATACTGTACGACTTACAGAGACGACTTAATTCATCCCAGAGATCGTACCAGATGAAACCAAGGATTTTTGTACTATTCATCCTGGACGATATTCTTATCGTACAGGACGATATCATGAAAAACACTATTTGTACTGTACGATTAAATGAGTGCTGGACGACTGACAGAGATGAGTTTTTTCGTCCCGAGGTTCGTCCCGTACGAACAGTACGAATCAACAGTATCGTCCTGTACGATATACATATCATACCGTACGATATGAATAAAATTCGATACCTGTTCGTCTGTACTCATACTGGATGGAGCTGTAATTGAACTGATCGTACTGTACGATTATAAATCGTACTGTACAAACAGAAACACAAAAATTGAAACTTTTAGGGTTTTCTGAAGCCTGATATAAAAACAACTTAAAATTTTTTTTAGGGAGTTGTTGATCAATCCTTTTGCTATGAGAGGCTTGGAGGAAAAAGTAGGGGATTCGATAGAGAGAAGTTTTTTGGAGAGATCTAGAGCTTGAGAGAGGAAGGTGAAGGTGAGCTTGAGCGTGAGGGAGAAGTAGTGTGAGGGGATCACACGGTGGCTCCAAGCTAGCTGCATGCTTTGCTCCTCTTGTGGATTTGGAAGCTTCAAGAAAGTTCTCGAGGGAAGAGTCACTTCAAGATCAACATCGCCAAGGTACTCTGCCATCTCCAGGAGGGAGAAAAAGGAGAAGGTCCGCTGCTGTCACCAGGAGGGTGACATAGCGTTTGGTATTCCGCCGCACCGAGGGAGGTGAAAGTGAGTATTGTAAAGGCTTCTCCTCCTTACTGTGGGGGTAAAAGGAGAGTCAACTTTTACTAGTACAAATCCCGGAGTAGAGGACTCTGGGGAGTGGACGTAGGTCAAGTGACCGAACCACTATAAAAATCTCTGGTGTGTTTTTTCCTGTTTACCGTACTTTACTTTTCATGCTTTAAATTTGTGCGTTTTAATTGCTTGGTGAAAAATCAGTATTTAAATATTATAGTGTAAAATCTAAAATTGAACTATCAATTTCATCGTTGTGAATGTTGTATTTTCTTCCGCACATTAGTCGTTAAATTATGTTTTGAAAATACAAAAAAAAAATTAGAACTCTTGTGTAGGGTTAAATTTTTAAAATACCAATTCACCCCCCCTCTTGGTGCATCTCGTACTTTCAAATGGTATCAGAGAGGGGTTTCAAAATAGTGTTTTAGAAAACCTAGAAACGTAAGATCCATGGCTCAATTTGGTAACTGTAACACTACGGAGGGTTATTCCATAACTCTTCCACCTTTATTTGACAACATACCGTTTGATTTTTGGAAAATACGCATGTCTACATTTTTACAGTCTTTAGACTATCGCATGTGGATGTTAGTCCAAGAAGGTTATTCTACACCATTTCATATGTTGAATGGAGTTAAAACTGAACTGTCATTTAATGAATGGAGCATTGAG
Source organism: Dendrobium chrysotoxum (assembly GCA_019925795.1). Classification (NCBI taxonomy): domain Eukaryota; kingdom Viridiplantae; phylum Streptophyta; class Magnoliopsida; order Asparagales; family Orchidaceae; genus Dendrobium; species Dendrobium chrysotoxum. The sequence goes on along the minus strand of CM034305.1, from coordinate 48,329,818 downwards.
GATAGAGAATTTGCACAACTAAATGCTAAATGTCTAAATTGTTTCTTTTGCGCATTAAAATCAGAAGACTATATGCGAGTATCAACTTGTACTACTGGTAAACAAATTTGGGACAAACTGTGTATCATGTACGAAGGAACTAGTGAGGTCAAACAATCTAGGTTAAACATACTGTTACATGATTACGAACTATTCCGCATGAAACCTAGTGAAATTATATCTGACATGTACACTCGATTCACCCAGATTGTAACATCACTGCATGCTTTAGGAAGAGAGTTGTCTAACTCGAAAAAAGTAAACAAAATACTGTAATGTTTGCCTAGCTCATACGATGCTAAAATCACTGTAATAACTGAGTCAAAAGACCTAAATATTTATTCTATTGATAATTTACTTGGGTCACTCATTGCCTACGAGCAAGGAGTGAGTCAACGACAAAGTGATGCAGGTGAAAAGAAAAAGGAGCGAGCAGTGGCTTTAAAAGCAAATAATTCTGAAAGTGACAGCTCAGCAGCGGAGGAAGATGACGACATAGCTTTGATGACTCGTCAGTTCAAAAATTTTCTGAAAAGAAAGCAGCGCCATCATTAAAGCAATTGGAACAAAGGTAAGAACTCAAAGTATACTAAGGTTGCATCTGAAATAATTTTCTTTGAGTGCTGGAAACCCGGTCATCTTCGAGCTGATTGCCCCAACATCAAAACTCATCAAACCAAGGAGAAGGGTGAGGAAAGATCAAAGTTCAAGAAGGGCAAGTTTAAGACTCAGAAAGCATTTTGGGCCGACTCTGCCTCAGAATCATCGGAAGAAGAAGCAGAGGAGGAGGTAACGAATCTATGTCTTATGACTAATGATAATCTTGATCAATCAAATCAAGATGAGGTATGTCAATTGTCTTACGATGAACTGCTTGTTATTTCTGAAAAAATCCATGACTCGTATAGAAAATTGAAGAAAAAGCATGTTAGTCTTAATACTGAGTTTAGTACTTTACAAAAGGAGCATGCTAGTGTAGTAAAGAATTTTTTTGACTTAGATAAAGATCATATATCTTTGCTTGATGAATATGATGCATTAAATAAGAAACATATTGAGTTAACCACTGCACACGATACCTTGAAATCATCACATGTTGAATTAGATAATGCATTTAAGGAACTAGAAGAACTATCAGGGGAACTTAGTAGTAGTGAGCATGCATTGAGATTCAAATATGCTAGTCTTAACCAAGACAACAAATTTTTAAATGAAAAACTTAATGCATACGAGAATAACAAAAAACCTCCCACGTTTGCTGAATTCTTTCAGCCTCCACCATGTGAATCATCTCATTCAAAACCAGCACGGCATGCATCATCCAAACCCAGAAATAGGCACTACCACCCTCGTAGATTAGTGAACCCATTTCCAGGTGTTAGATGTTATTCTTGTGGCATACTAGGTCACATAGCTCACACGTGCTCAATTCACTATAGGACACATCTAGTGTGGAGACCAAAATCGCATTCATCACAGCATAACATACATACATTTCATTCATATAAGCATGATGTGGAACCCAAACTCACTTGGGTTCCCAAAACTAATCCATGATTGACATTGTAGGGATGCTCTCACAAAAGACCTAGTGAGAGCATGTGGTACCTGGACAGTGGCTGCTCGAGACACATGACTGGAGACATGAAGCAGTTCGTGACACTGGAGGCCAGGTCAGGAGGCAAGGTAACTTTGGGAGACGACACCACCAGAAAAGTGGTGGGCTCAGGTATCATTGGAAATACTAAAAATTTAATTATTGAGAATATACTTTTAGTGGATAGTTTAAAGCACAATCTTTTAAGTATAAGTCAACTATGTGACAAGGGCTTTGATATAAAATTTTTGTCTAACAAATGCATGATTAGGTTAAATGATTCACTTATGTTAGAAGGAAAACGTATAAACAATGTTTACATGTTAGACTTGAACTGCATTGAAACCTCAAACTGTTTGTGTCTGAAAATAATAGCAGATGACTCTTGGCTATGGCATAGGAGACTATGCCATGCTAGTATGAAAACACTAAGGAACATCGCTCAGAAAGACTTAGTTAGAGGCATACCAAAGTTAGACTTTACTAAGGACCATCTTTGTGATGCTTGCCAATTAGGAAAACAAGTTAAATCTTCATTTCATGCAATCAAGGATATCAGCACCACTAGGCCACTAGAAACTCTTCACATGGACCTGTTCGGACCTGTTAGTACAGCCAGCCTAGGAGGGAAGTTGTATGGGTTTGTAATAGTAGATGACTACTCTAGGTTTACTTGGGTGAAATTCCTAGCTCATAAGAGTGAGTCATTTGAAGAATTTAGAGTTTTCTCCACTTGGATTCAAAGGAAATTAGGATGTGTAATTTCAACAATTCATAGTGATCACGGTGGGGAATTTGAGAATGATAAATTTGAATCTTTTTGTAAAGAGGTTGGAATAGAACATAATTTCTCTGCCCCTAGAACTCCTCAGCAAAATGGAATAGCAGAAAGAAAGAATAGAACTTTAGTTGAAGCTGCTAGGGCTATGTTAGCTGAATACACTCTCCCTAGATACTTTTGGGCAGAAGCAGTAAATACCGCATGCTATGTATTAAATAGGGTAAATGTTAGATCCAAACTTAATAAGACACCCTATGAGTTGCTTAAGGGTAGGACACCCAATCTTTCCCACTTACACGTTTTCGGGTGCAAATGCTTCATCCTAATCAATGGCAAGTCACCCTTAGGAAAGTTCTATCCTAAATCTGATGAAGGGGTTTTCCTAGGCTACTCATTTGTAGGTAAAGCCTATAGAATATTCAATAAGAGAACCCTAGTAGTAGAAGAGTCCACTCATATGGTATTTGATGAATCCAATAAGACATCTGAACCTAATCATGAAGAAGAAGAAGTTGAGGTTATACGGGGAGTAGAAACCATTACCATAGAGACTAGAGCGGAACCTCAGGAATATCTGCCTAAAGATTGGAAATTTTCTTCTAGTCATCCTAGAGAGCTGATCTTAGGAGACCCATCAGAAGGGGTAAAAACTAGGCATGGACTTAGGAAAGAGGTTAGCCATTCTGCATTCATATCTATGATTGAACCCACGAGTATAGATCAAGCCTTAGGAGATGAATTTTGGATCCTAGCAATGCAAGAAGAGTTGAACAAATTCGTTAGGAATGATGTATGGGAGTTAGTCAAAAGGCCTAAAGAGCAAAGTGTGGTTGGAACTAAGTGGGTCTTTAAAAATAAGATGAATGACTCAGGAATAGTAGTAAGAAATAAGGCTAGGTTAGTAGCGAAGGGGTATAACCAAATTGAAGGAATAGATTTTGAAGAAACCTTTACTCCGGTAGCTAGACTAGAAGCCATCAGGGTACTGTTAGCTTTTGCTTGTTTTAGGGATTTTAAGCTATATCAAATGGATGTAAAGAGTGCCTTCCTAAATGGAGTAATCAAGGAAGATGTGTATGTGGAGCAACCTCCGGGGTTTGAAAACTCACAATTTCCAAACCACGTGTTCAAACTGAAAAAGGCATTGTACTGGTTAAAATAAGTACCTAGAGCCTGGTATGAAAGACTTAGTACGTTCCTACTAGATAGAGGCTTTGTAAAGGGTAGTGTGGACACCACCTTATTTTTGAAGAAGGTAGGAGTTGAAGTACTCATTGTTCAGATTTATGTAGATGACATATTGTTCGGATCGACGGAGAAAAACCTATGTAATGAATTTTCAAAAATAATGAGCGACGAGTTTGAAATGAGCATGATGGGCGACCTTAGTTACTTCCTTGGATTTAGTGTAAAACAAACGGAAGGTGGAACGTTTCTTAGCCAGTCTAAGTACGTCAATAAATATGACCCTTAGAGGTGTCCCCTCCAATCAACACCTACCCCTGGTCCAAACCTTAAATTAAAATGCCCGCGTTATCCAGCATGTCCTACGCACAACTATTATACCTAAAGCTGGAGATCGCATTCATATTACTCCCCTACTTTCTGTCGTCACCTATCTCATTATGTCTGGCACAAAATTCAATGAAGCCCAAATGGTGTTTGACTACATTGATACCTTGTCTGCCTTCCGATATCCCGGTGCCCGTCATAAACTGAACCTTGCTTTAGGGCATATCATAGGCTACATCCTAGATGCCAAAAACCAACTTCATTATCTGCTCCCTCCTGATCACCTTCCTATCTTCTACTCGTATGCCTCCTTTCGTATCTTGTTCCATCGGGGGGCCGCTCCCGCCGATCCCGAGTTTGATGACGAGGAGGCTGCTGCTCCTACTGACGCACCTCCGCCACCACCAATCCAACCACCTGGCCATGCTCCTCCCGACTACCCTCATGACGATATTAGTTGACAACTTGATCATCTGGAGGCTCGGTTGGATGCCCACATTGCTCAGCAACATCAGGAGCATAACACGGATATGAAATTGTTTAGGGAGCGCTTCACATCGATCGATCACCAGTTCGCCTCCCTTCATCAGTACCACCAGTTGTTTCCCGACCCTCCACCACCACCTCCGGATCAGGATCCAGATTTTTAGGTTGTTTTAGATGTTTCTGTTTTCTGTTTGTTATCAGTGTACTTGTTTTTTCTTTTTCTTCCCTCTTTGGTGTTGTCAAAAGGGAGAGACTTTTCTGTGTGTTCTGTATTATGTTTTTGCTTACTATTAAATGCTATTGGTTGTTTATGTTCTCACTACATTTGTTTTTTTTTATCTTGTTGTTTTATTTATGTAATAATAAATAAAAAAAACTGTTTCTTCTCCTCCTATTTAAAAATTAATAAGCTACTCTTCTGAGGGGGAGCTAAAGAAGTCAGAGCATCTGTCCATCAGAAAATATTATTTGACACCATCAAAAAGGGGGAGATTGTTGAAATCCAGGATCCCGAGCACTTAATTTTGATGGTGACAACTAATACTTACTGAGTACATATAGACTTCCGTTAGATTATAAATGTTTAATCTTTGTATATGAGCACTAATATTTCAGGTCAGATGCACACTGCTAAAGATTGCTGGAGACTCAAATCGGGTAGAATAGGATGTTGAAGAGTCTGTAATTTTTATTTCTTTATTTTTTCTTTTTTGAGTCTGCCACAGAAGCATGCATGTGAAAGGAGCAACCATGCACACACACAGGGGGAGAATTTTTTTTTTAAAAATGATTAATTTTTTTTAAGCACATCATACTGTACGATCTTGGATCGTACTGTACGATTAATTAAAAATACTCAGGCTAACGGCTAATTTTTGAATGATTAAGTTTACAAACTTATCGTACTGTATGATCCATATCATACTGTACGATAATATGTAATTGTGAAACCCTAGCCGCCAGAATAGTTTGGTAAGTTTTTGAATTTGATTTTCTGAACTGATCGTACTGTACGATATGGTTCATACTGTACGATTAATTAAAACTTGCCAAAATTATCTCCCTAATCAAGAAATAAACGTTGGTTTCTATTTTATATGTCGATTGTACTGTACAATCATATATCGTACTGTACGACTTACATAGACGATTTCATTCGTCCCAGAGATCGTACCAGACGAAACCAAGGATTTTTGTACTATTCGTCCTGGACGATATTCTTATCGTACAGGACGATATCATGAAAAATACTATTCGTACTGTACGATTAAATGAGTGCTGGACGACTAACAGAGACGAGTTCTTTCGTCCCGAGGTTCGTCCCACAGTTCGTCCCATATGAACAGTACGAATCAACAGTATCGTCCTATACGATATACATATCGTACCATACAATATGAATAAAATTCGATACCAGTTCGTCTGTACTCGTACTGGATGGAGCTGTAATTGAACTGATCGTACTGTACGATTATAAATCGTACTGTACGAACAGAAATGCAAAAGTTGAAACTTTTAGGGTTTTCTGAAGCCTGATATAAAAACAACTTAAAATTTTCTTTAGGGAGTTGTTGATCAATCCTTTTGCTGTGAGAGGCTTGGAGGAAAAAGTAGGGGATTCGATTGAGGGAAGTTTTTTAGAGAGATCTAGAGCTTGAGAGAGGAAGGTGAAGGTGAGCTTGAGCGTGAGGGAGAAGTAGTGTGAGGGGATCATACGGTGGCTCCAAGCTAGCTGCATGCTTTGCTCCTCTTGTGGCTTTGGAAGCTTCAAGAAAGTTCTCGAGGGAAGAGTCACTTCAAGATCAACATCGCCAAGGTACTCTGCCATCTCCAGGAGGGAGAAAAAGGAGAAGGTCCGCTGCTGTCACCAGGAGGGTGACATAGCATTTGGTATTCCGTCGCACCGAGGGAGGTGAAAGTGAGTATTGTAAAGGCTTCTCCGCCTTGCTGTGGGGGAAAAAGGAGAGTCAACTTTTACTAGTGCAAATCCCGGAGTAGAGGACTCCGGGGAGTGGACGTAGGTCAAGTGACCGAACCACTATAAAAATCTCTGGTGTGTTTTTTCCTGTTTACCGTACTTTACTTTTCATGCTTTAAATTTGTGCGTTTTAATTGCTTGGTGAAAAATCAGTATTTAAATATTGTAGTGTAAAATCTAAAATTGAACTATCAATTTCATCGTTGTGAACGTTGTATTTGCTTCCGCACATTAGTCGTTAAATTATGTTTTGAAAATACAAAAAAAAAATTAGAACTCTTGTGTAGGGTTAAATTTTTAAAATACTAATTCACCCCCCCTCTTGGCGCATCTCGTACTTTCAAGGCCCATGTCGCCAAAAAAGTCTTATGTGCCAGAGAAGCTCATTAAGAATGATAATTTCCATCCACCAGTTGATGTCTCCTGACTCCCCATTGAGGGATGTGAGGACTCCACCCCACTTATTGTAAGAGTTACCACCTCTCACGCTCCTTCATCACCCATCAATGTGGATGTCCCTCAGCCTATGGAGGATGTCACCCTTATAACTATTGACCCCATGATAGTCAGAGGGAAGGGGATTATTCTAGACACATATAAGGAGATGCTTGAACAGTTTATAGCAAAGTAGGTTATTGAGGAAGACCTTAAGATCTAGGATATCCTTTCTAAGTTAAAGAAAAAGGAGTTTGGTGAAATATTGGATTATAAGGGGTACTTACCAATTAACTCTGAATTAATTGATGATAAATCAATCAATGAGGTAGTCTAGGAGATCTGGGATGTCCTTAAGAAGAAGGCTATAAAAGCCCTTGACCTAGATTTAGATGATTTATTCATGGATGAGAATCAAGATTCAGCCGGTAATATTTGTATGGTTGAGACCCGCGCATTAGCCAGAGATGTTGAATATTCAAGACACCAATCTAGTAAAGAAGAAGAATCAGCTCCAATCGACTCAGATTTAGATAGCTCAGTCAAGCTTAAGGAAAAAGAAGAGTATATCAGAAATCTTGAGAAAAACATTAAAGAGATGATGCTAAGGGGGGGATCAAATGCAAAGCCAGCTTGTTCAGGAAAAGTAGTCTCAACCCGAACAATTATAACTTATAGTACATACTATGGGTGAACATAATAGAAAGTCAAAATTCCCCATATTCTAGAATCAGCACTATTGATTTCTCCAATCTCTCCTACACCAGTAGATTAAGACATCATATAGATAACTGAAATCCAGGTAAGGGAGGCTCTAGCCCATTCCCAAGGGATTGTATCTATTCCAAAGGGTAGGCCCAATGCCAAAGAATATGATTAAGTCCCTTACCCAAAGGGCTTCTTGCCACCTTCTTTCAAGGTCTTGAGTGGTCTGAACAACCCAAGATAGCATTTGACCCATTTTCAAGCGAGCTATTGTAATGCAGGAGGGTCGGATGCTCTACTATTTTGTTAATTTGTTAGTAGTCTATTCAGGATTGCTTTTAAGTGGTTTCCAAATCTACGAATAGTTTGGTGAGAACCTTCGTTGAGCTAAAGGGTCAATTCTTAATGAAATTCTCGGGAGCCCAACAACGTATAACCATAGGCAATCTCGTCATCGAAAAGCAAAAATTGGGAGAGTCTTTGGTTTAATACATCTTGAGGTAGCAAAACCTCTCGATGAAGGGTGAAGCCCAACTGCATAAGATACATGCAGTGGAGATTCTTCTAAAGAATATCCACGGGCCTATTACTTTTCTTCTAAAGGGATTCACAATAAAAACTTTTGAGAAACTTCTCAACAAATTAAATAACCTGTAAAAAAAGGCTTCTTGGATGCCATTCTTAAAGGAGTCGTCTGATGAGAAGAAGAACAGTAAACCATTGATGTATTTTAAGAAAAGGGTAGCCATAGTCTCTATAGTTAACCAAGGAAAGAAACCAGCCAGTGCTCAATCCAGTGGTCGTCCACCCCAGCAAATCTAAAAATAATAACCATTCCAAATAACCCCGCAGTCTACTAGGGAGACTTACCTGATTTCTTTTAAAGTGTGATTTGCTAATCTTAATCCATTTAAAAAGGGAATCAATAAGGAAAATATTCAAGAGTCTATTAAAGAAACCAGACTTTTGATTGCCGGAGGCCAAGAAGTCGGAAGAGGCAAACAAAAGGGATGATCCTAATTTTTACCCCTATCACTGGATATTGGGCCACACAATCAAAGATTGTATAGTCTTTAAGGATTGGCTCAAAAAGAACTTCTGATTGGGCAACATCATAATTCCAAAGGAGTACCTTGTAGATCTCGATGAGGAGTCAATCAAATCAATCTCAGGTAAAAATTTGAACATTTCTCTTTCCATTGAGTATGGTTGGGATAGTACTCTATCCTAAGCATTTAAAAAGTCAATTAATAAGTCTTTTCATCTTTCTCAATAGCTGCCGATGAGATCCTGGGGCCTGATCTGGGAGGTTGAGCTAGAGGCTTCGTAGGAGGATGTTGAGATAGTTTCCTCTCCAGTAGTTATAGGAACTACTGTAATTAATAAAAATGAAAAGAGTGATACTTTTATAAAGAGGAAATATGTTTATGAGAGATGTATCCAAGCAGTGGATGGTGCCATAAAACCTTTGTCCCCACTGATGCTATCTGATTGCTATCAAGCGTAGAATGATCCTTAATCAAAATTTCATGCTCTTTTTCCAAGTTTAAGAATTCCAATTTCAGGCTAGAATGCATTTTCTTAAGTTTCCTATATGATGAATGGATTTTTTCAGAAACTTCAAGTAATTGATTGTAGGTTAGCTCACATACATATTCTTGGTCAAACTGATTAGGATGATCATCTGCCATCAAACACAAGTTCGTAGTCTCCTCTTCAGCTTCAGTCTCAGAGGAGTCATATGCTGAATCCGCCCAGAAAGCCTTTTGAATCTTCTTCTTATTTTTTCTGAACTTGGGTTTCTCTTCACCCTTCTCCTTGCTTGGGTGAGCCTTAACTATAGGACAATCAGCCTTTATATGTCCAGGCTTTCTGTATTCAAAATAAACAGTATTAGATGAACCTTTAAAATTTTTGCTACTGTTAGCTTTGTTCCACTTCTGAAAGTTCCTGTGTTTCTTTCTTAGAAAGCTTTTGAATTGCCTAGTGATTAAGGCAACATCATCGCTATCAGACCCGAAAGAATTATTGTCAGTATCATTAGCCTTCAGCTCCACAGTTTTCTCCTTCTTCTTCTCACCTGCATCAATTTGTCATTTGTTCACTCCTTGCTCGTAAGCGACAAGTGACCCAAGTAAGTTATCAATAGAATATGTATTCAAATCTTTAGATTCAGTAATTGTAGTTATCTTGGCATCATAAGAAAAAGAAAAACATCTCAGAATTTTATTAACTTTCTCATAATTAGTAAGCTCTCTTCCTAAGGCATGCAGGGAGGTGACAATTTGAGTGAACCTAGTATATATTTCAGAAATTGATTTAGTAGGTTTCATGCCAAAAAGTTTGTAGTCGTGAAGCAAGATGTTCAATCTAGATTGCTTAACCTCAGATGTACCTTCATAAGAAATGCATAATCTATCCCAAATTTATTTACCAGTAGTGCAAGTAGAGACATGCATGTAATTCTCAGATTTCAGTGCACAAAAAAAATAGTTCAAGCACTTGGCATTCAGTTAGCCTAAGTCTTGATCATCAAAAGTCCATTCGGAAAAAGGCAGTTCAGTTTTAACATTATTAATAAGTCTAAAAGGTGCTTTATAGCCATCTTTAACAAGCATCCACATGCGATAATCTATAGATTATAAAAAGGTAGACATGCAAGTTTTCCAAAAATTAAAAGGTATGTTATCAAACAATGGTGGTCGTATAATTAAGTAACCTTCAACAGTATTACGATTACCAAAGTTAGCCATGGATCAAAATTCAAAAGTTTTTAAACTTAATTTTTGAATCCCGCTCTGATACCACTTAAAAGTTTGTTAGGGATGTTAAGCACTTGTGAACTAGTCTTGACGCTAACCAAGAGGGGGGTGAATTGGTTATTTTAAAATTTATGAGCAAAAATAATTTAGAAAAGTCTTTTTGAATGTTTTAAAATAATTAGAGTTTCACGATGATATGTAGATGTTCAATAATAACAGAATAATAATCTCAATCACACAATCAACATCAGAAAATAAATGTGGAAGAAAATCAGAAAGAACACACTAGATTTTATAGTGGTTTTCTCAACTTGACCTATGTCCACTCCTTGGAGCCTCCCCTCCGGGTATTCCACTAACACTAAGTGACTCTCCTTATGCTCCCACAACAAGACGGAGAAGCCTGTACAAAACTCCTTTCCACCAACCCGGTGAGGTAGAGAAACTGGAGTCCTTTTACTTCCTCCTGAAGCAGGCAGAGAACCTGGACTCCTTTTGCTTCATCTTGAAGCAGGTAGAGAACTTGGATCTTCTTGTAGACGATCCTCCCACAAAGACACCAACAAGATAAAAGATGACGATCGGAGAAGATGACTCAGATCCTTGCTTGGAGCAACCTTTGTGAATCCCCACAAACTCTCCCTCACAAGATCCTCTCTCTTACCCAGGCTCTCTCTCTCTCTCTCTCACTCTCAAGGTTCTCTCTAGAAAGGAAGGTAGCCAAAGATCTTTCTTATTGAAAGGAAAAGATCTTAAATAGGAGGGCTAAAAAATTGCCCAAAATCTCAACTGGTCAGCAAAGATCATCCAGGATAATCGGTCATTCTTCCTGTACGATTAGTACAAAATCACATGAATCAGCCTGGATGATCTGGTTTCCCTGGACGATTAGAAGACAAAATTTGTTGAGATCGTCTCGTACGATTCTGCGATCGTCCGGGATGATTAGTGTAAATCAGGAATTTTATCTAGAAGACAGCTCGGGTCGTCCAGGGCAACTTATGCTAGACTATCTCAAAATGACTTAATCATCCTGGATGATATCTATATTATTTTGTACGATTAGTTCAAAAATGACAATAATGTCCTACACACAGCTCTAGTTGTATAGACAAACCATGCTGGACGATCTCAAAATGACTTGATCGTTCAGGCTGAAATCTCAATCATCCCGTACGATTAGTTCAAAATTAAGAATATCATCCAGCAAATTTCTCAGATCATCTAGGTGAAGTGCTCTGGACGTTCAGGATTTTGCATGTATCGTCAAGGATAATATGGCGATCGTCCAGGATGATATGATCATATCAATCAAATATTAATTACTTTCTTTAATCACCAGACTAATTTAGGCATGATTATAAAAAGATCGTCCGGGATGATCAGACTAAATCTCTAAAAATAAAAACTTGCCTAACTTAGTTTGGCGAGTGAGAATTTTTGATTTGAGCTTATAATCCTATAGGATAGGTATATCATCTAGGATGATCTGCTTAATCAAACTGACTTAATATGGCAAACCTAATTAGGGTTTTTGTTTTCACTGGATCATCCAGGATGATATGAATATCGTCTAGGATGATATGAACAAAATTTGAAATAAAAACTCTAACTTACTAAAACTCTCCCCCTGAGTGTCTGTGTGTAAGGTTACTTAGCTAGGGGATCAATTACACTACATTTGACTCAAGAAAGAGAAAAATTATATTTAAACACATGCGGACCCGATCTTCAGTTGGCTTGAATTGTATTTGATCTTTCATACTTAAAATTTTAGCCAATCAAAATAGAACACATAAATGTTTATTATCATCAAAATTATAATCCTTAAATCCAGGTTTGCAACAAAAAGTAAATCATCAACATAGATCTGGACAATGAGTAAATCATCTCCTACTTTCCTCAAAAAAGGGTGGTGTCTACACTCCCCTTAATAAACTCTCTTTTTAATAGGAATATGCTAAGCCTCTCATACTAAGCTCTGGGTGCCTATTTCAATCCATATAAGGCCTTTTTTAATTTGTAAACATGATTAGGATATTGAAAACCCTCAAAACCTAGGGGTTACTTTACAAAGATATCTTCCTTTATTACCCCATTTAAAAAGGCACTATTGACATCCATTTGAAAAAGCTTAAATCCCTTATAACAATCAAAGGCTAGTAGCACTCTAATGGCTTCTAATCTAGCTACCGGGGCAAAGGTCTCCTCAAAATCAATCCTTTTTATTTGGTTGTACCCCTTAGCCACCACTCTTTCCTTATTCCTAACCGCCACACTAGAATAATTCATCTTATTCTTAAACACCCATTTGGTTCCAACTACATTTTAATTCTTAGGTATTTCCACTAACTCCAAAATATTATTCCTTACAAATTGGTTCAATTCCTCTTGCATAGCAAAGATCCAAAATTCATCATAAAGGGCTTGATTGATGTTGGTGGGTTTAGTCATTGAGATAAAGGCAGAATGATTTACTTCCTTCCTAAGTCCATGCCTAATTCTAACACCGTCAGAAGGGTCTCCTAAGATAAGTTTTTTAGGATGACTTGAAGAAAATCTCCAATCTCTAAGCAAAATGTTTTGAGGCTCTACCCTTTCCTCCAGATTTGTATTTTCCACTCCTTGGGAATCTCTCCTACTTCCTCTTCTTCCTCTGCTCTAAACTCCTTAGGATCATATTCATCAAATACCACATGAGTAGTCTCCTCCACCACCAAAGTCCTCTTGTTAAACACCCTAAAGGATTTGCCCACACTAGAATACCCTACTAATACTCCTTCATCAGATTTTGGGTCAAATTTTCCCAAGGTTGATTTTCCATTATTAAGAATGAAGACCTTACAGCCAAAGACATGGAGGTGGGACATATTTGGAGTTCTACCCTTAATGATCTCATAGGGTGTCTTATTCAGTTTGGATCTAACATTCACCCTATTTAACACATAACAGGCTATGTTCACCACTTCTGCCCAAAAGTATTTTGGAAGTGAATACTCAGTAAGTATGGCTCTAGCAGCTTCCATTAAGGTCCGGTTCTTTCGTTCAGCTAATCCATTCTACTGAGGGGACCTAGGAGCTAAAAAGTTGTGGCTAATCCCTTGCTCCTCATAGAAGGTTCCAAATCTCACATTTTCAAACTCCCCACCATGATCACTATGGATGGTCAAAATCTCACAACCTAACTTCTTCTGAATCCAACTGAAGAAAGATTTAAATTCATCAAATGACTCAGACTTATGTGACAGAAATCTAAACCAAGTGAACCTCGAGTAATCTTCAATAATCCCAAATCCATAGACTTTCCCCCCAAAGTTGGTAGTGCTAATGGGTCCAAAGAGATCCATGTGAAGGACTTCTAAAGGTCTAAAGGTGTTGATGTCCTTAATGGAGTGAAAAGGGGATTAGACTTGCTTCCCTAGCTGACAGGAATCACATAGGAGGTCCTTAGTGAACTTAAGCTTGGGGACACCTCTAACTAAGTCCTTTTGGGTTACTCTTCTAAGGGTTTTCATACTGGCATGACATAATCTCCTGTGCCACAACCAAGAGTCGTCAGCAGTAGTTTTTAAGCGAAATGAATCAGCACATTCAATATTTTTTAAGTGAAGCATGTATACATTATTGATCCTCTTACCCTAAAAAATAGTATTATTATTTAAGATTATAATGCAAGTATTTACCAGGAACTTATAGTTGAACCCTTTATCATAGAGTTGACTGATGCTGAGCAGATTGTGTTTCAGTCCATCTACAAGCAAAATATTTTCAATCAAAAGGTTCTTAGAGTTTCTGATTATACCTGCAGCTACCACTTTCCTTATGGTATTATCTCTAAGAGTGACCTTACCTCCAGCCTTGGCCTCTAGCGAAATGAATTGATTTGCATCTCCAGTCGTATGTCTTGAGCACCCACTATCTAGGTACTACATGGTATCATGAGGTCTTGTGTGAGAGAAACCCTACAAAATCATCAAACGTCAGATTTAGGAACCTAAATAGGTTTGGGTTCCTTCCTATGAAAGAAGAATGCAATGCATATGTGTTGTGCTATGAAACATGCAATTTGAGCCTCTACACCCAATATGTACTATGGTGAATAGTGTAGGTGTGAGAGATATGTCCTAGCATGGCATAAAAAAAATATCTAATGCTAGGAAAAGGGTTAACTAGTCTACGTGGGTGGTAGTACCTCTTCCTAGGTTTAAATGAAACATGCTTTGATGATTTTGAATTAGATTCTTCAAGTGATGGAGGTGCATAAAATTGTGTAAAAGTAGGAGGTGTTTCATTTTTCTTAAAAGCACTAATTTTTACACTTAGAAATTCATTTTCTTTTTTAAGACTTGCAATTTCAAATTGCAAATATCGCTCTTTACTATCTAAATCAGATGCATGAGATTCTAATTTCTTAAATGCAGCTTCTAATTCAATATGCGATGCTTTTAATGAATCATGCTCAATAATCAAATCAGAATACTTTTTATTCAACTCATCAAATTCATCAAGTAATGACATATGATTTCTATCAAGCATAGAATGATCCTTAATCAAAACTTCATGCTCTTTTTCCAAGTTTAAGAATTCCAATTTTAGGCTAGCATGTATTTTCTTAAGTTTCCTATATGACGAATGGATTTTTTTAGAAACTTTAAGTAATTGATCGTAGGTTAGCTCACATACCTCTTCTTAGTCAGATTGACCAGGATGATCATTCGCCATCAAACACAAGTTCATAGTCTCCTCTTGAGCTTCAGTCTCAGAGAAGTCGGATGCTGAATCCACCAAGAAAGCCTTTTGAATCTTCTTCTTGTCCTTCCTAAACTTGGGTTTCTCCTCACCCTTCTCCTTGCTTGGATGAGCCTTAAGTGTAGGATAATCAACCTTTATATATCTAGGCTTCCTGCATTAAAAAAAATAGTATCAGATGAACCTTTAAAGTTTTTGCTTGACTTACCTTTGGTCCACTTCTGAAAGTTCTTGTGTTTCTTCCTTAGAAAGCTTTCGAATTGCCTAGTGATTAAGACAACATCATCACTATCAGACCTAAAAGAATCAGTGTCAGTATTATTGGCCTTCAGCGACATAGTTTTCTCTTCCTTTTTCTCGCCTACATCAAACTATCTTTAGTTCACCCCTTGCTCATAAGCAATGAGTGATCCAAGTAAGTTATCAATAGAATAAGCATTCAAATCTTTAGATTCAGTGATCGCAGTTATCTTAGCATCATAAGAAGAAGGCAAACTTCTCAAAATCATGTTAACTTTCTCATAATTAGTAAGCTCTATTCCTAAGGCATGCAGGGAGGTAACAATTTGAGTGAACCTAGTGTACATTTCATATATGGACTCATAAGATTTCATGCAAAAGAGTTCATAGTCATGAAACAGTATGTTTAACTTAGACTATTTAACTTCAGATGTACCTTCATAGGTGATGCATACTCTATCCCAAATTTCTTTACCAGTTGTGTAAGTAGCGACATACATGTAATCCTCAGATTTTAAAGCATAAAAAAATAAGTTTAGGCATTTTGCATTCAGTTGTGCTAAGTCACGATCATCAAATATCCATTTTGTAAAAGGAAGTTTAGTTTTAATGCTATTAACAAGTCTAAATAGTGCTTCATAACCATCTTTTATAAGCATTCACATCCGATAATCAATATATTACAAAAAGGTGGACATGCGAGTTTTCTAAAAATCAAAAGGTATGTTATCAAACAAAGGTGGACGAGTAATGGAATAACCTTCAGCAGTATTTTTATTACTAAAGTTAGCCATGGATCAAATTCAAAAGTTTTTCAAAACAAGATCTTATAAATCCCGCTCTGATACCACTTGAAAGTTCGTTGAGGATGTTAAGCCCTTGTGAACTTGTCCCGAGGCTAACCAAAAGGGGGGGTGAATTAGTTATTTTAAAAATTCGTGAGCAAAAATGATTTAGAAAAATCTTTTTGAATGTTTTAAAATAATTATAGCTTCGTGATGATGTGTAGATGTTCAACAATAATAGAATAATAATCACAATCACACGATCATCAACAGAAAAATAAATGTAGAAAAGAATCAGAAAGAATTCACCAGATTTTATAGTTGTTTGGTCAACTTAACCTACTTCCACTCCCCGGAGCCTCCCCTCTAGGTATTGCACTAACACTAAGTGACTCTCCTTCTGCTCCCATAGTAAGGTGGAGAAGCCTGTATAAAACACCTTTCCACCAACCCGGTGAGTTAGAGAACCTGGACTCCTTTCGCTTCCTCTTGAAGCAAGCAAAAAACCTGGAGTCCTTTCACTTCCTCCTAAAGCAAGAAGAGAACCTGGACTCCTTTTACTTCCTCCTGAAGCAGATAGAGAACCTGGATCTTCTTGCAGACGATCCTTCCACAGAGACACCAACAAGACCTGAGATGATGATCGAAGAAGATGACTCAGATCCTTGCTTGGAGCAACCTTTGTAAACACCTCACAAACTCCCCCTCACAAGATCCTCTCTCTCTCCCCCAAGCTCTCTCTCTCTCTCTCTCTCAAGGTTCTCTCTGGAAAGGAAGGTGGCAAAAGATCTCAACGATTGAATAAAAGAGATCTTAAATAGGAGGGCTCAAAATTTTCCCTAAAATTCAATTTAATGATTTGGTTCGTATAGTACGATCCCATATCATTACCTGATGATATCCCAATAGAGATGTGGAAATGCTTAGGAGATAAAGGAATTTCTTGGCTAACTAAACTTTTTAATAATATTTTGAAGACTAAAAAGATGCCAGATTCATGGAGAATGAGTTTATTGATTCCTATTTATAAGAATAAAGGTGATGCACATGATTGTGTGAATTATAGAGGAATTAAGTTAATGTGACACACATTAAAACTATGGGAGTGAGTTATGGAGCGTAGGCTACGGCATGATACTAATGTTTCTCAAAATTAATTTGGATTCATGCCTGATAGGTCTACTATGGAAGCCATGTTGCAAATTTGATTTTGATGATGACAAACATGTTTCCAATGTGTTTTGCTTGGCTAATCTATTTCAGGCATAAAAGATCACGAGCCACTCAAGCCAACTCAAGATCGGGTCCAAGTGTGTCCAATGTACTATTTTTCATTTTATTGAGTTAATTATAATGTAACTGATCCCCTAGCTAAGTAACTTTGCACACACACACTCAGGGGGAGAGCTTGAGTGAATTAGAGTTTCTGTTCAGTTTTTGTTCAGATCGTCTTGGACGATCAGGTAAAAATAGAAATCCTAATTAGGGCGACTAAGTTAAGAGGGTCTGATTAAGCAGATCATCCTAGACGATATTTGGATCGTGCCGGATGATATGCTCAAATCAAAAATTCTCAGCCGCAAGATCAAGTTAGGCAAGTTTTTATTTTTAGTTATTTGGTCTGATCGTCCTGGATGATACGTGTATCGTCCTAGACGATTCAGTACAATCATGCCTAATTTAATCTGGTAATTAAGGAAAGCAATTTATTTTTTATTGATACGGTCATATAGTCCTGGACGATCGCAGGAACGTCCCGGACGATCATGATCGTCTAGTGCATTTCAGCTGTATGACCCGAACTGTGTTCAGGACAATTTAGGCACTTTTTGAACTAATCATACATGACGCTATCCCTATCGTCCTGGATGATCAAGTCATTTTTTAGTCGTCCAACACAGATTTCTCTGGAAGACCCGAACTATCTTCTGGATGATATTCCTCGATTTGCACTAATCATCCCGAACGATCGCAGGATCGTACGGGACGATATGAACAATTTTTTCTACTGTTTGTCCAGAAGAGCCAGATCGTCCAGGCTGAAACAGCTGAATTTGAACAGATCGTACAGGACGATCTATCGATCGTCCTGGACGATCTTGGCCGACCAGTTGAGATTTAGGGAAAATTTTAAGCCCTCCTATAAAAGAACTTTTTCTTGAAACAAGAAAAATCTTTTGCCACCTTC
Organism: Dendrobium chrysotoxum; assembly: GCA_019925795.1. Taxonomy (NCBI): domain Eukaryota; kingdom Viridiplantae; phylum Streptophyta; class Magnoliopsida; order Asparagales; family Orchidaceae; genus Dendrobium; species Dendrobium chrysotoxum. Next base: position 48,311,561 of record CM034305.1, on the reverse strand, counting down.
CTTCCCTGAGAAACCCTAGAGAGAGAGAGTTGGGAGAGAGAGACAAGATCTTGTGAGGGGGAGTTAGTGAGGGATTCACTAAGGTTTCTCCAAGCACGGATCAGAGTCATCTTCTCTGCTCGTCGTCTTTCATCTAGTCGGTGTTCGTCGTGGGAGGATCGTTCACAAGAAGATCTGGGGTTCTCTGCCCGCTTCAGGTGGAAGCAAAAGGAGTTCGAAGGTTCTCTGCCTGCTTCAGGAGGAAGCAAAAGGAGGTCAGGTTCTCTGCCTGCTTCAGGAGGAAGCAAAAGGAGGCCGGGTTCTCAGCCTCACTGTGTGGTGAAAAGGAGGTGTTTATACAGGCTTCTCCGCCTTGCTGTGTGAGCAAAAGGAGAGACACTTTTTGTTTAGTGCAATACCTAGAGGGGAGGCTCCGGGGAGTGGACGTAGGTCAAGTTGACCGAACCACTATAAAACCTGGTTTGCTTTTTTGATTCAGTTTTGCACTTTACTTTTCCGATATTAATTGCTTGGGTGAATATCTGTGATTGATCTTTTCGTTCTTGTTTACTTGTTTCCACTGCTAAGTATCGAAAAGATTTTCATTGTTATCATGAAATTTTTAAATAACCAATTCACCCCCCCCCCCTCTAGGTTAACCTCGGGACTAGTTCACTAGGGCTTAACATCCCTATCGAACTTTCAAGTGGTATTAGAGAGGGATTCAAAATTTAGGTTTAAAAACTTTTGAATTTGATCTATGGCTAACTGTAATAATCGTAATACTGCTGAAGGCTATTCCATTACAAGACCACCATTGTTTGACAATATTCCTTTTGATTTTTGGAAAACACGTATGTCTACTTTTCTGCAATCTATTAATTATCGCATGTGGATGTTAGTTATGGACGGATACGAACCACCTTTTAGATTGATTAACAATGTGAAAACTGAATTTCCTTTTGCTGATTGGACGTTTGATGATCGTGATTTAGTACAGTTAAATCTAAAATACTTGAACTATTTCTTTTGTGCTTTAAAATCTGAAGACTATATGCGTGTTTCTACTTGTACAACGGGAAAGGAAATCTGGCATAGATTATATATAACATACGAAGGTACAACTGATGTCAAATAGTCTATGTTAAACATCTTGTTACATGATTACAAACTTTTTTGCATGAAACCTAGTGAGACTATTTCAGAAATGTACACAATGTTCACTCAGATTGTTACCTCTTTGCATGCTTTAGGTAGAGAACTTACTAACTAAGAAAGAGTGAACAAAATTCTTAGATGTTTGCTTGCTTCTTATGATGCTAAGATTACTGCTATCACTGAATCTAAAGATTTAAATACTTACTCTATTGACAGCTTACTTGGATCACTCATTGCTTACGAGCAAGGGGTGAACCAAATGCAACTTGATGCAGGTGAATGCAAGAAAGAGAAGACAGTGACACTAAAGGCCAAAGATTCAGATGCTAGCACTTTCGGGTCTGATAGTGATGATGTTGCCTTAATCACAAGGAAATTCAAAAGCTTTCTAAGGAAGAAATATAAGAACTATCAGAAGTGGAACAAGGGAAAGTCCAGTAAACATTTTAAGGGGTCATCTGAATCTGTTTGTTTTGAATGCAGGAAGCCTGGACACATTAAGGCTGATTGTCCTACACTTAAAGCTCACCCAAGCAAGGAGAAGGGTGAGGAGAAACCAAAGTTCAGAAAGGACAAGAAGTGGATTCAGAAGGCGTTTTGGGCAGACTCTGCATCCGACTCTTCTGAGACTGAAGCTGAAGAGGAGGAAACAAACTTGTGACTGATGGCTGATTATCACCCTGGTCAGTCGGACCAGGAAGAGGTATGTGAGCTTACTTACGATCAATTATTTGAAGTTTCTGAAAGAATTTATATATCTTATAGGAAACTTAAGAAAACTCATGCTAGTTTAAAATTAGATTACTTGACTTTGCAAAAAGAGCATAATTCTGTAGTTAAAGATCATTCCACACTTAATTCCAATCACATGTCTTTGCTTGATGAATTCGATGATTTGAATAAAAAATATTTTGATTTAACTGTTGAGCATGATTTGTTAAAAACATCACATATTGAATTAGAAGTTGCTTTTAAGAAAGTGAATGATATGGTATGTGATTTAGAAAGTAATGAAAGTGCAAGAACCTTTGAAATTGCAAGTTTAAATAAACATATTGAGTTTTTGAAAGTGAGAATTAGTGCTTTTGAAAAGAATAAAACACCGCCTACTTTTGAACAGTTTTATGCTCCGCCACCTTTTAAAAAATCTGTTGCAAGTTCATCAAAGCATGTTTCATATGCATCTAGGAAGAGGCACTATCACCCACGTAGATTAGTTAACCTTTTCCTGGTGTTAGATGTTTTTCATGTGGCATGTTAGGACACATTTCCAACACCTGCACTGTTCACTGTAGTACACATTGGGTGTGGAAACCCAAACTGCCTGTTTCACAGCACAGCACGCATGCATTGCATTCTTCTTTTCATAAGAAGGAATCCAAACCTGTTTGGGTTCGTAAGACTGATGTTTGATATTTTTGTAGGTGTGCTCTCACACAAGACCTCATGAGAGAATGTGGTACCTGGACAGCGGATCTTCTAGACATATGATTGGAGATGCAAATCAGTTCATTTCGCTGGAGGCCAGAGCTGGAGGCAATGTGACACTTGGAGATAACACCACCAGGAAGGTGGTAGGCTCAGGTATAATTAGTTATTCAAAGAATTTATGATTGATAATGTTTTGCTTGTAGATGGATTGAAACACAACTTGCTGAGCATCAGTCAACTCTGTGACAAGGGATACAGCAACAAATTCCTACCCACTGGCTGCATTTTAAGCTTAAAAGATGAAGTTATTTTGTAGGGGCAAAGGATCAACAACGTCTACAAGCTAGATGAAAGTTGCATTAAATCTGATAATTCAATTTACTTAAAAACTGCTGCTGAGGAGTCTTGGTTATGGCATAGGAGATTATGTCATACCAGTATGAAAACCCTTATGAGAGTCACCCAAAAGGACTTAGTTAGAGGTGTGCCCAAGCTTAAGTTCACTAAGGATCACCTGTGTGATGCCTGTCAGTTGGGGAAGCAAGTCCAGTCTTCTTTTTACTCTGTTAAGGACATTAGCACCTCCAAACCTTTAGAAGTTCTTCACATGGACCTCTTTGGACCCATTAGCACTGCTAGCTTAGGGGGGAGAGTCTATGGGTTTGTGATTGTATATGATTATTCGATATTCACTTGGGTTAAGTTTTTGTCACATAAATCTGAGTCATTTGATGAGTTTAGATCTTTCTCTACTTGGATTCAGAAGAAGTTAGGATGTGAGATTATTACCATCCATAGTGATCACGGAGGGGAGTTTGAAAATGAAAGATTTGGAAGTTTTTGTGAGGATCATGGGATTAGTCATAATTTTTCAGCTCCTAGGACCCCTCAGCAGAATGGGGTAGCTGAAAGGAAGAACAGGACCTTAGTGGAAGCCGCTAGAGCCATGCTTGCCGAGTATTCGCTTCCAAAATACTTTTGGGCTGAAGAGGTGAACACTGCCTGTTATGTGCTGAATAGGGTGAATGTGAGAGTCAAACTGAACAAGACACCTTATGAGATCATTAAGGGTAGAACTCCAAATCTGTCCCACCTCCATGTCTTTAGTTGTAAGGTTTTCATTCTGAACAACGGGAAGTCACCCTTAGGAAATTTGACCCCAAATCTGATGAAGGAGTGTTCTTAGGATATTCAAGTGTGGGGAAATCCTTTAGGGTGTTCAATAGGAGGACTTTGGTGGTGGAAGAAACAACCCATGTAGTGTTTGATGAATCTGATCCTAAGGAGTCTAGATCTGAAGTAGAAGATAAAGAGATTATTGAGGATACCCAAGGAGTTGGAAATACAAATTTAGAGGAAAGGGTAGAACCTCAAACCACGTTGCCTAGAGATTGGAGATATTCTTCGAGTCATCCTAAAGAACTGATCTTAGGAGACCCTTCTAAAGGTGTTAGGACTAGGCATGGACTTAGGAAGGAAGTAAACCATTCGGCCTTTATCTCAATGACTAAACCCACCAACATCAATCAAGCCTTGTCGAATGAGTTTTGGATTTTAGTTATGCAGGAAGAATTGAATCAATTTTTAAAGAATGATGTTTGGAAGTTAGTAGAAAGACCTAAAAATCAAAGTATTATGGGAACCAAGTGGGTCTTTAAGAATAAGATGAATGATTATGGTGTGGTGGTGAGAAATAAGGCAATATTGGTGGCTAAGGGGTATAATCAGATAGAAGGGATTGATTTTGAGGAGACTTTTGCCCCTGTAGCTAGATTGGAAGCCATTAGAGTGTTACTCGCCTTTGCCTGTTATAAGGGATTTAAGCTGTTTCAAATGGATGTCAAGAGTGCCTCTTTAAATGGGGTAATTAAAGAAGATATTTTTGTAGAACAACCCCCAGGTTTTGAGAATTCTTAATATCCAAATCATGTCTATAAATTAAAAAAGGCCTTATATGGATTGAAACAGGCATCCAGAGCTTGGTATGAGAGGCTTAGCACATTCCTGTTAGAAAGAGAGTTTGTTAAGGGGAGCGTAGACACCACCCTTTTTCTGAGGAGATTAGGGGATGACTTACTCATTATCCAGATCTATGTTGATGATATAATTTTTGGATCTTCTGATAAATATTTATGTGAAGAGTTTTCTAAAATAATGAGTAAGGAGTTTGAGATGAGTATGATGGGAGAATTATCCTACTTTTTGAGATTTAGCATAAGGCAAACGGATGATGGAACCTTTCTCAATCAATCAAAATACACTAATGAAATTTTGAAGAAATATGAAATGGAAAAAGCCAAGCCAATCAATACTCCCATGCCTTCCTCAGTTCAGTTAGATAAGGATTCAAATGGAAAATCTATTGATCAGAAGAAGTATAGAGGGATAATAGGTTCACTGCTTTACCTGACTGCTAGCCGACCTGATATCATGTTTAGTGTCTGTCTTTATGCTAGGTTTCAGGCTGATCCTAAAGAGTCCCACCTGACTGCTGTTAAGGGATTTCTTAGATATCTTTTAGGGACCCCAAACCTAGGAATTTGGTACCCTAGGCACAACACCTCTTTTGAGATCATTGGATATTCAGATTCTGACTTTGCGGGGTGTAGGGTGGATAGAAAGAGCACTTCTGGGACTTATCAATTCATAGGACAGTCGTTAGTCTCCTGGTCCAGTAGAAAACAGAACTCAGTTGCACTTTCTACTGCTGAAGCTGAGTACATTACCTTAAGGAGTTGTGTGGCCCAAGTTCTTTGGTTGAAGCAACAAGTCTTAGATTTAGGGGTACCTGTTGGCACAATTTCTATTTTGTGTGATAATACTAGTGCCATTTGTATCTCTAAGAATCCAATCCAACATTCTAGGACCAAGCACATTGATATAAGGCATCACTTCATTAGGGACCATGTTACAAAAGGGGATATTGAGCTACATCATGTAGCAACTGAAAATCAGCTGGCTGACATATTCACTAAACCACTGGCCTTTGACTCATTCAGCATTTTGAGAACCAGATTAGGAGTGATTGATATAAATGCTTGATTCTAATGACTGCTGATTTCTGATTGTTCGGATTGGTATTCTGTTTTCCGTTAGTTAGTTTTTGATTTTATTATTTGCTTTCAGTTGATTTTATTTCCTCTGCTGATTTCTGTTTTAGCCTTACTGTTAGTATGATTTGAGTATTTACTTTGCTGTGATTTTCTACCTATTTTTATTCATTGGTTCATATCTTGCACTTAATGTTTTATGCTTTTCAAAATCTGATCACTGCTCACTACTTCTGATAATCTGAATTTTTGACTGGGAGTTTTAACCTTATTTTGGTTTGGAAGCTGGTATGCAGTGATTGATTCCACTGAATCTGTTAAACGGAAGAAACATTGATGATTGTTTCTCTTCCTCTAACTCTTTTATTGGTGTATAGTTTCTTTTGGATAAAAATTCTCTTCAAAATTAAAATGTTAGTTTTTGAAATAGAGATTATTTTATCTTCCTACAATAATCTTCCTCATATCAATAGTATTTTTCAAAGTCTTGAGTCATTAGTTTGATTTTCTAAACCAAGTGATTGTATTTATCATATGATGTATGGCTTTTGTTTTGTGAATCATTCTTCCTTACTGTGGAGAGTCATCTCCTATGTCTGGAAGATAATCTCACAGCTGAGACTCTTTAATGATTATGAAAAGGAGAAAGCTTATAAAAGATGCGCAGTGCACCAGATAATTTGAAAAAGAGGCATAAAATGAGCCCAAAACTAAAAAGATGCCAAATTACCAAATTGGATACACAAAGTGTATCAAAAATCAAAAGATGCGCAAAGCGCCAACCAATTTGAAAAAGAGGCACAAAATGAGCCCAAACCAAGCTTTCTTTCCTTCCAGATTGTTAAATGTATTAAAAAAATCCGTGCGTCACTTAATATTTTCAAATGCTTGTGTTTGAAAATCCTGATTTCTAATTTTTTACTTTGCAACACTATTATATCAGATATTTTTCTGGAACAAGGCTTGAAAGGATCTCTTTTCAAATCTAATGTCTTTTCTTCTGAATCAAATTTTTGTTTTGAAAGAGGTTTGCATCTATAAAGTGCCCGGGGTCGGAGTTACGAAAGTTAATTTTTCCAACCTTTTCTAGATTTCAGCGTTGTCAATCATCCTCTTATTGGTTTTTGAATCTAAAATTAAGGAAAAATTCTGATTTACTTGAGCAGCTTGATCAAAAAAAAACTTTACTTTTATGTGTTTTTGTTGTTAGATTTATTCATTTTTGTTTTATTTTGATTTCATGGTTGTGCTTTTGGGATCCTGATCAATCATCTTCATCCTTCATCTTTTTCTGTTTTCTTCACATCATCCTGGATGATACCACGATCGTCATGGACAATCCCCTTCATCCTAGACGATCCAAACATCATCCTGGACGATTCGTTCAAAATCATCCCCACACTGCTCTTGCTGCTAAAAAATCCCAATTATTGGTGATCGTCCTGGACGATCCTTACATCGTCCTGGACGATATGATCCATATCTTCCTGATCTAATCAAATGGCTAACATTGAACCAATTATTGACCATCGTCTAGGACGTCATAAATGACCATATCATCTCGGACGATGTCGCGATCGTACGGGACGATCAGGCCGTTTTCTATATAAATAGTAGTTTTCTTCAGTTTTTTCCACACCGTTTTTCTTCCACTCTCCTTCTACTTCCTTACACTTTGGATTCCTAATGGCTGGTGGCAAAAGGTCTCATCAAAAGGGTGCTAGTTCCTCCCGGGGACCGGTTGATCCTCGCTTCCCCAATGCAGCCGATCAGGCTGCCTACGAGCGATACTGCGAAGTGGGGATCACACCATCAAAAATCGTAAATCCCCGCACTCTCACTTATCCTATCCTTGACCTCTTCGCACACACCTCCCTCACCTTCATTATGACTCTCGCATTTCCCTTTAGTTCTGAACTTCTCCGTATTTTCTTTGCAAACTTGCGGATTTCGGCTGATTATTCCACTCTCCGTTCTTATGTAAATCAGCGCCCCGTCGAACTTACCTATCAGGACTTTCATAACATTCTTCAACTATCTGTCACTGGCGACAAACTCCACACCCTTATCACCGACCCAGACTATGATTGGAGTGTGGCCAATCATTTCCTTCGCAATACCAATGCCCCTTATCATGATAATGCCTGCTCCACACTTCTTAAGGACGCCCGGACTATTCAGCTTGTTCTTCGTTCCTCCATCATTCCAAAGGCGGGGAATCAGATTCACATCACCCCACTCCTATCCTTGACCACCTACTACATCCTGGCCAATAGGGAATTCAATGCCACAGACCTTATTATCCGGTACCTCGAGCACCTCACCACCATTCGGGATCCAGGTCATCGTCGTCGTCCAAATCTAGCCTTAGGACACATCGTTGCCTATGCCCTCGAAACCAAATATGACCTGCAATATCCCGCAGCTCCAGATGTTCCTCCTTCCTTCCTCACCAATAATGCCTCCCATGTCCTACACAGCATACGACTACATCCGGAGCCCACCCCGGATGTTGAGGAAGAGGAGGAAGAGGCCATTCCAGTTCCTGCTGCACCAGAGGCACCTGCTCCCCTTCACATTGCCTCTCCCTTTAACCACCTGGTGCAGCATTTCGATCAGTGGGAGGCCAGATTTGACTCCTACGTGGTTGCCAAGGAACAGCGGCACGCCGAGGACATCCAGCGCTTCACTAACTATACTGCGCAGCAGCAACAGCAGCATGACCAGGACATCACCTGGATTGGAGCCCACTTTCAGGCCATTCACCATTACTTCAACCCTCCACCGCCACCTCCTTCTTCCGATCAGGATCCGCCTCAGTTTTAGTTTCCTGTTTTGTAGTTGTTCTCTTTTATGTGTTATTTCCGTGTTCTGTTTTTCCCTCCACCTTTTTGTGATGTCAAAAGGGGGAGTTATTTATAGTCGTTTCAGTTTTTGTTATGTGTTATGTTTTCTGTATTAGTTTGATTATTAAATGAAAATTTGAAAAAATATATATTTTTGGATCTCCTGTTTAGTTTTATTTTCAAACTACTGTACAAATATTTGCCATTATCAAAAAGGGGGAGATTATTGCAAATTTGGTTTTGATGATGACAAACATGTTTCCAGTGTATTTTGCTTGGCTAATATATTTCAGGCACAAAAGACCACGAGCCACTCAAGCCAACTCAAGATCGGGTCCAAGTGTGTCCAATGTACTATTTTTCATTTTATTGAGTCAATTGTAATGTAACTGAATCCCTAGCTAAGTAACCTTGCACATACACACTCAGGGGGAGAGCTTGAGTGAATTAGAGTTTTTGTTGAATTTTTATTCAGATCGGCCTGGACGATCAGGTAAAAATGAAAACCCTAATTAGGGCGACTAAGTTAAGAGGGTCTGATTAAGCAGATCGTCCTGGACGATCTTTGAATCGTACGGGATGATATGCTGAAATCAGAAATTCTCAACCGCTAGATCAAGTTAGGCAAGTTTTTATTTTTAGTTATTTGGTCTGATCGTCCTGGATGAAACGTGTATCGTCCAGGATAATTCAGTATAATCATGCCTAATTTAATCTGGTAATTAAGGAAAACAATTTATTTTTGATTGATACGATCATATCGTCCTGGACGATCGCAGGATCATCCCGGACGATCATGATCAACTAGTGCATTTCAGTTGTACGACCCGAACTGTGTTCAGGACGATTTGGGCACTTTTTGAACTAATCGTACAGGATGATATCCCTATCATCCTGGACGATAAAGTTATTTTTTGGTCGTCTAGCACAGATTTCTCTGGACGACCCAAACTGTCTTCTGGACGATATTCCTCGATTTGCACTAATCGTCCCTGACAATCGCAGGATCGTACGGGACGATATGAACAATTTTTTCTACTGTTCATCCAAAAGATCCAGATCGTCCAGGCTGAAACAATTGAATTTGAACTAATCGTACAAGATCGATATCGATCGTCCTGGATGATCTTGGCCGTCCAGTTGAGATTTAGGGCAAGTTTTAAGCCCTCCTATAAAAGAACTTTTTCTTGAAATAAGGAAAATCTTTTGCCAACTTCCTTCCCTAAGAAACCCTAGAGAGAGAGAGTTGGGAGAGAGAGAGAAGATCTTGTGAGGGGGAGTTAGTGAGGGATTCACTTAGGTTGCTCCAAGCACGGATTAGAGTCGTCTTCTCCGCTCGTCGTCTTTCGTCTAGTCTGTGTTCGTCTTGAGAGGATCGTTCGCAAGAAGATCTGGGGTTCTCTGCCTGCTTCAGGTGGAAGCAAAAGGAGTTCGAAGGTTCTCTGCCTGCTTCAGGAGGAAGCAAAAGGAGGTCGGGTTCTCTGCCTGCTTCAGGAGGAAGCAAAGGAGGTCGGGTTCTCTGCCTCACCGTGTGGTGAAAAGGAGCTGTTTGTACAGGCTTCTCCGCCTTACTGTGGGAGCAAAAGGAGAGACACTTTTTGTTTAGTGCAATACCCGAAGGGGAGGCTCTGGGGAGTGGACGTAGGTCAAGTTGACCGAACCACTATAAAATCTGGTTTGCTTTTCTGATTCAGTTTTGCACTTTACTTTTCCGATATTAACTGCTTGGGTGAATATCTGTGATTGATCTTTTCGTTCTTGTTTACTTGTTTCCGTTGCTAAGTATCTAAAAGATTTTCATTGTTATCGTGAAATTTTTAAATAACCAATTCACCCCCCCTCTTGGTTAGCCTTGGGACTAGTTCACTAGGACTTAACATCCCTATCGAACTTTCATGCCATACATTTATTGAGAGGTTTGATGGAGAAACATAGTTAGAATAAGGAGGATCTACATATGATATTTATTGATTTAGAGAAAGCATATGATAAAGTTCCAAGAGAAGTGCTATGGAGAGTTCTTGAAAAGAAAGGAGTTAATAATTCTTATATTCAAATCACTAAAGATATGTATGAAGGAGCTATTACTTGTGTTCAAACACAAGGTGGTTTGACCAAGTATTCCCTATTTCGGTTGGATTACATCAAGGATCAGCTTAAAGCCCATATCTTTTTGCGTTAGTCATGGATGTTCTCACTAGACATTTACAAGAGGATGTACCCTGGTGTATGCTTTTTGCTGATGATATTCTTCTTGTTGACAAGACTAGAGAAGGAGTTGAAGGTAAACTTGAAGTCTGGAGATCAACCTTAGAGTCTAAAGGTTTTTGCTTGAGTAGATCTAAAACTGAATATATGGAGTATAATTTTAGCAGTAATAGACCTAGTGAGGGGATTGTGACTTTAGGCGATCGAGTCATTAGTAAGAGTACACGTTTTAGATATCTTGGATCTATTATTCAGAGTGATGGTGAAATAGATGGGGATGTTATCAGTAGAATTCAAGTTGGATGGTTGAAGTGGTGGAATGCATCGAGCTTATTGTGTGATAGAAAAGTCCCCCTCAAACTTAAGGAAATATTCTATAAGATGGTGGTGAGACCTGCAATGCTTTATGGTGCGGAATGTTGGCCATTAAAAGAGAAGCACAATACTAAGTTATGTGTTGTGGAGATGAAGATGCTCAGGTGGATGAGTGGATTTACTCTTAGAGAAAGGATACGAAATGAGCATATACGTGAAAAGGTTGGAGTAGCTCCAATGGTGGATAAGATTAGAGAGAGTCGCCTTAGATGGTTTGGTCACATAAAACGGCGGCCTTCCGATGACCCAGTTCGGGAAGTAGAGGTATTAGATTTGACTTACGTTAAGAAAGGTAGAAGTAGACCTAAAAAGACTTGGTTAGAAAATATTAAAAATTATCTTTCTTTATTAGATTTAAACGAGAATTTGACTTTGAACCGGACACAATGGAGAAAAAGGATTCATGTTGCCGACCCCACGTAGTGGGGCAAAGGCTTGATGTTGTTGTTGTTGTTGTGCAGTATGATCCCATATCATACAGTACGATTAGTTCAAAATTAGTTTCGTCCAGTATGAATGCAAATGAACAGTTCACAAATTTTATGAACATCGCACAGTATGATATATAGATCGTACTAGATGATCCTTTTATTTTCAACTATTCGTATAGGATTACCCTGTTGCAAATCTGGTTTTGATGATGACAAACATGTTTCCAGTGTGTTTTGCTTGGCTAATCTGTTTCAGGCACAAAAGACCGCGAGCCACTCAAGCCAACTCAAGATCGGGTCCAAGTGTGTCAAATGTATGATTTTTCTTTTGATTGAATCAATTGTAATGTAACTGATTCCCTAGCTATGTAATCTTGCACACACACACTCAGGGAGAGAGATTGAGTGAATTAGAGTTTCTGTTAAAAATTTGTTCAGATCGTCCTGGACGATATCCACATCGTCCTGAACGATCCAGTTAAAACAGAAACCCTAATTAGGGCTACTAAGTTAAGAGGGTCTGATTGAGCCGATCGTCCTGGATGATCTACGGATCGTACGGGATGATATTCCCAAATCAGAAATTCTCAGCCGCCAGATCAAGTTAGGCAAGTTCTTATTTTTAGATACTTGGTCTGATCGTCCCAGACGATACGTGTATTGTCCCGGACGATCTAGTACAATCATGCCTAATTTAATCTGGTAATTAAGGAAAGCAATTTATTTTTGGTTGATACGATCATATCGTCCTGGACGATCGCAGGATCATCCCAGACGATCTTGATCGTCTAGTGCATTTAAGCTGTACGTCCAGAACTATGTACAGGACAATTTGGGGCCTTTTTGAACTAATCGTACCGGACGATGACCCTATCGTCCGGAACGATCAAGTCATTTTTTGGTCGTCCAGCACAGATTTCTCTGGATGACCCGAACTGTCTTCTGGACGATTTCCCTCAATTTGAACTAATCATCCCGGACGATCGCAGGATCGTACGGGACGATATGAACAACTTTTTCTACTGATCGTCCAGAAGAGCCAGATCATCCAGGCTAAAACAGCTAAATTTGAACTGATCGTACAGGACGATCTACCATCGTCCTGGACGATCTTGGCCGACCAGTTGAGATTTAGGGCAAATTTTAAACCCTCCTTTAAAAGAACTTTTTCCAATTTTTGGAAAAATCTTTTGCTTCCTTCCTTCCCTGAGAAACCCTAGAGAGAGAGAGAGTTGGGAGAGAGAGAGAAGATCTTGTGAGGGGGAGTTAGTGAGGGATTCACTAAGGTTGCTCCGAGCACGGATCAGAGTCGTCTTCACCCCCCCTCTTGGTTAGCTTCGGGACTAGTTCACTAGGGCTTAACATCCCTATCGAACTTTCAAGTGGTATCAGAGCGGGATTCAAAATTTAAGTTTAAAAACTTTTGAATTTAATCCATGGCTAACTGTAATAATCATAATACTGCTGAAGGATATTCTATTACAAGACCACCGTTGTTTGACAATATTCCTTTTGATTTTTGGAAAACACGCATGTCTACTTTTCTACAGTCTATTGATTATCGCATGTGGATGTTAGTTAAGGACGGATACGAACCACCTTTTAGACTAATTAACAATGTGAAAACTGAACTACCTTTTACTGATTGGACATTTGATGATCGTGATTTAGCACAGTTAAATACAAAATGCTTGAACTGTTTCTTTTGTGCTTTAAAATCCGAAGACTATATGCGTGTTTCTACTTGTACAACGGGAAAATTAATCTGGGATAGATTATGCATAACATACGAAGGTACAACTGAAGTCAAACAGTCTAGGTTAAACATCTTGCTACATGATTATGAACTTTTTCGCATGAAATCTAGTGAGACTATTTCAGAAATGTACACAAGGTTTACTCAGATTGTTACCTCTCTGCATGTTCTAGGTAGAGAACTTACTAACTACGAAAGAGTGAACAAAATTCTAAGATGTTTGCCTGCTTCTTATGATGCTAAGATTACTGCTATTACTGAATCTAAAGATTTAAACACTTACTCTATTGACAGCTTACTTGGATCACTTATTGCTTACGAGCAAGGGGCGAACCTAAGGCAACTTGATGCAGGTGATCGCTAGAAAGAGAAGACAGTGGCACTAAAGGCCAAGGATTCAGATGCTAGCTCTTCCGGCTCTGATAGCGATGATGTTGCCTTAATCACAAGGCAATTTAAAAGCTTTCTAAGGAAGAAACATAAGAACTATCAGAAGTGGAACAAGGGTAAGTCCAATAAAAATTTTAAGAGTTCATCTGAATCTGTTTGTTTTGAATACAGGAAGCCTGGACACATAAAGGCTGATTGTCCAACACTTAAAGCTCACCCAAGCAAGGAGAAGGGTGAGGAGAAACCAAAGTTCAGAAAGGACAAGAAGCGGATTCATAAGGCATTCTGGGCAGACTCTGCATCCGACTCTTCTGAGACTGAAGCTGAAGAGGAAGAAACAAACTTGTGTCTTATGGCTGATGATCACCCTGGTCAGTCGGATCAGGAAGAGGTATGTGAGCTTACCTACGATCAATTATTTGAAGTTTCTGAAAGAATTCATACATCGTATAGGAAGCTTAAGAAAACTCATGCTAGTTTGAAATTAGATTACTTAACATTGCAAAAAGAGCATGATTCTGTAGTTAAAGATCATTCCACACTTGATTCAAATCACATGTCTTTGCTTGATGAATTCGATGAGTTGAATAAAAAATATTCTGATTTAGTTTCTGAGCATGATTCATTGAAAACTATGCATGTGGACTTAGAAAGAGCTTTTAAAGAATTAGATACAATGGCATGTGAAGTAGAAAGTAGCAAGGGAACTTTGAAATTTGAAATTGCAAGTTTAAAGAAAAAAATGAGTTTTTGAAAGTAAAGATCAGTGCTTTTGAAAAGAACAAAACACCGCCTACTTTTGAACAGTTTTATGCACCGCCACTTTTTGAAAAATCTGTTGCATGTTCTTCAAAGCATGTTTCATATACATCTAGGAAGAGGCATTATCATCCACGTAGATTAGTTAACCCTTTTCCTGGTCTTAGATGTTTTTCATGTGGCATGTTAGGACATATTTCTCACACCTGCACTGTTCACCGTAGTACACATTGGGTGTGGAAACCCAAACTGCCTGTTTCACAGCACAGCACGCATGCATTGCATTCTTCTTTTCATAAGAAGGGTTCCTTAGACTGACGTTTGATACTTTTGTAGGTGTGCTCTCACACAAGACCTCGTGAGAGCAAGTGGTACCTGGACAGCGGATGTTCTAGACATATGACTGGAGATGCAAATCAGTTCATTTCGCTGGAGGCCAGAGCTGGAGGCAAGGTTACACTTGGAGATAACACCACCAGGAAGGTGGTAGGCACAGGTATAATTGGTGATTAAAAGAACTTTATGATTGATAATGTTTTTCTTATAGATGGACTGAAACACAACCTGCTGAGCATTAGTCAACTCTGTGACAAGGGATACAGCATCAAATTCCTGCCCACTGGCTGCATTTTAAGCTTAAATAATGAAGTTATTTTGCCGGGGCAAAGGATCAACAACGTCTACAAGCTGGATGTAAGTAGCATTAAATCTGATAATTCAATTTGCTTAAAAACTGCTGCTGATGAGTCTTAGTTATGGCATAGGAGATTGTGTCATGCCAGTATGAAAACCCTTAGGAGAGTCACCCAAAAGGACTTAGTTAGAGGTGTGCCCAGGCTTAAGTTCACTAAGGATCACCTGTATGATGCCTGTCAGTTGGGGAAGCAAGTCCAGTCCTCTTTTCACTCTGTTAAGGACATTAGCACCTCTAGACCTTTAGAAGTTCTTCACATGGACCTCTTTGGACCCATTAGTACTGCCAGCTTATGGGGGGAGAGTTTATGGTTTTGTGATTGTAGATGATTATTCGAGGTTCACTTGGGTTAAGTTTTTGTCACATAAATCTGAGTCATTTGATGAGTTTAGATCATTCTCTACTTGGATTCAGAAGAAGTTAGGATGTGAGATTATTACCATCCACAGTGATCATGGAGGGGAGTTTGAAAATGAAAGATTTGGAAGTTTTTGTGATGATCATGGGATTAGTCATAATTTTTCAGCTCCTAGGACCCCTCAGCAGAATGGGGTAGCTGAAAGGAAGAACAGGACCTTAGTGGAAGCCGCTAGAGCCATGCTTGCCGAGTATTCACTTCCAAAATACTTTTGGGCTGAAGCGGTGAACACTGCCTGTTATGTGCTAAATAGGGTGAATGTGAGAGTCAAACTGAGCAAGACACCTTTTGAGATCATTAGGGTAGAACTCCAAATCTGTCCCACCTCCATGTCTTTGGCTGTAAGGTTTTCATTCTGAACAACGGAAAGTCACCCTTAGGAAAATTTGACCCCAAATCTGATGAAGGAGTGTTCTTAGGATATTCAAGTGTGGGGAAATCCTTTAGGGTGTTCAATAGGAGGACTTTGGTGGTGGAAGAAACAACCCATGTAGTGTTTGATGAATTTGAACCTAAGGAGTCTAGATCTGAAGTAGAAGATGAAGAGATTATTGAGGTTACCCAAGGAGTTGGAAATACAAATTTGGAGGAAAGGGTAGAACCTCAAACAGAGTTGCCTAGAGATTGGAGATATTCTTCGAGTCATCCTAAGGAACTGATCTTAGGAGACCCTTCTGAAGGTGTTAGGACTAGGCATGGACTTAGGAAGGAAGTAAACCATTCTGCCTTTATCTCAATGACTGAACCCACCAACATCAATCAAGCCCTGTCGGATGAATTTTAGATTTTAGCTATGCCGGAAGAATTGAATCAATTTGTAAGGAATGATGTTTGGGAGTTAGTAGAAAAACCTAAAAATCAAAGTATTGTGGGAACCAAGTGGGTCTTTAAGAATAAGATGAATGATTCTGGGGTGGTGGTGAGAAATAAGGCAAGATTAGTGGCTAAGGGGTATAATCAGATAGAAGGGATTGATTTTGAGGAGACTTTTGCCCCTGTAGCTAGATTGGAAGCCATTAGAGTGCTACTAGCCTTTGCCTGTTATAAGGGATTTAAGCTATTTCAAATGGATGTTAAGAGTGCCTTTTTAAATGGGGTAATTAAAGAAGATGTTTTCGTAGAACAACCCCCAGGTTTTGAGAGTTCCCAATATCTAAATCATGCCTATAAATTAAAAAAAGCCTTATATGGATTGAAACAGGCACCCAGAGCTTGGTATGAGAGGCTTAGCACATTCCTATTAGAAAGAGAGTTTGTTAAGGGGAGCGTAGACACCACCCTTTTTTTGAGGAGATTAGGAGATGACTTACTCATTGTCCAAATCTATGTTGATGATATAATTTTTGGATCTTCTGATAAATACTTATGTGAAGATTTTTCTAAAATAATGAGTAAAGAGTTTGAGATGAGTATGATGGGAGAATTGTCCTACTTTTTGGGGTTTAGCATAAGGCAAACGGATGATGGAACCTTTCTCAATCAATCAAAATACACTAAGGACATTTTGAAGAAATATGAAATGGACAAAGCCAAGCCAATCAATACTCCCATGCCCTCCTCAGTTCAGTTAGATAAGGATTCAAATAGAAAATCTGTTGATTAGAAGAAGTATAGAGGGATAATAGGTTCACTGCTTTACCTGACTGCTAGCCGACCTGATATCATGTTTAGTGTCTGTCTTTGTGCTAGGTTTCAGGCTGATCCTAAAGAGTCCCACCTGACTGCTGTTAAGAGAATTCTTAGATATCTTTTAGGAACCCCAAACCTAGGAATTTGGTACCCTAGGCACAACACCTCTTTTGAGATTATTGGATATTCTGATTCTGACTTTGCGGGGTGTAGGGTGGATAGGAAGAGTACTTCTGGGACTTGTCAATTTATAGGACAGTCGTTAGTCCCCTGGTCCAGTAGAAAATAGAACTCAGTTGCACTTTCCACTGCTGAAGCTGAGTACATTGCCTTAGGGAGTTGTGTGGCCCAAGTTCTTTGGTTGAAGCAGCAAGTCTTGGATTTAGGAGTACCTGTTGGCACAATTTCTGTTCTGTGTGATAATACTAGTGCCATCTGTATCTCTAAGAATCCAATCCAACATTCTAGGACCAAACACATTGACATTAGGCATCACTTCATTAGGGACCATGTTACAAAAGGGGACATTGAGCTACACCACGTAGCAACTGAAAATCAGCTGGCTGACATATTCACTAAACCACTGGCCTTTGACTCATTCAGCATTTTGAGAACCAGATTAGGAGTGATTGATATAAATGCTTGATTCTGATGACTGCTGATTTATGATTGTTATGATTGGTATTCTGATTTCTGTTAGTTAGTTTTTTGTATTCTGTTTTCTGATTTCTGTTAGTTAGTTTTTGTATTCTGATTTCTGATTTCTGTTAGTTAGTTTTGGTTTGATTATTTGCTTTTAGTTGATTTTATTTCTTCTGCTGATTTCTGTGTTACCCTTTTTGTTAGTTTGATTTGAGTATTTACTTTACTATGATTTTCTACCTGTTTTTATTTATTTACGGGTTCATATCTTGCACTTACTGTTTTATGCTTTTCAAGATCTGATCACCGCTCACTACTTCTGGTGATCTGAATTTTTGACTGGGAGTTTTTACCTTATTTTGGTTTGGAAGCTGATAAGCAGTGATTGACTTCGCTGAATCTGTTAAAGGAAAGAAACATTGATAATTGTTTCTCTTCCTCTAACTCCTTTACTGGTGTGTAGTTTCTTTTGAATAAAAATCCTTTTCAAAATTAAAATGTTTGTTTTTGAAATAGAGATTATTTTATCTTCCTACAGTAATCTGCCTCATATCAATAGTGCTTTTCAAAGTCTTGAGTCATTAGTTTGATTTTCTAAACCAAGTGATTGCATTTATCATATGTTGTATGGATTTTGTTTTGTGAATCGTTCTTCCTTACTGCGGAGAGTCATCTCCTATGTCTGGAAGATAATCTCACAGCTGAGACTCTTTAATGATTATGAAAAGGAGAAAGCTTATAAAAGATGCGCAGTACGCCAGATAATTTGAAAAAGAGGCATAAAATGAGCCCAACACTGAAAAGATGCGAAATTGCCAAATAGGATACACAAAGTGTATCAAAAATCAAAAGATGCACAAAGCGCCAACCAATTTGAAAAAGAGGCACAAAATGAGCCCAAAACAAGCTTTCTTTCCTTTCAGATTGTTAAATGTCTTAGAGAAATCTGTGCGCCACTTAATATTTTCAAAAGCTTGAGTTTTGAAAATCCCGATTTCTGATTTTTTACTTTGTAACACTATTATATCAGATATTTTTCTGGAACGAGGCTTGAAAGGATTTCTTTTCAAATCTAATGTCTTTTATTCTGAATCGGATTTTTGTTTTGAAAGAGGTTTGCATCGATAAGGTGCCCGGGGTCAGAGTTTTTACCTTATTTTGGTTTGGAAGCTGATAAGCAGTGATTGACTTCGCTGAATCTGTTAAAGGGAAGAAACATTGATAATTGTTTCTCTTCCTCTAACTCCTTTACTGGTGTGTAGTTTCTTTTGAATAAAAATCCTTTTCAAAATTAAAATGTTTGTTTTTGAAATAGAGATTATTTTATCTTCCTACAGTAATCTGCCTCATATCAATAGTGTTTTTCAAAGTCTTGAGTCATTAGTTTGATTTTCTAAACCAAGTGATTGCATTTATCATATGTTGTATGGATTTTGTTTTGTGAATCGTTCTTCCTTACTGCGGAGAGTCATCTCCTATGTCTGGAAGATAATCTCACAGCTGAGACTCTTTAATGATTATGAAAAGGAGAAAGCTTATAAAAGATGCGCAGTACGCCAGATAATTTGAAGAAGAGGCATAAAATGAGCCCAACACTGAAAAGATGCGAAATTGCCAAATTGGATACACAAAGTGTATCAAAAATCAAAAGATGCACAAAGCGCCAACCAATTTGAAAAAGAGGCACAAAATGAGCCCAAAACAAGCTTTCTTTCCTTTCAGATTGTTAAATGTCTTAGAGAAATCTGTACGCCACTTAATATTTTCAAAAGCTTGAGTTTTGAAAATCCCGATTTCTGATTTTTTACTTTGTAACACTATTATATCAGATATTTTTCTGGAACGAGGCTTGAAAGGATTTCTTTTCAAATCTAATGTCTTTTATTCTGAATCGGATTTTTGTTTTGAAAGAGGTTTGCATCGATAAGGTGCCCGGGGTCAGAGTTACGAAAGTTGATTATTTCCAACCTTTTCTAGATTTCAGCGCTGTCAATCGTCCTGTCATTGGTTTTTGAATCTAAAATCAAGGAAAAATTTTGTTTTTCCTGTTTTGTAGTTTGTTCTATGTATGTTTTATTTTATGTTTTATTTCCGTGTTATGTTTTTCGCTCCTCCTTTTTGTGATGTCAAAAGGGGGAGTCAGTTGTAGTCGTGTCTGTTTCTATTTTCTGAGTCATGTTTCCTGTATTGTTTTAGCTCTTAAATGAAAATTTAAAAAATATTTGTTTGTTGGATCTCCTAGTTTACTTTTATTTTTAGACTACTTTACAAATGTTTGCCATCATCAAAAAGGGGGAGATTGTTGCAAATCTGGTTTTGATGATGACAAACATGTTTCCAGTGTGTTTTGCTTGGCTAATCTGTTTCAGGCACAAAAGATCGTGAGCCACTCAAGCCAACTCAAGATCGGGTCCAAGTGTGTCAAATGTATGATTTTTCTTTTTATTGAGTCAATTGTAATGTAACTGATTCCCTAGCTAAGTAACCTTACATACACACACTCAGGGAGAGAGATTGAGTGAATTAGAGTTTCTGTTAAAAATTTGTTCAGATCGTCCTGGATGATCCAGTTAAAACAGAAACCCTAATTAGGGCTACTAAGTTAAGAGGGTCTGATTGAGCCGATCGTCCTGGACGATCTACGGATCGTACGGGACGATATTCCCAAATCAGAAATTCTCAGCCGCCAGATCAAGTTAGGCAAGTTCTTATTTTTAGATACTTGGTCTGATCGTCCCGGACGATACGTGTATCATCCCAAACGCTCTAGTACAATCATGCCTAATTTAATCTGGTAATTAAGGAAAGCAATTTATTTTTGGTTGATACGATCATATCGTCCTGGACGATCGCAGGATCATCCCGGACGATCTTGATCGTCTAGTGCATTTAAGCTGTACGTCCAGAACTATGTACAGGACGATTTGGGGCCTTTTTGAACTAATAGTACCGGACGATGACCCTATCGTCCGGAACGATCAAGTCATTTTTTGGTCGTCCAGCACAGATTTCTCTGGACGACCCGAACTGTCTTCTGGACGATTTCCCTCAATTTGAACTAATCGTCCCGGACGATCGCAGGATCGTACGGGGCGATATGAACAACTTTTTTTACTGATCGTCCAGAAGAGCCAGATCGTCCAGGCTAAAATAGCTGAATTTGAACTGATCGTACAGGACGATCTACCGATCGTCCTGGACGATCTTGGCCAACCAGTTGAGATTTAGGGCAAATTTTAAGCCCTCCTTTAAAAGAACTTTTTCCAATTTTTGGAAAAATCTTTTGCTGCCTTCCTTCCCTGAGAAACCCTAGAGAGAGAGAGAGTTGGGAGAGAGAGAGAAGATCTTGTGAGGGGGAGTTAGTGAGGGATTCACTAAGGTTGCTCCAAGCACGGATCAGAGTCGTCTTCTCCGCTCGTCGTCTTTCGTCTAGTCAGTGTTCGTCGTGGGAGGATCGTTCGTAAGAAGATCCGGGGTTCTCTGCCCGCTTCAGGTGGAAGCGAAAGGAGTTCGTAGGTTCTCTGCCTGCTTCAGGAGGAAGCGAAAGGAGTTTGAAGGTTCTCTGCCTGCTTCAGGAGGAAGCGAAAGGAGGTCGGGTTATCTGCCTCACCATGTGGTGAAAAGGAGATTTTTGTACAGGCTTCTCCGCCTTGCTGTGGGAGCAAAAGGAGAGACACTTCTGTTTAGTGCAATACCCGGAGGGGAGGCTCCGGGGAGTGGACATAGGTCAAGTTGACCGAACCACTATAAAATCTGGTTTGCTTTTCTGATTCAATTCTGCACTTTATTTTTTCCTGATATTAACTGCTTGGGTGAATATCTGTGGTTGATCTTTTTATCGTTGTTTTAATTCGTTTCCGCTGCACGTTATAAAAAGATTTTCATAGTTATCGTGAAATTTTTAAATAACCAATTCAGCCCCCCTCTTGGTTAGCCTCGGGACTAGTTCACTAGGGCTTAACATCCCTATCGAACTTTCATACCCATGGGATGAACAAAATCATCTTTGTTCATTGTCTCGCACTATACTCTTCGTACAGTATGATTAGTTCATTTTTAGAACATCATCCTGTATGATATAAATATCATCTAGGACGATCAGTACAAAAAATTATGGTTTTGTTTGGTATGATACATGGGATGAATAAAATCATCTCTGTTCATCGTACAGTATGATTTACATCGTACAGTATGATCAAGTGTAATTACAAAACCATAATTTAATTGACTGATTATTGGGAATAATTTTGGCAAGATTTAAAATATTCGTATAGTATGATTTATTTAAAAAAATCAAAATTCAAAACTTATCAAAATAACTATGGCGGCTAGGGTTTTTTATGTTGAAACAAACCATACAGTATGATATGGATTGTACAGTACGATTAGTTTATAAACCTAATCTACCTGAATTAGCTGTTAACCCTTGGTTTAAATGGCAAATCGTACAGTACGATTGAAAATAGTACAGTAGGATTTTGTAAAAAAAATTAATTTAAGTAAAAAAATTTTAGCTCTCCCCCTGTGTGTTTGTAAGGTTACTTAGCTTGGAGATCTATTACATTACACTTGACTCAAGAAAAATGAAAAAGTACACTAAACCTGACACACAAACAGACTGACTCGATCTTGAGCTGGCTTGAATTATAATTGATCGTGTGAACCTAAAAGGTTCGACACTCAACCAGAAATAAAAAGGTTTCCTATCATCAAAATCATAGTCCTTATATCCATATTCACAACATGTTTGTTATTCTTATCCCCAAAGTTAGAAATCCTACTCTACCTTTTCATTCTCGTCCGATTAGTGTATGCTTGTCTATTTATAAGATAGTGGCTAAGGTCTTATTAAACAGACTTATGAAGGTTATTCATAATTTAATATCGGAGGTTCAAGTGGCTTTCATAAGTGGCTTTCATTAAAGGAAGGACTCTTTTGGATAATATTCTACTTTTAAGAACTTTTCAACAAGTTTAGACATTCTAAATCTAAGATAGGTTCGGTATCATGGCTTGGTCAATACTCAAGCAAGTTCTGGATTATTTTGGTATTCCTATACGATTTTCTAACCTTTTGTTGGAATGTGTGGTGGATCCAAATTTCTCTATTCTTATTAATGGTAATAAATCGAAGTGGATTGAAGCTAAAAGTGGCTTCAGGCAAGGCTGCCCTGTATCTCCATATTTGTTTATTCTTTGTTCACAGCTCTTATCCAATGCATTTATTCACAAAGGAGGATGTTTGGGGATCAAAGTTACTCCTAATGGTCCAAAGATCAGCCATTTGCTTTACGCTGATGATATTTTGATGTTCTCTAAAGCTAATCACAAATATGTGAAGATAATTAAAAGAATTATTGCTGATTATTGCCTATAGATAGGGCAGGTTATCAACATTCACAAATCTAGCATTATTTTTGGTAAATTGGTCAAACAAAGTAATAGCAGGGCCTTCTTGAAACTGATAAGATTCAAGGAGGTTAAGGAGCAAGATTATTTGGGTATTAAAATGACATTGAGAAGGCTGGTATCCGCTGATTTTTTATATCTCTTGGAAAGAGCTGCTAGCAAGTTGAGTGTTTGGGGCAACAGACACATTTCTTTAGCAGGGAATCTTGTTTTGATCAAAGCAGTTATTCTATCTATCCAGGTGTTCTTTGTTTCGCACTCTCTGGTTCCTATAAGCATCCTGAATGAGGTTGAGAAGTTATGTAGAGATTTTTTATGGAATAAGGAAGGAGGTAACCATGGGTTACATTATGTGGCATGGAATGAGCTTTGTAGACCGGTGTATTCTAGAGGGCGTGGATTACATTCAGCTGAGTCTATCGCTGGACCTGTAGGAGCAAAGTTTGCATGGAATTTCTATAATAATTTTGATTCTCTTTTAAACAGATCATTGAAGGCAAAGTAAGGTGATTTTTGGAATGCTGACTATCAGAGAAACAATTCTAATACCTGGAAATTACTTTCAAGTGGGATGAAAGCTCTTCAGCCGGTAGTTAGATGGAAGGTAGATTCAGGTACTTCTATAAACATTCTGAAAGATGTTTGGATTTTAGATAAAAGCTTGGATAGATGGCCAACTTTTATAGCTGTGTTGGATGAAGATTTCACTTCTCTTGAGTCATTCATTACTAGCGGAGAATGGAACCATTTAGAACTATAGAGATGGTTCAATAGTAGTTTAATTGATGTTATAGCTCAAATAAAAATCTCCACAGAAAATACTCAGGACAAATTAGAGTTAATTTATAAGTTTTTTGGAAGATCATTAGCTTCCTTGATTACTAAAACAAGGTTGATGAATTTGGAGAGTGCAAATTATGGGAGATGGATTAAAAAACTACATTTATCATGGCAGGTGGATTATTTTTGGTGGCAGGTTTTTAAGAATGCAATTCCTACAAATGATTTCTTAATGTATAGAAGACTGGCGGATTTCAATTCTTGTCCAATAGGTTGCAATGAAGTTGAAAATTTAGATCATGTTGTGGCTAATTGCTCCAAAATTAAACAAACTATTAGGTTGCTGAACAAATGGGGATTTCTAGTACCGACATTCTCATCACTTGTGCAGTGTAAGAAGAAAAGATTGGAGGAGCTATCTAAAGGTAATCAATTTATAGGAAATCTTTATTGTTCTTTTCTTTTTCTATCTTGGAGAAGCAGGAAGTATTTAAAGCATGGAGACAAGGATCTTGGTTTGGGCTACATTGCATCAGAGGCTATTAGTACAGCTTCCATTTCATTGAATTTTAATCTATTTTCGGATCACTCGGGTGTTAACCAGATAAAGCTGTCTTTTCTCATTTGGCACCCTCCTCCACCCAGATGGATTAAAGTCAATATTGATGTGGCTCTTTTACAAACTAATGAAGCTGGCTTTGGCAGCATCTTCAGAGATTAGATAGGCAGATTCTTAGCTACTTTTGGATTCAAATGTAATCATTGGGATATCAGTTATCTGGAATTATTAGCTTTTTGTTCCTTGAAGGAGGTCATTAAAAATTGGATGGTGGAAGCTAAATTGAGGGAGATAATTATAATATCATGAAGTATTTATAAGGCTCGGGTGGCAAAGCTTCTTGGGAGATAAATAAAG
The DNA here is from genome assembly GCA_019925795.1 of Dendrobium chrysotoxum. NCBI lineage: Eukaryota > Viridiplantae > Streptophyta > Magnoliopsida > Asparagales > Orchidaceae > Dendrobium > Dendrobium chrysotoxum. Next base: position 48,286,690 of record CM034305.1, on the reverse strand, counting down.
AAGAAGTGGAGGAGTTATCTTTTCTTAAAGATTTTGGTAGTTTTTTATTTCATTTTACTTATAGAAATTGTAATAAGTTAGCTAATTACTGCAATAACTTTGCTTTAGAAGGTGATTTTTATTAGGATGTGTTTGATTGTAATAAAGTTCCTCCTTTTTTTCTTGCTTTTTTTAAAGGACGAAAGTGATAGCTGTTCTATCACTTAGTACTTTGTATTAGGCTCTCTTTTTTAATTTCAATGCTATTTGCATTTCTTATAAAAAAAAAACTAACATCCACATGCGATAATCAATTAATTATAAAATGGTGGACATGTGAGTTTTCCAAAAATCAAAAGGAATATTATCAAAAAGAGGTGATCGCGTGATTGAATAGCCTTTCGCAGTATTACGATTACCAAAGTTAGCCATATATCAAAATTTAAAAGTTTTCTAAAACTTAATTTATGAATCCCGCTCTAATACTACATGAAAGTTCGTGAAGGTTATTAAATCTCTAAGATTAAGCACGAGGCTAACTAAGATGGGGGGATGAATTGGTGTTTTAAAAATTCTTAAACAAAAAGGAAAATCCTTTTATCTTTTTAAATATTTTAAAACAAAACAATAACCCTTAATGCGGAAGCAAAAATAATTATACAATCCCAGCATAATCAGAGTTTTTAATCATAGAATAAATCCCATAAAAGTACAAAAATAAAAATACATAAAAAGTAATAAGAAAAAACACACCAGATTTTATAGTGGTTCAGTCAAATCTGACCTACGTCTACTCCCCGAAAACCTCCTTTCGTTGCACTAAAAGTAGTGTCTCTCCTTTTGCCCCCGCGGCAAGGCGGAGAAGCCCTTATAAAGTCTTTCCATCGACCCGATGAGGCAGAGTACCTTGAATCCTTTTACTCCCTTAAGGAGTAGGCACAGAACCTAATAATCCTTTTACTCCCTCCTAGAGTAGGCAGAGAACCTGATAATCCTTTTACTCCCACCTAGAGTAGGTAGAAAACTTGATCTAATGCTGATGATCATCTCCTTAGGGCCACCAAGGAACCAAGGATGAGACTTGAGGAAGATGATGGAAACCTTACTTGGAACAACCTTTTTGAATCCCCTCATAACTCCCTCTCATAAAGATCTCTCTCTCTCCCAAACTCTCCTTCTCCTTCTGTAAGCTCTCTTAGGTTAAACCAGTAGCCAAAGATTTACCCAAAGACAAATACAATTGCTTAAATAGTGAGCCTTCAAAAAAGCCCTATTTTTCAATCTGGTGGCATTGATCGTTCAGGATGATCGTACGATCATCCTGTATGATTAGTTCAAAAATTCAAATTCAGCCAGGACAAATTACATTGCCCTGTACGATTAGTTCAAGAAAAAAAGACTGATTGTCCCGGATGATTAGAATATCATCCTAGATGATTAGTATAAAACTAATAAACATCATCTTATACGATACTTGGTGATGCCTTATCATCCCATGCATTTCTTTGTCATCTAGTATGATAGGGGTTCATTGTCCAGGAAAATTAGTTGAAAATCTATGGTATGATAGACGACGATCCCTTATCGTCCCATGCATGTTCTCTATCATCTAGTATGATTGTCACCGATCATCCTGTATGATCGAATCGACAAAATTTTACCATAATTATTCTCCTAATCACAGGACTAATTTAGGCATGATTGTCATTTATCATCCTGGACGATACGGATCGTCCTATACGATATGAACAAATTTTGACTTATAAAATTTTGCCTAAATTGTGATTGGCGACTTATTTTCATATCTATAACTGATCATCCTGGATGATCGTAATCATCCAGTATGATTAGTTAATTAATCTCACTTAATAAAGGGTGCCCTAATTTGTGTTTTTTGTATAACTTATCATCCTGTATGATTAGTTCAAAAAATCCATTTTTCTCCTCACTCACTTGTTGCAAATCTGGTTTTTATGATGACAAACATGTTTCCAGTGTATTTTGCTTGGCTAATCTGTTTCAGGCACAAAAGACCGTGAGCCACTCAAGCCAACTCAAGATCGGGTCCAAGTGTGTCAAATGTATGATTTTTGCTTTTATTGAGTCAATTGTAATGTAACTGATTTCCTAGCTAAGTAACCTTGCACACACACACTCAGGGAGAGAGATTGAGTGAATTAGAGTTTCTGTTAAAATTTTGTTCAGATCGTCCTGGACGATTTTCACATCGTCCTGGACGATCCAGCCAAAACAGAAACCATAATTAGGGTGACTAAGTTAAGAGGGTCTGATTAAGCAGATCGTCCTGGACGATCTACGGATCGTACGGCATGATATGCCCAAATCGGAAATTCTCAGCCGCCAGATTACGTTAGGCAAGTTTTATTTTAAGTATTTTGGTCTGATCATCCCGGACGATACGTGTATCGTCCTGGACGATTCACTATAATCATGCCTAAATTAGTCTGGTAATTAAGGAAAGCAATTAATGTTTAATTGATACAATCACATCGTCCTGGACGATCGCAGGATCTTCCCGGATGATCGTGATCGTCTAGGCATTTCAGTTGTACGACCCGAACTGTGTACAGGATGATTTAGGGCCTTTTTGAACTAATCGTACAGGACGATGTCCATATCGTCCTAGACGATCAAGTCATTTTTTGGTCGTCCAGCACAGATTTCTCTGGACGACCCGAACTGTCTTCTAGACGATTTTCCTCAATTTGCACTAATCGTCCCGGACGATCGCAGGATCGTACGGGATGATATGAACAATTTTTTCTACTGATCGTCCAGAAGAGCCCGATCATCCAGGATGAAACAACTGAATTTGAACTGATCGTACAGGACGATCTACCGATCGTCCTGGACGATCTTGGCCGACCAGTTGAGATTTAGGGCAAATTTTAAGCCCTCCTTTAAAAGAACTTTTTCCAATTTTTGGAAAAATCTTTTGCTACCTTCCTTCTCTGAGAAACCCTAGAGAGAGAGAGAGTTGGGAGAGAGAGAGAAGATCTTGTGAGGGGGAGTTAGTGAGGGATTCACTAAGGTTGCTCCAAGTATGGATCAGAGTCGTCTTCTCCGCTCGTCGTCTTTCGTCGAGTCGGTGTTCGTCGTGGGAGGATCCTTTGCAAGAAGATCCGGGGTTCTCTGCCCGCTTCAGGTGAAAGCAAAAGGAGTTCGAAGGTTCTCTGCCCGCTTCAGGAGGAAGCGAAAGGAGGTCGAGTTCTCTGCCTCACCGTGTGGTGAAAAGGAGGTGTTTGTACAGGCTTCTCCACCTTGCTGTGGGAGCAAAAGGAGAGACACTTTTTGTTTAGTGCAATACCCGGAGGCAAGGCTCCGGGGAGTGGACGTAGGTCAAGTTGACCGAACCACTATAAAATCTGGTTTGCTTTTCTGATTCAGTTTTGCACTTTACCTTTCTGATATTAACTGCTTGGGTGAATATCTGTGGTTGATCTTTTCGTTCTTGTTTATGTGTTTCCGCTGCTACGTATCGAAAAGATTTTCATTGTTATCGGGAAATTTTTAAATAACCAATTCACCCCCCCTCTTGGTTAGCCTCGGGACTAGTTCACTAGGGCTTAACATCCCTATCGAACTTTCAAGTGGTATCAAAGTGGGATTCAAAATTTAGGTTTAAAAACTTTTGAATTTGATCCATGGCTAACTGTAACAATCGTAATACTGCTGAAGGATATTCTATTACAAGACCACCGTTATTTGATAATATTCCTTTTAATTTTTGGAAAACACGCATGTCTACTTTTCTGCAATCTATTGATTATCACATGTGGATATTAGTTAAAGACGGATACGAACCACCTTTTAGACTTATTAACAATGTGAAAACTGAATTGCCTTTTGCTGATTGGATGTTTGATGATCGTGATTTAGCACAGTTAAATACAAAATGCTTGAACTGTTTCTTTTGTGCTTTAAAATCTGAAGACTATATGCGTGTTTATACTTGTACAACGAGAAAGGAAATCTGGGATAGATTATGTATAACATACGAAGGTACAACTGAAGTCAAACAATCTAGGTTAAACATCTTGTTACATGATTATGAACTTTTTCACATGAAACCTAGTGAGACTATTTCAGAAATGTACACATGGTTCACTCAGATTATTACCTCTTTGCATGTTCTAGGTAGAGAACTTATTAACTATGAAAGAGTGAACAAAATTCTAAGATGTTTTCCTGCTTCTTATGATGCTAAGATTACTGCTATTACTGAATCTAAAGATTTAAATACTTACTCTATTGACAGCTTACTTGGATCACTCATTGCTTACGTGCAAGGAGTGAACCAAAGGCAACTTGATGCAGGTGAACGCAAGAAAGAGAAGACAGTGGCACTAAAGGCCAAGGATTCAGATGCTAGCACTTCCGGGTCTGATAGCGATGATGTTGCCTTAATCACAAGGCAATTCAAAAGCTTTGTAAGGAAGAAACATAAGAACTATCAGAAGTGGAATAAGGGTAAGTCCAATAAAAATTTTAAGGGTTCATCTGAATCTGTTTGTTTTGAATGTAGGAAGCCTGGACACATTAAGGCTGATTGTCCTTCACTTAAAGCTCACCCAAGCAAGGAGAAGGGTGAGGAGAAACCAAAGTTCAGAAAGGACAAGAAGCGGATTCAGAAGGTGTTCTGGGCAGACTCTGCATCCGACTCTTCTGAGACTGAAGCTGAAGAGGAGGAAACAAACTTATGTTTTATGGCCGATGATCACCCTGGTCAGTCAGATCAGGAAGAGGTATATGAGCTTACCTACGATCAATTATTTGAAGTTTCTGAAAGAATTCATACATCGTATAGGAAGCTTAAGAAAACTCATGCTAGTTTGAAATTAGATTACTTAACTTTGCAAAAAGAGCATGATTCTGTAGTTAAAGATCATTCCACACTTGATTCAAATCACATGTCTTTGCTTGATGAATTCGATGAGTTGAATAGAAAATATTCTGATTTAGTTTTTGAGCATGATTCATTAAAAACTATGCATGTGGACTTAGAAAGAGCTTTTAAAGAGTTAGATACAATGACATGTGAAGTAGAAAGTAGCAAGGGAACCTTGAAATTTGAAATTGCAAGTTTAAAGAAAGAAAATGAATTTTTGAAGGTAAAGATTAGTGCTTTTGAAAAGAACAAAACACTGCCTACTTTTGAACAGTTTTATGCACCGCCACCTTTTGAAAAATCTGTTGCAAGTTCTTCAAAGCATGTTTCATATACATCTAGGAAGAGGCATTATCATCCACGTAGATTAGTTAACCCTTTTCCTGGTGTTAGATGTTTTTCATGTGGCATGTTAGGACATATTTCTCACACCTGCACTGTTCACCGTAGTACACATTGGGTGTGGAAACCCAAACTGCCTGTTTCACAGCACAGCACGCATGCATTACATTCTTCTTTTCATATGAAGGAACCCAAAACTGTTTGGGTTCCTAAGACTGACGTTTGATACTTTTATAGGTGTGCTCTCACACAAGACCTCGTGAGAGCATATGGTACCTGGACAGCGGATGTTCTAGACATATGACTGGAGATGCAAATCAGTTCATTTTATTGGAGGCCAGAGCTGGAGGCAAGGTTACACTTGGAGATAACACCACCAGGAAGGTGGTAGGCACAGGTATAATTGGTGATTCAAAGAACTTTATGATTGATAATGTTTTGCTTGTAGATGGATTGAAACACAACCTGCTGAGCATCAGTCAACTCTGTGACAAGGGATACCGCATCAAATTCCTGCCCACTGGCTGCATTTTAAGCTTAAATGATGAAGTTATTTTGCAGAGGCAAAGGATCAACAACGTCTACAAGCTGGATGTAAGTAGCATTAAATCTGATAATTCAATTTGCTTAAAAACTGCTGCTAATGAGTCTTGGTTATGGCATAGGAGATTGTGTCATGCCAGTATGAAAACCCTTAGGAGAGTCACCCAAAAGAACTTAGTTAGAGGTGTGCCCAAGCTTAAGTTCACTAAGGATTACCTGTGTGATGCCTGTCAGTTGGGGAAGCAAGTCCAGTCCTCTTTTCACTCTGTTAAGGACATTAGCACCTCTAAACCTTTAGAAGTTCTTCACATGGACCTCTTTGGACCCATTAGCACTGCCAGCTTAGGGGGGAGAGTCTATGGTTTTGTGATTGTATATGATTATTCGAGGTTCACTTGGGTTAAGTTTTTGTCACATAAATCTGAGTCATTTGATGAGTTTAGATCCTTCTCTACTTGGATTCAGAAGAAGTTAGGATGTGAGATTATTATTATCCATAGTGATCATGGAGGGGAGTTTGAAAATGAAAGATTTGGAAGTTTTTGTGAGGATCATGGGATTAGTCACAATTTTTCAGCTCCTAGGACCCCTCAGCAGAACAGGGTAGCTGAAAGGAAGAACAGGACCTTAGTGGAAGCCGCTAGAGCCATGCTTACCGAGTATTCACTTCTAAAATACTTTTGAGCTGAAGCGGTGAACACTGCCTGTTATGTGCTGAATAGGGTGAATGTGAGAGTCAAACTGAACAAGATACCTTATGGGTTCATTAAGGGTAGAACTCCAAATCTGTCCCACCTCCATGTCTTTGGCTGTAAGGTTTTCATTCTGAACAACGGGAAGTCACCCTTAGGAAAATTTGACCCCAAATCTGATGAAGGAGTATTCTTAGGATATTCAAGTGTGGGGAAATCCTTTAGGGTGTTCAATAGGAGGACTTTGGTGGTGGAAGAAACAACCCATGTAGTGTTTGATGAATCTGATCCTAAGGAGTCTAGATCTGAAGTAGAAGATGAAGAGATTATTGAGGTTACCCAAGGAGTTGGAAATACAAATTTGGAGGAAAGGGTAGAACCTCAAACTGAGTTGCCTAGAGATTGGAGATATTCTTCGAGTCATCCTAAAGAACTAATCTTAGGAGACCCTTCTGAAGGTGTTAGGACTAGGCATGGACTTAGGAAGGAAGTAAACCATTCTGCCTTTATCTCAATGACTGAACCCACCAACATCAATCAAGCCCTGTTGGATGAATTTTGGATTTTAGCTATGCAGGAAGAATTGAATCAATTTGTAAGGAATGATGTTTGGGAGTTAGTAGAAAGACCTAAAAATCAAAGTATTGTGGGAACCAAGTGGGTCTTTAAGAATAAGATGAATGATTCTGGTGTGGTGGTGAGAAATAAGGCAAGATTGGTGGCTAAGGGGTATAATCAGATAGAAGGGATTGATTTTGAGGAGACTTTTGCCCCTGTAGCTAGATTGGAAGCCATTAGAGTGCTACTAGCCTTTGCCTGTTATAAGGGATTTATGCTGTTTCAAATGGATGTTAAGAGTACCTTTTTAAATGGGGTAATTAAAGAAGATGTTTTTGTAGAATAACCCCCAGGTTTTGAGAGTTCCCAATATCCAAGTCATATCTGTAAATGAAAAAAGGCCTTATATGGATTGAAACAGGCACCCGGAGCTTGGTATGGGAGGCTTAGCACATTCCTGTTAGAAAGAGAGTTTGTTAAGCGGAGCATAGACACCACCCTTTTTTTGAGGAGATTAGGGGATGACTTACTCATTGTCCAGATCTATGTTGATGAAATAATTTTTGGATCTTCTGATAAATATTTATGTGAAGAGTTTTCTAAAATGATGAGTAAGGAGTTTGAGATGAGTATGATGGGAGAATTATCCTACTTTTTGGGGTTTAGCATAAGGCAAACGGATGATGGAACCTTCTCAATCAATCAAAATACACTAAGGATATTTTGAAGAAATATGAAATGAAAAAAGCCAAGCCAATCAATACTCCCATGCCCTCCTCAGTTCAGTTAGTTAAGGATTCAAATGGAAAATCTGTTGATCAGAAGAAGTATAGAGGGATAATAGGTTCACTGCTTTACCTAACTGCTAGCCGACCTGATATCATGTTTAGTGTCTGTCTTTGTGCTAGGTTTCAGGCTGATCCTAAAGTGTCTCACCTGACTGCTGTTAAGAGAATTCTTAGATATCTTTTAGGAACCCCAAACCTAGGAATTTGGTACCCTAGGCACAGCACCTCTTTTGAGATCATTGCATATTCTGATTCTGATTTTGCAGGGTGTAGGGTGGATAGGAAGACTACTTCTGGGACTTGTTAATTCATAAGACAGTCGTTAGTCTCCTGGTCCAGTAGAAAACAGAACTCAGTTGCACTTTCCACTACTGAAGCTGAGTACATTGCCTTAGGGAGTTGTGTGGCCCAAGTTCTTTGGTTGAAGCAACAAGTCTTGGATTTAGGAGTACCTGTTGGCACAATTTCTATTCTGTGTGATAATACTAGTGCCATCTGTATCTCTAAGAATCCAATCCAACATTCTAGGACCAAACATATTGATATTAGGCATCACTTCATTAGGGACCATGTTACAAAAGGGGACATTGAGCTACATCACGTAGCAACTGAAAATCAGCTGGCTGACATATTCACTAAACCACTGGCCTTTGACTCATTCAGTATTTTGAGAACCAGATTAGGAGTGATTGATATAAATGCTTGATTCTGATGACTGCTGATTTATGATTGTTCTGATTGGTATTCTGATTTCTATTAGTTAGTTTTCGTATTCTGATTTCTGATTTCTGTTAGTTAGTTTTGGTATTCTGATTTCTGTTAGTTAGTTTTGGTTGAATTATTTGCTTTCAGTTGATTTTATTTCTTCTGCTGATTTCTGTGTTAGCCTTACTATTAATTTGATTTGAGTATTTACTTTGCTATGATTTTCTACCTGTTTTTATTTACTGGTTCATATCTTGCACTTACTATTTTATGCTTTTCAAGATCTGATCACCGCTCACTACTTCTGATGATCTGAACTTTTGACTGGGAGTTTTTACCTTGTTTTGGTTTGGAAGCTGGTAAGCTATGATTGACTTTGCTAAATCTGTTAAAGGGAAGAAACATTGATAATTATTTCTCTTCCTCTAACTCCTTTACTGGTGTGTAGTTTCTTTTGAATAAAAATCCTCTTCAAAATTAAAATGTTAGTTTTTGATATAGAGATTATTTTATCTTCCTATAGTAATCTGCCTCATATCAATAGTATTTTTCAAAGTCTTGAGTCATTAGTTTGATTTTCTAAACCAAGTGATTACATTTATCATATGTTGTATGGCTTTTATTTTGTGAATCGTTCTTCCTTACTCCGGAGAGTCATCTCCTATGTCTGGAAGATAATCTCACAGCTGAGACTCTTTAATGATTATGAAAAGGAAAAAGCTTATAAAAGATGTGCAGTGCGCCAGATAATTTAAAAAATAGGCATAAAATGAGCCCAAAACTGAAAAGATGTGAAATTGCCAAATTGGATACACAAAGTGTATCAAAAATCAAAAGATGCGCAAAGCGCCAACCAATTTGAAAAAGAGGCACAAAATGAGCCCAAACCAAGCTTTCTTCCTTTTCAGATTATTAAATGTCTTAGAAAAATCTGTGCGCCACTTAATATTTTCAAAAGCTTGAGTCTTGAAAATCCTGATTTCTGATTTTTTACTTTGTAACACTATTATATCAGATATTTTTCTGGAACGAGGCTTGAAAGGATTTCTTTTCAAATCTAATGTCTTTTATTCTGAATCAAATTTTTGTTTTGAAAGAGGTTTGCATCGATAAGGTGCCCGGGGTCGGAGCTACGAACATTGATTATTTCCAACTTTTTCTGGATTTCAGCGCTGTCAATCGTCCTGTCATTGGTTTTCGAATCTAAAGTCAGGGAAAAAATTCTGATTTTCTCGAGCAGCTTAATCAAAAAAAAAATGCTTCTATGTGTTTTTGCGGTCAGTTTTATTCGTCTTTTTGTTATTTTGATTTCATGGTTGTGTTTTTGGGATCCTGATCGATCATCTTCATCCTTCATCCTTTTCTGCTTTTCTTCACATCGTCCTGGATGATACACCTGTCATCCTGGATGATCCTCTTCATCCTGGACGATCCAAAAATTATCCTGGATGATTCATTCAAAATCATACCCACTGCTCCTGCTGCTGAAACTATCCCAATTATTGGTGATCGTCCTGGATGATCCATACATCGTCCTGGACGATATGATCCATATCTTCCTGATCTGATCAAATGGCTGATATTGCACCAATTATTTGACATCATCCCGGACGATCCTCTAATCATCCTAGACGATCCACCTGTCAAGCCGCTGGACGATTCAACTTCGGCCCGTCCGACCTATTTATTGTAAATCATCCTGGACGATCCACCTAATCGTCCGGGATGATACCTTTTCGTCAACGGTCGTCCAGCTGACTCCTCAGGACGATCGCCTGTGTCTAATCGTCCCGGACGATATCTGATCATCCTGGATGATCGGACCGCCTTTTTGACCAATCGTCCAGGACGTCATAAATGTCCAGATCGTCCCGGACGATGTCGCGATCGTACGGGACGATCAGTCCATGTTCTTTATAAACAACAGTTTTCTTGAGATTTTTTCACACCGATTTTCTCCACTCCACTTCTCCTCCTTACCCTCTCAATTCCTCATGGCTGGTGGCAAGCGTTCCCGTCAGAAGGGTGCCAGTTCCTCCCGGGGGCCGGTTGATCCTCACTTCCCTAATGCAGCCGATCAGGCTGCCTTTGAGCGATACTGCGAGGTGGGGATCACGCCTTCAAAAATAGTAAATCCTCGCACTCACTTATCCAGTCCTTGATCTCTTCGCACACACTTCTCTTACCTTCATCCTCACCCTCACTTTTCCCTTTAGTTCCAAACTTCTTCGCATTTTCTTTACGAACCTGCGGATTTCCGCTGACTACTCCACTCTCCGTTCCTATGTCAATCAGCGCCCTGTCGAACTTACCTATCAAGATTTTCACGACATTCTCCAACTGTCCATCACTGGCGACAAACTCCACACCCTTATCACAGACCCAGATTATAATTGGAGTGTCGCCAATCATTTCCTCCGTAATACCAATGCCCCTTATCATGACAATGCCTGCTCCACCCTTCTTAAGGATGCCCGAACCATTCAACATGTTCTTCATTCCTCCGTCATTCCAAAGGTGGGGGATCGCATTCACATCAACCCCCTCCTGTCCTTGACTACCTAATACATCATGGCCTATCGGGAATTTAATGCTGCCGATCTCATTATCCGGTACCTCGAGCACCTTCCCACCATCCGGGATCCAGGTCATCGCCGTCGCCCAAATCTAGCCTTAGGACACCTCATTACCTATGCTCTTGAAACCAAGTATGACTTGCAATATCCCGCAGCCCCAGATGTTCCTACCTACTTCCTCACCAACAATGCCTTCCATGTCCTCCACAGCACCCGACTACATCCGGAGCCCACCCCGAATGGTGAGGAAGAGGAGGAAGCGGCCATTCCCGCTCCTGCTGCACCCGAGGCACCTGCTCCCCTTCGCATTGCCTCTCCCCTTGACCACCTAGTGCAGCGCTTTGACCAGTGGGAGGCCCGTTTTGACTCCTACATGGTTGCCCAGGAGCAGCGGCACAACGAGGACCTCCAACGCTTCGCGGACTATGCTGCGCAGCAGCAACAGCAGCATGACCAGGACATGGCCTGGTTCGGAGCTCAATTTTAGGTCATTCACCATTACTTCAACCCTTCACCACCACCTCCTCCTTCCGATCATGATCCACCTCTATTTTAGTTTTCTGCTTTTGTAGTTATTCTCTTCTATGTTTTATTTCCGTGTTCTGCTTTTTTTTTTTCTTCCCTCCTCCTTTTTGTGATGTCAAAAGGGGGAGTCAGTTGTAGCGTGTCTATTTCTATTTTATGAGTCATGGTTCCTGTATTGTGTTAGTTGTTAAATGAAAATTTGAAAAAATGTTTGTTATGTTTGATCTCCTAGTTTACTTTTATTTTCAGACTACTTTACAAATGTTTGCCATCATCAAAAAGGGAGAGATTGTTGCAAATCTGGTTTTGATGATGACAAACATGTTTCCAGTGTGTTTTGCATGGTTAATCTGTTTCAGGCACAAAAGACTGCGAGCCACTCAAGCCAACTCAAGATCGGGTCAAAGTGTGTCAAATGTATGATTTTTCCTTTTATTGAGTCAATTGTAATGTAACTGATTTCCTAGCTAAGTAACCTTGCACACACACACTCAGGGAGAGAGATTGAGTGAACTAGAGTTTCTGTTAAAATTTTGTTCAGATCGTCCTAGACGATTTTCACATCGTCCTGGACGATCCAGCCAAAACAGAAACCCTAATTAGGGCGACTAAGTTAAGAGGGTCTGATTAAGCAGATCGTCCTGGACGATCTACGGATCATACGGGATGATATGCCCAAATCGGAAATTCTCAGCCGCCAGATTAAGTTAGGCAAGTTTTATTTTAAGTATTTTGGTCTGATCGTCCCGAACGATACGTGTATCGTCCTGGACGATTCATTACAATCATGCCTAAATTAGTCTGGTAATTAAGGAAAGCAATTAATGTTTAATTGATACGATCACATCGTCCTGGACGATCGTGATCGTCTAGTGCATTTCAGCTGTACGACCCGAACTGTGTACAGGACGATTTAGGGCCTGTTTGAACTAATCGTATAGGACGATGTCCATATCATCCTGGACGATCAAGTCATTTTTTGGTCGTCCAGCACAGATTTCTCTGGACGACCTGAACTGTCTTCTGGACAATTTTCCTCAATTTGCACTAATCGTCCCGGACGATCGCAGGATCGTACGGGACGATATGAACAATTTTTTCTACTGATCGTCCAGAAGAGCCCGATCGTCCAGGCTGAAACAGCTGAATTTGAACTGATCGTAAAGAACGATCTACCGATCGTCCTGGACGATCTTGGCCGACCAGTTGAGATTTAGGGCAAACTTTAAGCCCTCCTTTAAAAGAACTTTTTCCAATTTTTGGAAAAATCTTTTGCTGCCTTCCTTCTCTGAGAAACCCTAGAGAGAGAGAGTTGGGAGAGAGAGAGAAGATCTTGTGAGGGGGAGTTAGTGAGGGATTCACTAAGGTTGCTCCAAGCACGGATCAGAGTCGTCTTCTCCGCTCGTCATCTTTCGTCTAGTCGGTGTTCGTCGTGGGAGGATCGTTTGCAAGAAGATCCGGGGTTCTCTGCCCGCTTCAGGTGGAAGCAAAAGGAGTTCGAAGGTTCTCTGCCCGCTTCAGGAGGAAGCGAAAGGAGGTCGAGTTCTCTGCCTTACCGTGTGGTGAAAAGGAGGTGTTTGTACAGGCTTCACCGCCTTGCTGTGGGAGCAAAAGGAGAGACACTTTTTGTTTAGTGCAATACCCAGAGGCGAGGCTCCGGGGAGTGGACGTAGGTCAAGTTGACCGAACCACTATAAAATCTGGACTAGTTCACTAGGGATTAACATCCCTATCGAACTTTCATCACTAAGTCACCACCTTGAGTGTGTGTTTAGCTTGGGGTCCATGAGATGCATGACTTAACTCAAGAAAGGAAAAAAGTACTTTGAAATTTAAATTACAGACTGACTCCACCCTAGTCTATCCAGTCTTGAGCTGATCCGTGGACCTAAAATGTTAGTACACATAGAAAATATATATGCAAATAAAATCATTTATCAAGAGATGGCATAGTAAGAAAACAATAATGTTTGTTATCATCAAAATCATAGTACTTGGGTTCATATTTTCAACATATACGGCATCTCAAAACACACGATAAAAATTTAAATAGATAAACTTTTACATGAAACTTAATAGCCAAAATATTTAATTAAACTTATATGTAATTTTAAAAGAATTTAGTCTTCATTTAAGATGCAGAGAGAAGTCTATCCCCAGCAAAGTCGCAAGAAAAATTTGTGAGAACTTTTATATGTTTTATATTTAAAATGCTTCAACTCCCACAAGATTTCTTTATTTATGTTTAAAGATTTTTTTTGATTAAATCTGTATAGTTAGACATTATACTGCCCCGAAGGGTAGACTAATGTCCTTTTATCGATTCCAAAGAAAGAAAACTATGATCTATTTTTTTAATTAGATGTGGCATAGGGTATATACAATTCATCCTGAAGGATGAAAAGCATATTATCATATCATTCCAATTAGAGAAATATATCATAGATTTATTTCCATAATCAAATATAGAGGATATTTGATCCGCTGTAAAAGAAAATCAAATATTCACCTATCTTTCGATTATGAAATTAAATTTAAAATATAGATAAGGAAAAGTCTACGATCACAAATTTTTTCCCTACCTTAGAAAGGAAATTAAGTAGGGTTTATTTTATTCTGGGATCTAGAGTCCCTATGGGGGCAAGCCCCTATAGTTAATTACATCTCCTAAAAGAATACACTCTATTAAAATGAAGATTAAATAATTTTAAAATACATATAAGTTTAAAGAAATATTTGGCTAATTATATTTCAAAACATATTCTTTAGATTATAAATTCTATCACTAAATTTAAAGATTTAGATTTGACTGGAAGAGAGAATGTGCAAAGAAAGAGTGTATATAATCAGGACATACCACTTGCCTAGAGTAAGCTGCCAGTTAATAATCCTAATCACAATAATTGCTGATGAATGCAATATTAAGAGAGCTCTATCCTAGGAATAAAGGAGTTGTTAAAGAAATTAAATCAAATGCAATACGATATGCTTACAATAAAAATAAAAATATATATGTATGCTTATGATGAATGGACAATAATATATATAAAAGAGGTGATTTTATTAATATAAAATTTGTAAGGTACAACCCAGGGTCTGCAGTAAAGTAAAGGTGGCTAGGTCCCACATATAATAAACCTGGATTTTAAACTGATTAAAACAAGTAGAATCAAATACAACTGCTTATAGTCTTAGAACTCCAAGTCTTCTGAGGAGTTCCAAAAAGAATATCCCCTTTGAAAGGGATATTACTTTTTGGAGCCCCACATGCATATGTATAAGCAGTTGTCTTTGATTCTTTACAACTCTTGACTTTATACAACTCGATCTATACAAAAGATTCTATAAAATTTAAATTTATAAATCTCTTTTCCATATACATCATCCCTAGGAACATTCTACTTTATAGAAATATAAATATCAGAAAATGAAATGCAGTTATGGGTTCATTGTGAGTAGTTATATGTATAGGAATGTAAAGAAAGTGAAGTACACGGTCCTTACTCATTCACTCTGCTATCTATTACACTGACAATAAAGTAGATATGGAATGTTATAATTTGCAAGAGTAAGCAAACACACATAGGTGATGTGTGTGCCCTATAGGCAAGACTCCTTCAATCAAACCACAACAATCCACCGGCCAAACCTACACTAGAGTTTGTTGCCCTAGCAAACCATCTAAGTGTGTGAAAGTGGTCGTGTAGCTTTGATAGGTCTTATAGCAATTAATTATTTGAATTATATGTATTTTTAAAGTTTATCAGTAAAGGTCAAAAGGGATTTTAATTAAAGTTTAAATGATATATATTTTACTTTTAAATTATTCCAATTTTAGAGGTTAGAGTTGTTGATTTAGTTTTAACGAACTAATATATTGATAACTCTTAAAGTGTAATGAGTTATCTATTTATGAGTCCTAAGGCTTTCAAAATGAACACCCATCCTCTACACAGGACAAGTAACCATTTGAGAGCTTCCAAAGTTTATTAGAGAGAGAGAAAGGGACCATACAAATTAAATGGAACATATCCTCCAAATGGAATAAAATATATTACTATTGACCTTATTTTTGTATGAGGTCAGTAGGACCCATCCAGACCCCAGATCAACACAACTTAAGACCAATCTAGACTCTAGGATCTTCCTAGATTTCAGTCCCAAGAATTTGCTTTAGACCCTAGGATTCCTTTAAGCTAATTTAGGCTCTAGGATCCTCCTAGACTCTAGACCCTAGGATCTACTCTAGACCCTAGTATTCTCCTAAACTTCAGTCCCTAGGATCTGCTCTAGACCCTAGGATTTCTTCAAATTAATCTTGACCCCAGGATAAATCTGATCCTAGATCAATCCAGATTCAAACCAATCCTAATCTCAGATCAATTTAATCTCAAGACTATTCTAGACCCTAGGATTTTTCCTAGATTCTATAACTTAAGATCTATTCTAGACCCTAGGATTCTTCTTAGGTTTTAGAGCTAAACATCATTCTAGAATCCAAAAATCCTAGGATCTTTCTAGATTTTAGACTTTAGGATCTACTCTAGATCTTAAAGACTATTCTAGACCCTAGGATTTTCCCTAGATTCTAGACCTTAAGATCTATTCTAGACCCTAGGATTCTTCCTAGGTTTTAGAGCTCAAGATCATTCTAGAATCCAAAAATCCTAGGATCTTCCTAGATTTTAGACTTTAGGATCTACTCTAGATCCTAAGACTCTTCTAGACCCCAGAACCTAGGATTTCTTTGATTCTAGAGACCTTCTAGATCCTAGATCTTAGGTTTCTTCAAGACTTCAGGTCTTAGAATCTACCATGTCCTATATCTACCCAGACTTTAGGATTTTCCTAGACTTCAATCCCTAGGATCTACTATAGACCCTAGGATCCCCTTAAGCTGATCTAAACCCTAGGATCCACTCTAAACTCCAAGATTCCTCTAGATCAATCTAGATTTCAATTCAATCGAGACTTTATTCAAATCCAGATATTTAAATTCAAAATCCAGCTCAAACCCAGAAATCCAGATCAAATCTAAGGCTTAAGGTCTAAGTCCTGAAAGCCTTTTCCATCAAATCTTTGAACACCTCAAACCCCAGTCAAATAACTTCTAATTCAGGGTATCTAAGTTGCATATTAATGTGACATATCTGTAGAGGCCACCCTCTAAATTTGAGCTCATTCTGAGGTTTCTAACCCTAGAAATTGAATTGAAATCCAAAGGCTGTAAAACCTTTAAATATTTATAGCCTATGCCACTAGATTTGCCATACAGTGGATTCTGACCTTGGAGTTTCCTCGAAACCCTCAAATCACTTCCAAATCCTTGATTATGACCCATTGAGAAATAAACTGCATTTTGTTGGACTCACTTTGACCTCCAGTTGACCAGGAGTCAAAATGACCAAAATACCCCTGTGGGGTGTAAATGGTGACTTTGAACTAAATGAGCTCCAAATCAAATTCAACCACTTCCGACAAGTTTCAAATATTGAACCAAACTTATTGAACCCAAAACCAGACCCTGGGTTAACCTAGTTGACCAAGTCAACCTAGGTTGACCTAAAGGCCCATTAAGGGCCTAAACAAGTCATTTTGACCAGATGACCTCCCCGGACTTTGGAACCACCCTCAACAGACTTCAAACACCATTTCAAATCTTTTTAACCCAATCATTAACCCAAGGTCAACCTAGTTGACCAAGTCAACTCAGGTTGACCAGTTCAAACCCTTAAGCTTCTCCATTTTAAATCAAGCTTCAAATACATTCAAACCTCATTCAAACTTTATTAAAATGTCCCCTTGATGATTTGGGTTGGATTGGATACCCTGATCCAGTCATCAGTTGACTTAGTCAACCAGACCCTTGTCTGGTCAGATCTAGTAAACAAAAGATTCATCCATCATGTACAATCAAATCCCATTCAAGCAAAGTCTCTCAAAGCCCTCAAATCTATTTCAAATGATATTTTAAACCTATCTAGACTTGTCATGAGTCAAATCATGGACATTAGGATCTAGTTAATCTATAAGGACTTAGTCAAACCCCTTAGATGCTCTTATTCCCATTCAAATCCCAATCCTTAAGCCTCACTCCTCTTTGAATCAACCTAACCAGCTCCTAGGCTCTCCCCATGCCACCTCAGTTGCCACATTGAATAGAGACCAGTCAAATAGTCAAACCAAGCTTTTGGAGTGGTCAAACATGATCAATTAGCCTATTAGAGCTAATACACTCCATATCAAGTCATTCTAGCCATTTTAAATAGTCTCCAAAACTTTCTAAAAGCTAATTAAACCCAGCTCAAGTTTTAAATCAAATCCCCTAATCACCCCATGTGCCCAAAGGACAAGAGGCTTTGCACATGGCATATCCTTTTGGTCCTTTTATTCCCTGCTACTCTAACTGCTTTGGGGACATGTGGCAGCCATCAGGGAATAAGACCAAGTAATCAGAGCCATCCAAAACTTCTCAGGACATTTGAATAGGGAAAAAAGGGCCATTTGAGCTCTAATATATCCCATCCATTCTCTCTCCACACTCAAGCTATCCAGGCAAAATTTCTTTTCGATTGAGCCCTCCAGGGTTCCCTCAAGCTTTCCTGACCAAGATCCACCAGTCAAACCTCGCCGGAGATGAGCTTTACGGTGAACCAAAGTGTTTTCCATTCAAAGGATTATAGGGATTGATCCAAGAGCTTTTATGTCAAGGTGTCTTCAGCAAAATTATACGTAGACAGTCCACAAATTCAGAGAAATAAAAACCTTTCCAATCCAACAGTTAGATCTCTCTCAAACTCTAGCCCTAGGTCACAACAGATAGGTTAAATTAGCTTTTCTTAAAACACTTTTCAAGCAATAAAAACACGTCCAAATGAATTCTGTTCAATCTAGCAATCTAAGCTTAAAATTTTAAGTCGTTTGGTTAATCCAATAAAGAGAAAACCTTAAAAAATAATGTCTGGGGCGTTCGGTTCAATCTGCTTGAACGGTACGCTTTCTGGGCCGTTGATCTCACGATCAACGACCCAGATTACGTTATTCCATTATTATCTATAACAGCACGATTTGATTTGCAGCGGAATTTCCCGTTCAACGCAATCTCAACCGTCCATTTCAGACGGTGGGGCATTAGATGGTCGCGCTGTGCTGCCGACGTGGATTAGTGGAAGCATGTGGGTCCCAACGCTATCCCAATTAAGCGGTAATGATTGTGGGGCGGCCAATCATTGCCAATGAATGGCCGTCACTGCGCGGGTTTAATCTACCTAATCCCATGTCGCCACATAGACCTACCACCGCCAAGGATTTAAATGATTTAAAATTTGATTTTAATCATTTTTTATGCTAATTTTCTTTAAATAATTATGTAAATTTTAATATTAATTCAATATTTTAACTTAATATTTCATATTTCTCAAAAAATTAAGATCTTTAATTATAAATTAAAACTTATTTAAAATATTATGTATATATTTTAAATTATTTTAAATAATTAATATTTAATTTTTTTTATTAATATTTAATTAGAGATGATCAAAACACTTTCTAAATTCTGAAATTTTATTTTTAAAAGCTTTCAAATAAATATTTAACATATTTCATCTAAAAAAAAATGTTAATTTAAGATATATATACTTATATATAATTTAAACAATTTCCAAATTTCTAATATTTAATTAATATTGAAATTAATTTTAATGAAATTATTTCGAAATTCAAAAATTTTTATTAAAAAATTTTAAATAAATTAGGAATTATTTTCAAAATATTTTAATTTCAATTTGAACTAATCTAATATATAATTTATATTTTAGATTACTCTTAATTAATTAAACATATAAATATTTAGTTAATATTTAATTGATATTGAATACAATTTCAAAATAAAGAATTCAACTCAAATTATTTAAAATAATTTAAATTTTTAGAAAGTATTTAAGAATTAATTTTTATTTGATTTGAGAATTATTTTCCACCTTAATTAATCTTAAATTAAGTTAAACACCTTTAATTAACATTAAACTTTAAAATCTCAAATTAAATTCAATTTAAATAAAGAAAAATATAAATATTACATCAAAATTTCTAGAATTTTGAATATTTTAACTTAAAATTAATTTTAAGATTTAAAAATTTAATTATTTCAAATAATTTGAATTATCTGAATATTTTTAATATTTAATTAGTACTATCTTGAATATTATATTAAGTATTTTCAAGGTTTAAAAACTTATTTTCAAAGTTGAGTGGTGGATCTCTCATTTAAATTTCAAATTTACTTTAATGATATTTTAAGTATTCTAAATTTAAAATTTATATTCATATATAGGTTATATATGTAAAAGCTTAGATTTTGAAGTTTATTTTAAAGTTATATATATATATATATATATGTTAAATCTTTAATATATTTGAGAGATCCCTTGAAATTTTAAATCTAGTATAAGCATGTTTGAACATGATTATTGTTGAGTGATGGGTAATCAATGGATAATTAATTTGCTAACAATTCATTGATTATCTTTTAATTAATTAAGCCATGCTTTATCCTTTGCATGCTTAAGGTGCACACACCACCTAGCTTTAAGGCTCTCTTAGATTTAGGTGTTGATTATGTTTGTGCATGTTTATCATCCATATACTTGTTTGAGGGTTAGTTGAACTTTGATTCAAACCTACAAAACCTAGAGACATCATTAAGGATAATAATTAAGGACCTTGATTTGAAAACTTAGAATATTTCCAATAATTAGGATATACATCCTTTTGACTTGAAACTCAAACCATTTAAACTTAGTGAAATGCTTAGCCAATGGAAATTTCCCCACTGAATTTTGAAATCATTAAGTCCATTAATTAACTTAATCAAAATAAAACCTTAATTAAGCCTTTAAAACTTCAAGAAAATGTAATAAATCAACCTTAAATCCAAAAATTACAAATAATACCTCTAACTGACCAGAATTGAACCCTTAATCAAAAAGAAATAAAAGCCTCTTGACTGGACTTTAAATCAAGCTTAATTTAATTTTAACTAAAATTGAATATTTAATTGATTTAATTAATTAAAAATAATCAGAAATTCCAAAACTCTCTCAAACACTTAGGAATCTCTTCTTAGGTCATTCCTGACCTTTGGAGTTGATTTCAAGAAGTTTGGAGGTCATTTGGATTCAAACCATCAAAAGCCCTTAATTAAACAAATTTTAAAAATTCAATAAATACTCAAAACTTCAAAAATTCATAACTAATTCAAATGGACTCAAAATTGAGCAAACTCAAAGGCATTCAACTCATTTTAAGGTCTAATATTTATCAAAATTATCAAACTTCCAAAAATCATTCAAATTTAAAATAGTCAACCTTTGATCAAACTTAGTTTAAAATCAAGTCAAAACTTCAAACCATCACAATAAAATATAAAAAAAATCCAATTTTAGCGTACTTACTATCTAACTGATCGTATTAAGGTTTAATATTTTAATAAAATATGAACATTCTAAAAAACACTTTAAATCAAAAAGTTAATTTTTCATCCCTTAATTAAATGATTAAAATAATCCAGAAAATTTCAATATTCAATAAATCTTCTAAAATTCTAGAAAACCTTAACTTAATTTTAAAACCAGCAACCAATCAATTTGAACAAAATTAATCAACTTTCAAATCCTTAATCAATCAAATCACTTAACTATATGATTATCACTAGGTAACCCAAGCCTACGAGGCTATTAACTTAGCCCCAAGGAAGGTGAAATAAACTTCACGGCCTCTGTGTGAAATAAAGGTGATAATCAACAACCCTTTAAAAGACACTTTAAAATTAATTTTAAACCATGAATACTTAAACTCAAATTTAAATCCCTTGAGCCTTTCAACCAACTAGAATATTTAACAACTATAATCAATTTTCCTATATAGGACATATCAAAGCCACACAACTTACCTCACACACTTTAGATGGTTTGCTAGGACAACCAACTCTAGTCTTAGGCTAGGCCGGTGTTTACTTTTCTGCTACTTGCGTGTGCCAGTTTTCTGTGGTTTTTACTACATGCTGGTTGTTAGATTTAAGTTATTGATATTGATGTGATTATTTATTTAATTTTTGCACTCTGTGTTATGATTGATTGTGCGTTAGATCTACCCCTATGTTAGGGATAATTTGTACTAATTCAATCTTATGCAGGTGGCCATGCTCGTACAGGGCAATTATAAATTAAAGGGGGCAAATATTAAAGCTTTAAATTGACGCTATTTTCTGTAGGTGCATCAGAATATGTTTAAGACCCCCTTTAAAGTTAAAAGATCATGGCCAAGTGTGGCTTGTTTGAGTATTTAAATTATAATATATTAACTGCTTGGGATGTCAAATATTAATTATTAATTATTAGGATAACCCTGCAGGTGTTAAGTCTAGATTTTAATTTTTATTCAAATATAATTTAAAGGTAATTGAGTTATAATGTTTAAAGTACTTTGAAATGGGATATGAATCCAATCTGAAATTCAAAGAGAAGGGTGACACCCGTCAGGGGAGAGTCCCTCTTCATTTGAAGATTCAGATTCGAATATTTTTAAATATCCAAGGAGAATAGATAACACCCCTACCAGGGGGAATTTCTTTTCATTTGGATATTCAAACCAGACGATCCAAAGATTTCCAAGAAGATGAAGAAGTGAAGAATGAGAAGAATCCCAAATCACAAAGTCACTTGAGTCTTAGAAGTAGAATCCAGGTTGTAGTTAGTGGTGCCCGGCCACTTTACTTTTTCTGCAGACCCTGGGTTGTATAATTAAAAGGCACTTGCCTATGGACTTTTAATTTGAGTATTACATTTAATTAATTTAATTAATTATTGATGTTAATTATGATTAGAGATTTGCCTGCTTTTCCTAACTTTTTGGCGATCTTGCATGTCAATTTTGATTTAGCCTGGAATTCGATCGGAGGCTCATGAGGGTATGGTCAAACTATTTCTACTTTAATTAAAATTAAAAAATTTAGGCTCAGATAGAAACTCTAACGCCTTTAAGAAGTAAGCCTAAATTCGCCAGGGGGTTTTCATGCATTCATATTAATTTTTTTCTTCCATGTTAGGCACCTCCCTGCTTGTGGGTTTTGGCAGACCACCTGGCCTATGAGGGTACAGTTCTGTCCAAAGGGATGTTGTGCAATCTCTAGGATAAAACCTATTTTTTAAGCCTGATTTTAAAATTGCTTTATTTTGATTTTAAGCATTTAATCGAGTCAACTAGCATGCATTGCATTAGATACAAATTAAAATTTGAGTCTAAATCTTTAATTACATTTTAGCTTAATCATTTTACCCAACACATGTCAAGGGGCCAATTAGGAATCTCCTCTAGATGTCGGCCCCGCTCTCCTAAAATTTAATCTTAAATAAAGTCCCTAACCACTCTTTTATTAAAGACCGGACACATGATTTTGAAGCATTTAGGTGGTTTAGCTGGCTCCCCAATCCAGGCCAGGGTAAGCCCAGATTTCATTGCATTAGCTAGGATCTGGGTCACTAATTTTTAGTACCCACTTTTAGACTTAGGTTATGAGTTAGATTTTTAATCTTAAGACCTCAACCTTCGGGAATCTAATTCCCACTTTCTAATAAAATTGATCATTCAAATATTAAATCTCTTTCAATCAAATTCAAGCTCAACACTTAGGATAGGTTGGGATGTTTCTGAAGTAATTCAGAATCTCAAAATGCCTCCTACCCTTCCTCCTTTGACTCTAAAAATAACTGTTCAAATTTGATCCATTCCCAATTAAAAATTCCAACCTTTACCTCCTTTGACATCAAACTTTAAAATCTTAAATGAAATTTGTATCGCTATTTTAATCGAGAGTATTCGTAGGAAAAATTTTAATTTCCTATAATGTAATTAACTACGAGGGCTTGCGCTCGTAGGAGATTTAGAAATCCAGACCAGATTTTCAAAAATTAAGTTTTCAAAATCTTCAATTAATTATCTTTGGGAAATTCTAACCTGATGATCATTATCGTCATTTTTAAACTATCGATAGTGATTGATATCTTCTTTCTTCAGATAGATATATCAATTACAATCATAACTTTGATTATAAAATTAATGATCCATCTATTCAGATTAACATAGTCAAATAGTGGATTAAACATCACTTTGATCCTTCAAGATCATATATTATTTCTCCTTGAGTTTGATTATGATAATCAGAATAAATTCAAAGATTTGTAATCTGAACCTATTAGGGAATGATATGTTTACCTTTCGAGGTGATATATCATTCATAATAAGTGTTCGATCTCAAATATTAAAAATTTCAAAAATTTTAAGTTTCCTAAAAAAAAATTAACTTTTTCAAAAATACAATTTTTTCAATCAAACAAAAATGGCGACTCCACTGGGGACAATATCTCTCTCCATCTTTAATAGCGCTACAAATTTTGTTGCATCGATAGTTTTGACTACCTTTCGTCCGTTGGTCCCTCTCCCATTTCTCCCTTGGGTGAGTGTGGCCAACTCAATTAAGACATATGAAAAGAGTGGTGAGTGTAGGAAATCTCTCTCCAAGCCGGGCTTTGACATTTTGCCTCCAAGTTTATTGGTAGAGCAAAAGGGTCAGGCCAAGGTTTTCAAAGTCTTCATGTATATGTTGCAAACTCGCATACAAATAAATTACAGCGTGCTAAGTTTCATAATTTACTGAAGATCATTCAATTTTAAAATCAAAGTTTCAAGCCTCCAATAAAATTATACCTCTTCAAATTCAGTTCAAAACTTCAACCCTTCTGGTATAGTCGATCTCTGACATTTCACTCCTAAACAGTTCCTTTGGATGAAAGAGTCGGGTCGACTTTTAAGAATTCCCCCCAAAATTTGTAAACCTTTATGTTGAATGCGAATTCAACACATTGAGTTTCAAAAATAAGGAGAGATTCTGCCGGATTTTCAAGTTTTTCTTAAATCCCTTTCAAGATTTCTCAAATCAATTCCAATCGTCATTGTTATATGTCTTCTATAACATTCTGTTATAGTTCAACATATTAATGCAAATTTAAAATTCTTGTCAAATCTAGGCTTTGACATTTCACTTCCAAATACTTGGTGTGTGAAAAGAGTCAAGTCTAATTTCTTAGGATCTTCAGGTTAATTTGATAAAGCTACGTATTTGAACAAAATTAAATATGTTGAGTTTCAAATTTTGAAGAAGATCCATTTAGTTCCAACCTTAAGTTTAAATTCAATTTCAAACTTAAATTCAATCTCAATTGAAATTCAATTTCAACCTTGAATTCAAATCCAAACTTAACCTCAAGTTTCAAAACTTTAAGTCTAAATTCAACTTTCATCTTGAATTCAAGTTTGATTCTAACTTTGAATTTAAATTTAAGCTTGATTCCAAACATAAATTTGGGCTTTGACATTTCGTCCCAAGTCAATCGGTGAAACGAAAAGAGTCGAGCCCGATCCCCGGATCTTTCATATCGATTTTATGTACCTACATGACTGAGTGAAACTCAACCTATTGAGTCATAAAATTTGAAGAAAGATCCATTTGACTTGAGCCTCAAGTTCAAATTCAAATCTAATTTTAAGTTCAAATTAAATTTTAACTTAAAATTTAAATTTGATTTCCACTTTAAAGTCAATTCAATTTTGATTTTAAGTTCAAATCAGGGCTTTGACATTTCAACCCAAGTCAATTGGCGAAATGAAAAGAGTCGAGCCCAATCCTTAGGATTTTCATATCAATTTTATGAACTTACACGTTTAACTGAATGTTAACATGTTGAGTTGCAAAATTTGAAGAAACCCCATTCAACCTCAATTTCTAGTTCAAGTTCAAATCCAATTTAAACCTTAAGTTTAAGTTCAAACTCAACTTCAATTTCACACATGAACTCTGACATTTCACCTTTAAATCAATTTTCAAAGTCAAAGAGTCAAGCCTGGTCCCCCTGGATTTTCTCAACCAATTTGCCCAAACCCTTATGTTGGGTGAAAACTCAGCATGTTAGGGTTCAATATTTAAAAATAACCAGTCAAGTTTGAAACTCAAATATAATTTCAAGATTAACTAATTCAAATCACATTCCATTTCAAGAAATCAAGCACTCAAATGGTTGGGAAACTCATCTTCTCCATAGATAGAAACTTGATAGTAGAAGGAATCACCTCTGGCAATTTAATCCAGTTTGAAAAAGAATTCCAAAACTTCAAGTTATCAGTCGAAGAAGAAGAAATAATTGATTTATCTGCCACAATGCAAAGGGATATCCCCTTGGTTGAGATTACTTTAGGGTCAGGAGTTGACTCCCCCATCTTCAAGATGGAGGTCGTTGTCACCCCTTTACCCATTGTATCCTCTACTGAGGAGGATAGTCTGTCAATAATGACGGGAGAGCTACCATCTCAGTCTGAGATCGGGTCAACTTCTAGCATCCCTATCGTTAGCAAGAACCAAAGGAAGAACTACCTTCGAAGAGTCAGAAAGAAGGTTGTTAAGGCCAGAAAGATTGCTGAGGTGAAATCCTTAAAGCACGTCAAGTCTGAGGCTAATCAAAAGTTCGTTGCTCCTTCTACGTACCCCTTCCCTGGTGGAAATAATTTTCACCCTTCCCCTGTTGCTCAAAGGAAGGAGGTTCTAGAAATGAGAGCATGATCTTCAATACACCTTCTTGACTACTACATGGCGAGAATCAATCAAGCCAAAATTGAATAAATACCGACACTAGGCCCTAGGCCCCCAATTAAGGTTATGACCGTCCACTCTACTAGAATATGTTAGGTCACATTTTTATACGTGTCCCACTGCATCAACTAGAGAGAAGGAGGTATAAAAATCACTCGAGGTGCCACTCTCCTAACTACTAGACCACTAGTAATGGGAGAGGGAAAAATAATCTGAGATTATATCAGATAGTGACATCATTGAAATTTAACTTTCAACAGGGTCCTATCGTGATAAATCTTTTGATTAAAATGATACCACTAGGATAGTGCAGACTCCACAACAGTATCTCCCTCCAAGGAGATCATAGGAATTTAATTCTATACAGCTGGGTGTTGCCACCTAGATTTGTAATTTCTCTTTAAGGAAAAATTTCCAATATCTCAAGTGTACTGGTTTCAGAATTTTAAAATAATAGATTCCTCTTTTAATGAAAAATTGACCTCTACCTTAAGACTTAAGAAGGAGAAAGTTGTAGTTGACTCCACCAGATATTTAAATGTGCCTCCCTCCCACCTCTTTTATGGGATTGATTTAACTGTTGAACTAAAATCAATATCAAACTTAAGTTGATCGTTGAATTGAAAATCTTCTCAAATTTCTAGTAATTTTCTATCTTAATAGATGTCTCTTGCGTACTTAAAATCTGTTCAATGATTTTCAAAGTCAAGCCGATAATCTTTTCAAAAAGACTGGGTCCTGCCATGAGGATTATCCGTCCTTGCATAAGAGAATGAGTTTTCTTCTCTTATACTTGAGATGTAATCCCAGCATTGAAATAAAGAAGGTGTAGCCTCTTCTTAAATTCAATTGAATTCAAAAGATGTGTAAAGTGCGCCAACCATAAAAAAATGCATAAAGTGCACCTAAAGTTAAAAGATGCGCGAATGTGCCAAAATTCAAAAATAGTGCAAAATGCACTATAAATCAAAAGACGCGTAATATGCAGCACTAAAAAAAGAAAGAAAGAGGCTCCCTTCTTCTAAATCATTAAATCTCAAAAGACCCATTCAATTTTAAATTGCTTGACTTTAAGAATCTTGAATCCAAAATTTCTGTCGTGCATCGATAATCTATCAAGATACAAAAATCTCTTGTGTAAGAGAATTGAAAAGATTAAATTTTCTTATTCAACTTAAACCCCTTTGAAATTGATTTTCATTCAAAATATTCAAGGGAGACCCCAGTTTAGCTTCTATGAAACTTGGTCTGGGTCAATAAAACCTAAATCCTAAAACCTTTTCAGGTTTGCTGGAGTCACTCAACTTTTAACTACACTTGTAAATTTTTTCCCATTTGTCGTTCTAATAGGGTCTATGAAAGTCAAGTGGGTATGCTTTGATACCACTTGAAAGTTCATTAGGGATGTTAAGCCCTTATGAACTAGTCCCGAGGCTAACCAAGAGGGGGGGTGAATTTGATATTTAAAACAAAAGAAAAATCTTTTTATATCTTGCAGCAGAAATAAAATAAATCAATGATAAAAAGATCAATCAGAGATTTCACCCAACCAGTTAATCGCAGTAAAATAAAATGTTGAAATTAATCAGAAAGAACACACCAGATTTATAGTGGTTCGGTCCAACCTGACCTACGTCCACTCCTCGGAGGCACCCTTCAAGTATTGCACTACACCTTTAGGCCCCACAGCTAGGTGGAGAAACCCTTACAAAATCACTTTCACCTTCCCCGGTGCGGTGGAGTAGTCGGGTCCTTCGACACCAAGGAGATCTTCTTCTTCCCAAAACTTCCTTCGAGATGACCCTTGAATCTGATGGTACTTAGGTGTAAGCTTACCGGAGCAACCGTGTGAACCACCTCACACTCCCTAGAAAATCCCCCTTCCAAGGCTCTTCTCCCTCTCAAACTCCACCCTTTCCTCTCTCCCTTTCCAGCTCTCTTTTCAAGTTTTCTCCAGAAGAAACGAAGCCTCACTGGCTGCCAAAGACCCCTATCAAGTGCCTTGAGAAAGCTTAAATAAAGAGATCCAAAAACCCTTCCAAATCAATTCTGGCGGCAAATATCATCCAGGATGATCACAGGATCGTCCAGGACGATGTGCACCAAAAGATGGCTTGAAAAAACTCAAGTGGGTATGCTTTGATACCACTTAAAAGTTCATTAGGGATGTTAAGCCCTTATGAACTAGT
This sequence comes from Dendrobium chrysotoxum, assembly GCA_019925795.1. Taxonomy (NCBI): domain Eukaryota; kingdom Viridiplantae; phylum Streptophyta; class Magnoliopsida; order Asparagales; family Orchidaceae; genus Dendrobium; species Dendrobium chrysotoxum. The sequence goes on along the minus strand of CM034305.1, from coordinate 48,258,186 downwards.
CCCGAGGCTAACCAAGAGGGGGGGTGAATTTGATATTTAAAACAAAAGAAAAATCTTTTTATATCTTGCAGCAGAAATAAAATAAATCAATGATAAAAAGATCAATCAGAGATTTCACCCAACCAGTTAATCGCAGTAAAATAAAATGTTGAAATTAATCAGAAAGAACACACTAGATTTATAGTGGTTCGGTCCAACCTGACCTACGTCCACTCCTCGGAGGCACCCTTCAAGTATTGCACTACACCTTTAGGCCCCACAGCTAGGTGGAGAAGCCCTTACAAAATCACTTTCACCTTCCCCGGTGCGGTGGAGTAGTCGGGTCCTTCGACACCAAGGAGATCTTCTTCTTCCCAAAACTTCCTTCGAGATGACCCTTGAATCTGATGGTACTTAGGTGTAAGCTTACCGGAGCAACCGTGTGAACCACCTCACACTCCCTAGAAAATCCCCCTTCCAAGGCTCTTCTCCCTCTCAAACTCCACCCTTTCCTCTCTCCCTTTCCAGCTCTCTTTTCAAGTTTTCTCCAGAAGAAACGAAGCCTCACTGGCTGCCAAAGACCCCTATCAAGTGCCTTGAGAAAGCTTAAATAAAGAGATCCAAAAACCCTTCCAAATCAATTCTGGCGGCAAATATCGTCCAGGATGATCACAGGATCGTCCAGGACGATGTGCACCAAAAGATGGCTTGAAAAAACTCAAGTGGGTATGCTTTGATACCACTTGAAAGTTTATTAGGGATGTTAAGCCCTTATGAACTAGTCCCGAGGCTAACCAAGAGGGGGGGTGAAATTGATATTTAAAACAAAAGAAAAATCTTTTTATATCTTGCAGCAGAAACAAAATAAATCAATGATAAAAAGATCAATCAGAGATTTCACCCAACCAATTAATCGCAGTAAAATAAAATGTTGAAATTAATCAGAAAGAACACACCAAATTTATAGTGGTTCGGTCCAACCTGACCTACGTCCACTCCTCGGAAGCACCCTCCAGGTATTGCACTACACCTTTAGGCCCCACAGCTAGGTGGAGAAGCCCTTACAAAATCACTTTCACCTTCCCCGGTGCGGTGGAGTAGTCGGGTCCTTCGACACCAAGGAGATCTTCTTCTTCCCAAAACTTCCTTCGAGATGACCCTTGAATCCGATGGTACTTAGGTGTAAGCTTGCTAGAGCAACCGTGTGAACCACCTCACACTCCCTGGAAAATCCCCCTTCCAAGGCTCTTCTCCCTCTCAAACTCCACCCTTTCCTCTCTCCCTTTCCAGCTCTCTTTTCAAGTTTTCTCCAGAAGAAACGAAGCCTCAATGGCTGCAAAGACACCTATCAAGTGCCTTGAGAAAGCTTAAATAAAGAGATCCAAAAACCCTTCCAAATCAATTCTGGCGGCAAATATCGTCCAGGATGATCGCATGATCGTCCAGGATGATGTGCACCAAAAGATGGCTTGAAAAAACCTTAAAAACTTAATTTTTTCACCCAAAATTGTCCAGGACGATCGCAGGATCATCCAAGATTATGAGAAAAATTTGACCTGATAGTCCCGTACGATCACCTGGACGATCACCTATACGATATGTTCAATTTTGCACAGATCATCCAAGATGATTAGAATATCAAATTAAGAAGATTTGATTGACTAATTACAGGAATAATTTAGGCAACATTGTCATAGATCATCTAGTATGATATGGATCATCTTGGACGATTAGACCACAAATAGAAACTTACAATCTTGCCTAAATTATTTTGGCGACTAGGGTTTTGAGACCGTAATGGATCGTCTAGTATGAATTGTTCAAAAGTTGAACTTCTGGTTTTGACTAGATCTTACTCCCCCTGAGTATGTGTGTACATAGTCACAAATAAGCATAGACCCTTACAGGACTTGACTCAAGAAATAAAAGTACATAATAACAAAATATAAATATTATCACATTAAAGCCTATTCTAACCATTCTTGAGTCTTCAATCTTTCTTGGATTGATGCATGATATTCCTAAAATATTAGTACTCACAAACAAATATATATTGCAAATACTAGGAGATGTGAACCATAATATTTATTATCATCAAAATAAAAACTCATGAGCTCGAGTCGCAACAATCTCCCCCTTTTTTATGATGGCAAATATTACTGGTTGGATTTGTAAATAAAAGTATTTTCTCCTAATCTCCCCCTCACTAAGAAAAGACTTTTAAAAATATGGAGAAATATATATTTTTATTTTTTTTATTAAAAAAAACTACACAATACAATACAAATAAACTTCATAAATAGAACAATACTAATTAAAATAAACTTCATGAATACAATAAATATAATAGTATGTTCTCCCCCTTTGGCATTATCAAGAAGAAGAGGAGCAGAAAAAACAAAAATAGACTAAAAAATTTTTTTTTTTTTAAATTTTTTTTTTTAAAATACCAAGAATTTTCTTGTAATGAGAAAGTTACCCCTTGATTTTATTCAAAAAGCTAAGTAAGACATGAATTGACTACCCATAACCCAGAAATGTTAGAAATTCAAAAATTGCTAAACCAAGCTCAGTTATTTTAAAAAGGCTAAAGAACTTTTTAAGCCAATATGCAAATCAAGGAACAAATTAGATAAGAAAATAAAAATCTTTTCAAAACTCCTTTCATGAAATATATCTAATAGAAGATTAATGCAAAGTAATGAATCATAAATCATGATTTTCAAGCTCAAGTAATGAATCTATCGACAAGACATAAGAGTTCACTAAACTTTAGAGATTTACAAGAAGGGAAGCTAACTTATTATGGGCATATTTTGTGCCTCTTTTCAAATTGGCGCACTTTATGCATCTTTTAATTTTTGATACACTTTGTGTATCCTTTTATTTTTGGCGACATTGCGCATCTTTTGATTTTTGATACACTTTGTGTATCTTTCCATTTTTAGCAATATTGCGCATCTTTTGAATTTTGTAATTTGCCTCCTTTCTAAATCTTTAAAATCAACAAACCTTATTCTTTTGGTAAAGACGAACAACCTGAATAAGATAATCTTGAAGTTGGTTCAATAATTTGTAAAAGATTCCTATGCGATAGACAAAATGTTGGGAAATGAAAAAAAAATTTTAATTTTAAAATCCAATTTATAATTTGAAACAGATTTTGAATCTAAAGTGAAATAATCTAACATAAAGAAATAAGATGGAGAGACAAAATCATGAGTTTCCTTCATTTGCTTGATTTTAGAGAAATCAACCACAACTTGCATAGAATTTTTTAGAAAAACATGAGGTAAATTTTCTATTTTTACAAAATATGATCTTTAAAAAAATAATTTTGATTTTTTAAAGTATAAATAAAATAAAAGGTGATATGTGTGTGCTGATCAGAGAAATAACTAAAACAATAAAGAAATTAATTTTAAAAAGAAATTTAAAATAAAAATAATAATAAAATAAAAAAAACACTACAAAATAAAAATCACAAACAACAAAAATAAAAACACAAAAACAAACACAAGCAAAACATTAATTCATATCATCTCGCTCCTGATCTGATGATCAGAAGCTAGGTCTGCCCAAGAGATTTTTTGCTTTACATTATTTGCCCTTACTACAATTTGCTTAGCTTTAACATTTTCCTTTTCAGGAAGGGTTTTTAAGTTCAGGCATTGATTTTTCATATGTACATGTTTCCTATATCCAAAGCAAATAACATCAGAAGAAATTTTAACATATTTACATTTTTTACCTTTGTTCCACTTTTGTTGATATTGAGGCATGTGCTTTGAGACACTTTCATCAATGTCTTCAGCTTTTAGTACTATAGTTTCACCTGCATTCAAAAGATTTTAACCCAAACCTTGCTCGTAGGCAATGAGTGAGCCAATCAAATTATCAATAGAATATCCGTTCAAATTTTTAGATTCAAAAATTGCAATGACTTTGGCATCAAATTTATCAAGTAGAGAACGTAGAATTTTATTGACTTTTTCAAAGCTTGAAAGTTCTTTTCCTAATTCATATAATGATGTCACAATTTGAGTAAATCTAGTATATATGTCCAAGATCGTCTCATAAGGTTTCAAGCAAAAAAGTTCATAATCATGCATTAAAATATTTAAACTAGATTGCTTAATTTCATAAGTACCTTCATATGCCATGCATAATTTATCCAAAAAATTTTTACCAGTAGTGCATGTGGATACTAATATATAATCATCAGAATTCAAAGCACATAAAAAATAATTCAAACATTTAGCATTCAATTGAGCATTGATCTGATCTATTCTACTCCATTCAGAAAAAGGAATATCAATTTTGATTCCATCTATAATACGTGATGGTACAGAATAACCAATTTGAATCATATGCCACATACGATAATCTATTAATTTCAAGAAAGTAGACATACAGATTTTCCAAAAATCAAAAGTAATATTTTCAAATAAAGGTGGTCAGGTGATTAAATATCCTTCCGCAAAATTACGATTTATAAAATTAGTCATGGAGTATATTTAAAAGTTTTTCAAAACTTGATTTTATGAATCCTGCTATGATACCACTTGAAAGTCAAGTGGGTATGCTCTGAAACAACTTGAAAGTTTGTTAGGGATGTTAAGCCCTTATGAACTAGTCCCGAGGCTAACCAAGAGGGGGGGGGGCTAAATTGGATATTTAAAACAAAAGAAAAATCTTTTTATCTCTTGCAGCATAAATAAAATAAATCAATGATAAACAGATCAATCAGAGATTTCACCCAAGCAGTTAATCGTAGTAAAATAAAATGCTAAAAATAATCAAAAAGAACACACCAGATATATAGTGGTTTGGTCCAACCTGACCTATGTCCACTCCCCAGAGGCACCCTCTAGGTATTGCACTACACCTTTAGTGACTCTCCTTTAGCCCTCATAGCTAGGCGGAGAAGCCCTTACAAAATCACTTCCACCTTCCCTGATGCGGTGGATTAGCCGGGTCCTTCGACACCAAAGAGACCTTCTTCTTCCCAAAACTTCCTTCTAGATAACCCTTGAATCTGATGGTACTTAGGTGCAAGCTTGCTGGAGCAACCGTGTGAACCCCCTCACACTCCCTCGAAAATCCCCCTTCTAAGGCTCTTCTCCCTCTCAAACTCTACCCTTTCCTCTCTCCCTTTCAAGCTCTCTTTTCAAGATTTCTCCTAAAGAAACGAAGCCTCAATGGCTGTCAAAGACACCTATCAAGTGCCTTGAGAAAGCTTAAATAAAGAGATCCAAAAACCCTTCCAAATCAATTCTGGTGGAAAATATCATCCAGGACGATCGCAGGATCATCCAGGATAATGTGCAGAATTTGACCTGATAGTTCCGTGTTGCAAATCTGGTTTTGATGGTGACAAACATGTTTCTATTGTGTTTTGCTTGGCTAACCCGTTTCAGGCACAAAAGATCACGAGCAACTCGAGCCAAGTGAAGATCAGGTCCAAGTGTGTCTAAGTGTATTATTTTCTTTTTCTTGGGTCAATTATAATGTAACTGATCCCCTAGCTAAGTAATCTTGCACACACACACTCAGGGGGAGAGCTTAAGTGAATTAGAGTTTCTGTTCAGATCGTCCTGGATAATCAGGTAAAAATAGAAATCCTAATTAGGGCGACCAAGTTAAGTGTGTCTGATTAAGCAGATCGTCCTGGACGATCCTTGGATCATACGGGATGATATGCTCAAATCAGAAATTCTTAACCGCTAGATCAGGTTATGCAAGTTTTTATTTTAAGATATTTGGTCTGATCGTCTTGGATGATACGTGTACCATCCTGGATGATACATTATAATCATGCCTAAATTAGTCTGCTAATTAAGGAAAGCAATTAAGACTTGATTGATACGATCATATCATCCCGGATGATCGCAGGATGGTCCTGGATGAAAATGATCTTCTAGTGTGTTTCAGTTGTACGTCCCGAATTGTGTTCAGGATGATTTGGGCACTTTTTGAACTGATCGTACAGGACGATATCCCGATCGTCCTAGACAATCAAGTCATTTTTGATTCGTCCAGCACAAGTTTTTCTTGACGACCTGAACTATCTTCTGGACAAAATTCCTCAATTTACACTAATCATCCCGGACGATCGCAGAATCGTATCGGACGATATGAACAACTTTTTCTACTGAGCATCCAAAAGAGCCATATCGTCCAGGCTGAAGTAGCTAATTTTAAACTGATCGTACAGGATGATCTATCTATCGTCCTGGATGATCTTGGCCGACAAGTTGAGATTTAGGGCAAATTTTAAGCCCTCCTATAAAAGATCTTTTTCTTTCAACAAGAAAAATCTTTTGCCACTTTCCTTTCCAGAGAAACCATAGAGAGAGAGTTTGGGAGAGAGAGAGAATCTTGTGAGGGGGAGTTCGTGAGGGTTCACGAAGGTTGCTCCAAGCAAGGATCAGAGTCGTCTTCTTCGGTCGTCGTCTTTCATCGTGTTGGTGTTCTTTGGGAGAAGATCATCGACAAGAAGATCTGGGGTTCTCTGCCTGCTTCAGGAGGAAGCAAAAGGAGGTTAGGTTCTCTGCCTCACCGTGTCGGTGGAAAGGAGGTTCTTGTACAGGCTTCTCCGCCTTGCTGTAGGAGCAAAAGGAGAGACACTTTGGTTTAGTGTAATACCCGGAGGGGAGGCTCCGGGGAGTGGACGTAGGTCAAGTTGGCTGAACCACTATAAAATTTGGTGTGTTCTTTCTAATTACTTTATGCACTTTTATTTTTCTGTGATTAACTGCTTGGGTGAAATTGTGTTCGATCTTTTTGTTTGATTGGTTTATTCATTTTCACTGTAAATCATCAAAAAGTTTTTACTATTTCTCTCAAATTTTTAAATAACCAATTCACCCCCCCCCCCCTCTTGGTTAGCCTCGGGACCAGTTCATCAGGGCTTAACATCCTTATCGAACTTTCAAGTGGCATCATAGGGGGATTCAAAATTTAAGTTTAAAAACTTTTGAATTTGATCCATGGATAACTTTGATAATCGTAATACTGCTGAAGGATATTCAATTACACGACTGCCATTATTTGATAATATTCCTTTTGATTTTTGGAAAACTTGCATGTCCACTTTTCTTCAATCAATTGATTATCACATATAGATACTAGTTAAGGATGGATACGAACCACCTTTTAGATTGGTTAACAATATGAAAACTGAACTACCCTTTACTGACTGGACTTTTGATGATCGTGATTTAGCACAATTAAATGCCAAATGCTTGAACTATTTTTTTTGTGCTTTAAAATCTGAAGATTACATTCGTGTCTCTACATGTACAACGGGTAAGGAAATCTGGGATAGATTGTGCATCACGTATGAAGGTACAACTAAGGTCAAATAGTCTAGGTTAAATATTTTGCTTCATGACTATGAACTGTTTTGCATAAAACCTACTGAAACCATTTCTGAAATGTATACTAGATTCAATCAAATCATCACTTCTTTGCATGCCTTAGGTAGAGAACTTACAAACTACGAAATAGTGAACAAAATACTTAGATGTTTGCCTTCTTCATATGATGCTAAGATAACTGCAATCACTGAATCTAAAGATTTAAATAATTACTCTATTGATAGCTTACTTGGATCACTCATTGCTTACGAGCAAGGGGTGAACCAAAGATAGCTTAATGCAGGTGAGAGGAAGAAGGAGAAAATAGTGGCACTGAAGGCCAACGTTAGTGATTCTTGCTCTTCCGGGTCTGATAGCGATGACATGGCCTTGATCACAAGGCAATTCAAAAGCTTTCTAAGGAAGAAACACAAGAACTTTCAGAAGTGGAACAAGGGTAAGTGCAATAAAAATTTTAAGGGTTGATCTGATACTATCTGTTTTGAATGCAGGAAGCTTGGACACATTAAGGCTGATTGTCCTACACTTAAAGCTCATCCAAGCAAAGAGAAGGGTGAGGAGAAACACAAGTTTAGAAAGGATAAGAAGTGGATTCAGAAGGCGTTTTGGGCAGATTCTACATCCGACTCTTCTGAGACTGAAGTTGAAGAGGAGGAAACAAATTTATGTCTGATGGCTGATGATCACCCTGGTCAGTAGGACCAGAAAGAGGTATGTGAGCTTACTTACGATCAATTACTTGAAGTATCTAAAAAAATTCATGCATCGTATAGGAAGCTTAAGAAAACCCATGCTAGTTTGAAACTGGATTATTTGACTTTGCAAAAAGAGCATGATTCTGTAGTTAAAGATCATTCCACACTTGACAACAATCACATGTCTTTACTTGATGAGTTTGATGAATTGAATAAAAAATATTCTGATTTAGTTACTGTGCATGATTCATTGAAAACCACTCATGTTGATTTGGAGAGAGCTTTTAAAGAATTAGATACCATGGCATGTGAAGTAGAAAGTAGCAATAGTGCTTTAAAATTTGAAATTGAATGTTTAAATAAAGAGAATGAATTTTTGAAAGTGAAAATCAGTGCTTTTGAGAAAAACCAAACACCTCCTACTTTTGCACAGTTTTATGTACCTCCACCTTTTATAGATTCAGATTTAAAATCATCAAAGCATGTTTTGTATAAACCTACGAAGAGGTACTATCACTCATGTATATTAGTTAACCCTTTTCTTGGTGTTAGATGTTATTCATGTGGCATGTTAGGACATATTTTCCACACCTGCACTTTTCACCGTAGTACACATTGGGTGTGGAGACCCAAACTGCCTGTTTCACAGCACAGCACGCATGCATTGCATTCTTCTTTTCATAAGAAGGAACCCAAACCTGTTTAGGTTCTTAAGACTGACATTTGATGATTTTGTAGGTGTGCTCTCACACAAGACCTTGTGAGAGTATGTGGTACCTGGACAGCGGATGTTCAAGACACATGACTGAAGATACAAATCAGTTCATTTCGCTAGAGGCCAGGGCTGGAGGCAAGGTTACACTTGGAGATAACACCACCAGGAAGGTGGTAGGTTCAGGTATAATTGGTGATTTAAAGACTTTTATGATTAATAATGTTTTGCTTATAGATGGAATGAAACACAACTTGCTGAGCATCAATCAACTTTGTGACAAAGGATACAGTATCAAATTCCTGCCCACTTGCTGCATTTTAAGCTTAAATGATAAAATTATTTTACAGGGACAAAGGATCAATAACATTTATAAGCTGGATGTAAGTTGCATTAAAGTTGAAAATTCAATTTGCTTAAAAACTGGTGCTGATGAGTCTTGGTTGTGGCATAGGAGATTATGTCATGCCAGTATGAAAACTCTTAGGAGAGTCACCCAAAAGGACTTAATTAGAGGTGTGTCCAAGCTTAAGTTCACTAAGGACCATCTGTGTGATGCCTATCAGTTAGGGAAGCAAGTCCAGTCCTCCTTTCACTCTGTTAAGGACATTAGCACCTCTAGACCTTTAGAAGTCCTTCACATGGATCTCTTTGGACACATTAGCACTGCCAGCTTAGGGGGGCGAGTCTATGATTTTGTGATTGTAGATGACTACTTGAGGTTCACTTGGATTAAATTCTTTTCACACAAATCTGAGTTATTTGATGAGTTTAAGTCCTTCTCCACTTGGATTTAGAGGAAGTTAGGTTGTGAGATCGTCACTATTCATAGTGATCATGGTGTAGAGTTTGAGATTATGAAGTTTGGAAGTTTTTGTGAGGAGCAAGGGTTTGGTCATAATTTTTTAGCTCCTAGGACCCCTCAGCAGAACGGGGTAGCTGAAAGGAAGAACAGGACCATAGTGGAAGCCCCTAGAGCCATGCTTACTGAGTATTCACTTCCAAAATACTTTTGGATTGAAGCGGTAAATACTGCCTGTTATGTGCTGAATAGGGTGAATATGAGATCAAATCTGAACAAAACAGCTTATGAGATCATTAAGGGTAGAACTCCAAACCTGTCCCACCTCCATGTCTTTGGCTGTAAGGTTTTCATTCTGAACAACAGGAAATAATCCTTAGGAAAGTTTAACCCCAAATCTGATGAAGGAGTGTTGTTAGGCTATTATAGTGTGGGGAAATCCTTTAGGGTGTTCAACAAGAGGACTTTGGTGGTGGAAGAGATAACTCATGTGGTGTTTGATGAATCTGATCCTAAGGTGACTAGAATTGAGGAAGAAGAAGAGGTAGAGGAGATTACCCAAGGGGTTGGAAATGCAAATCTGGAGGAAAGGGTAGAACCTCAAACCACACTGCCTAGAGATTAGAGATACTCTTCGAGTCATCCTAAAGAACTGATCTTAGGAGACCCTTCTGAAGGTGTTAGGACTAGGCATGGACTTAGGAAGGAAGTAAACCATTCTGCCTTTATCTCAATGACTGAACCCACCAACATCAATCAAGTCCTTTCAGATGAGTTTTGGATCTTAGCTATGCAGGAAGAATTGAATCAATTTGTAAGGAATGATGTTTGGGAGTTAGTAGAAAGACCAAAAAATTAAAGTATTGTGGGAACCAAGTGGGTCTTTAAGAATAAGATGAATGATTCTGTTGTGGTGGTTAGGAATAAGGCAAGATTATTGGCTAAGGGGTATAATCAGATAGAAGGGATTAATTGTGAGGAGACTTTTTAGCTAGATTGGAAGCCATTAGAGTGCTACTAGCCTTTGCCTGTTATAAGGGATTTAAGCTGTTTCAAATGGATGTCAAGAGTGCCTTTTTAAATGGGGTAATAAAAGAGGATATTTTTGTATAACAACCCCCAGGTTTTGAGAGTTCCCAATATCCAAATCATGTTTACAAATTAAAAAAGGCCTTATATGGATTAAAACAGGCACCCAGAGCTTGGTATGAGAGGCTTAGCATATTCCTATTAGAAAGAGAGTTTGTTAAGGGGAGCGTAGACACCACCCTTTTTCTGAGGAGAATAGGGAATGACTTACTCATTGTCCAGATCTATGTTGATGATATAATTTTTGGATCTTCTGATAAATATTTATGTGATGAGTTTTCTAAAATAATGAGTAAGAAATTTGAGATGAGTATGATGGGAGAATTATCCTACTTTTTGGGGTTTAGCATAAGGCAAATGGATGATGGAACCTTTTTCAATCAATCTAAATATACTAAGGACATTTTGAAGAAATATGAAATGGATAAAGCCAAGCCAATCAATACTCCCATGAGCTCCTCTGTTCAGTTAGATAAGGATTCAAGTGGAAAATATATTGATCATAAGATATATAGAGGAATAATTGGATCACTGTTTTACCTGACTGCTAGCCGACCTGATATCATGTTTAGTGTATGTCTTTGTGCTAGGTTTCAGGCTGATTCTAAAGAGTCCCACCTGACTGCTGTTAAGAGAATTCTTAGATATCTTTTAGGGACCCCAAACCTAGGAATCTAGTACCCTAGGCACAACACCTCTTTTGAGATCATTGGATATTCTGATTCTACCTTTGCAGGGTGTAGGGTGGATAGAAAGAGCACTTCTGGAACTTGTCAATTCATAGGACAGTCGTTAGTCTCCTGGTCCAGTAGAAAATAAAACTCAGTTGCACTTTCCACTGCTGAAGCTGAGTACATTGCCTTAGGGAGTTGTGGGGCCCAAGTTCTTTGGTTGAAGCAACAAGTCTTAGATTTAGGATTAGCTGTGGGCACAGTTTTAGTTCTGTGTGATAATACTAGTGCGATCTACATCTCTAAGAATCCAATCCAATATTCTAGAACTAAACGCATTGACATAAGGCATCACTTCATTAGGGACTATGTTACAAAAGGGGACATTGAGCTACATCATGTAGCATCTGAAAATCAGCTAGCTGACAGATTCACTAAACCACTGGCCTTTGACTCATTCAGCATTCTGAGGACCAGATTAGGAGTGATTGATATAAGTGCTTAATTCTAATGATTGCTGATTTCTGATTTCTCTGATTTTAATTCTATTTTTATTAGTTAGCTTTTATGCTGATCACTTACTTTCTTTTATTTTTATTCTTCTGCTTTCTGTTCTAGCTTTAGTGTTAGTATGATTTGAGTATTTATTTTGATATGACTTAGTGTTTACATGTTTTATTTACTGGTTCATCTCTTTTATTTAATATTTTACATTTTTGAAAATCCTATCACTGCTCGCTACTTCTGATTAACTGAATTTCTAACTGAGAGTTTTACCTTGTTTTTATTCTGAAACTGGTAAGCAGTGATTGATTCCACTGGATCGATTAAAGGGAAGAAACATTGATGATTGTTTCCCTTCCTTTAACTCCTTTGCTGGTGCATTATTTCTTTTGGATAAATATCCTCTTCAAAATTAAAATTTTAGTTTTTGAACTAGAGATTTATTTTATCTTCCTACAGTAATCTACCTCATATGAATAGTGTTTTCAAAGTCTTGAGTCATTATTTTGATTTTCTAAACTAAGTGATTACACTTATCATATGACGTCTGGCTTTTACTTTGTGAATTACTCTTCCTTATTGTGGAGAGCATCTCCTATGTCTGGAAGGTAATTTTACAGCTGAGATCCTTTAATAATTTTGAGAGGGAGAAAGCTTATAAAAGATGCGCAGTGCGCCAAATAAAGTGAAAAAGAGGCACAAAATGAGCCCAAAGATGAAAAGATGTGAAATGTTGCCAAACTAAGAGATACACAAAGTGTATCAAAAATCAAAAGATGTGCAAAGCGCCAAACAAATTGAAGATGAGGCACAAAATGAGCCCAAACCAAGCTTTCTTTCCTTTCAGATCGTTAAATGTCTTAGAAAAATTCGTGCGCCACTTAATATTTTCAAAAGCTTGAGTTTGAAAATCCTGATTTCTGATTTTTTACTTTGTAACACTATTATGTCAGATATTTTTCTGGAACAAGGCTTGAAAGGATCTCTTTTCGAATCTAATTTCTTTTCTTCTAAATTGGATTTTTATTTTAAAAGAGATTTGCATCGATAAGGTGCCCGAGGTAGGAGTTACGAAAGTTGATTTTTCCAGCTTTTTCTGGTTTTCAGCGCTGTCAATCTTCTCCTTATTAGTTTTTGAATCTAAAATCGAGAAAAAATTTTGATTTACTGGAGGAACTTCATTAAAAAAAACCATTGCTTTTATGTGTTCTCGCTTTGAGTTTTATTCATTTTTTGTTTTTGCTTTAGTTTTCATGGTTGTGTCTTTGGGATCCTGATCTGTCATCTCCATCCTCCATCTTTTTCTATTTTTTCTTCACATCCTCCTGGAGGATTCACTGATCGTCCTAGACGATCCATTCAAAATCGTCTCCACTCTGATCCTGCTGTGGAGAAACACTAATTATTGGTGATCATCCTGGAAATCCATAAATCGTCCTGGACGATATGATTCATATCTTCCTGATATGATCAAACGACTGAGATTACACCAATTATTAGCCATCGTCCTGAATGATCCACCTCATCGTCCTGGACGATCCACATGTCAAGCCGCTAGACGATTCAAATTCGGCCCGTCTGACATATTTATTACATATCGTCTTAGACGATCCACCTAATCGTCCTGGATGATACTTTTTGTCAACGGTCGTCTGGCCTGACTCCTCAGGATGATCGTCTGTGTCTAATCATCCTAGACGATCTCTGATCGTCCTGGATGATCTGACCACCTTTTTGACCAATTGTCCTGGCTATCATAAATGTCTATATCGTCATGGATGATATCGCGATCGTACGGGATGATCCGGCGAAATTCTATTTAAACAGCCAATTTCTTAAGGGTTTTTCACACCTCTCCTTCCACTCTCCCTCACTTCTACTTTCTCATGGATGGCAGGAAACGTTCTAGACAAAAGGGAGCAAGTTCCTCCCGGGGGCATGTTGATCCTCTCTTTCCAAATGCAGTCGATTAGGCTGCCTTCGAGTGCTATCATGACGTGGGGATCACGCATTCAAAAATAGTAAACCCCTGAACCCTTACATATCCTATTCTTAATCTTTTCGCACACACCTCCCTCACCTTCATCCTTACCCTAGCCTTTCCCTTTAGTCTTGAACTTCTTCAAGTTTTCTTTGCCAATTTGCGCATTTCCACGGACTATTCCACTCTTAGCTCGTATGTCAATCAACATCCCGTGGAACTCACTACCCAAGGCTTTCACAAGATTCTTCAACTTTCTGTCACTGGCGACAAACTCCACACTCTTATCACTGACCCTGACTATAATTAGAGTTTCACCAATCACTTCCTTCGCAATATGAATGCACCCTACCATGACAATGCTTGCACTTCACTTCTTAAGGACGCACGAACCATTCAGCACATCCTTTGTTCCTTCATCATTCCAAAGGCAGAGGATCGAATTCACATCACCCCATTACTGTCCTTGACCACATACTATATCTTGAACCACAGGGAGTTTAATGTCATTGACCGTATTATCTGATACATCGAGCACCTCACCACTATTAGGGATCCGGGTCATAGGCGTCGCTCAAATCTAGCTTTAGGTCATCTCATTGCATATGCCTTAGAAACCAAATATGACCTATAGTATCCAGTTCCTCCTGATGTCCCTCCTTCCTTCTTCACAAATAATTCATTCCACGTCCTACACAGCACCCGACTACATCCCGAGCCTGCCCCGGATGTTGAGGAGGAAGAGGATGAGGCCATTCCCGTTCCTGCTTCACCTGATGCACCTGCTCCTCTTCACATCGCTTCTCCTTTTGACCATCTAGTGCAGCGCTTTGATTAGTGGGAGGCCAGATTCGACTCCTATATTGCTACGCAGGAGCAGCGGCACGCTGAGGACCTGCAGCACTTCACCGACTTTGCTGCTCAGCAGCAATAGCAGCATGACCAGGACATTGCCTGGATTGGAGCCCACTTTATAGCCATTCACAATTACTTCAACCCACCACCGCCACCTCCTCCTTCCGATCAGGATCGTCCCTCGTTCTAGTGTTCTGTTTTGTAGTTATTTTTCTTTTCCTATTTTGTACTGATGTTTCAATGTTTCTGTTTACTCTCCTCCTTTTTGTGATGTCAAAAGGGGAAGTCAGTGTAGTAGTTTCTATTCTTGTTATGTTTTGTAGTTGTGTTTCCTGTATTACTTTAGTTGTTAAATAAAAATTAAAAAAAAATTTATTTTTTGATCTCCTAGTTGTCTTATTTTTCAAACTACTGCACAAATTTTTGCCATCATCAAAAAGGGGAAGATTGTTGCAAATCTGGTTTTGATGATGACAAACATGTTTCTATTGTGTTTTGCTTGGCTAACCCGTTTCAGGCATAAAAGATCACGAGCAACTCGAGCCAACACAAGATCGGGTCCAAGTGTGTCTAAGTGTATTATTTTCCTTTTCTTGAGTCAATTGTAACGTAACTGATCCCCTAGCTAAGTAACCTTGCACACACACACTCAGGGGGAGAGCTTGAGTGAATTAGAGTTTTTGTTCAAGTTTTTATTCAGATCGTCCTGGACGTTAGTCACATCGTCTTGGACAATCAGGTAAAAATAGAAATCCTAATTAGGGCGACCAAGTTAAGTGTGTCTAATTAAGCAGATCGTCCTGGATGATCTTTGGATCGTACAGGACGATATGCTTAAATCAAAAATTCTCAGCCGCCAGATCAAGTTAGGCAAGTTTTTATTTTAAGATATTTAGTCTGATCATCCTGGATGATATGTGTATCATCCTGGATGATATAATACAATCATGCCTAAATTAGTCTGGTAATTAAGGAAAGCAATTAAGACTTGATTGATACGATCATATCGTCCCAAAAAATCACAGGATTGTTCTGGACGAAAATGATCATCTAGTGTGGTTAAGCTGTACGTCCCGAACTGTGTTCAGGATGATTTGGACACTTTTTAAACTGATCGTATAGGATGACATCCCGATCGTCCTGGACGATCAAGTTATTTTTGACTCGTCCAGCACAAGTTTCTCTGGACGACCCGAACTGTCTTCTGGATGAAATTCCTCAATTTACACTAATCGTCCCGGGCGAATCATCCCGGACGATCGTAGAATTATACGCGATGATATGAACAACATTTTCTACTGATCGTCCAGAAGAGCCAGATCGTCCAGGCTGAAGCAGCTGATTTTGAACTGATCGTACATGACGATCTATAGATCATCCTGGACGATCTTAGCCGACTAGTTGAGATTTAGGGCAAATTTTAAGCCCTCCTATAATAGATCTTTTTCTTTCAACAAGAAAAATCTTTTACCACTTTCTTTTCCAGAGAGCCCTAGAGAGAGAAAGAGTTTGGGAGAGAGAGAGGATCTTATGAGGGGGAGTTCGTGAGGGTTCATGAAGGTTGCTCCAAGCAAGGATCAGAGTCGTCTTCTCCGTTCGTCATCTTTCATCGTGTTGGTGTTCTTTGGGAGAGGATCGTCGACAAGAAGATCCAAGGTTCTCTGCCTGCTTCAGGAGGAAGCAAAAGGAGGTTAGATTATCTGCCTCACCGTGTCGGGGGAAAGGAGGTTCTTGTACAGGCTTCTCCGCCTTGCTGTGGGAGTAAAAGGAAAGACACTTTGGTTTAGTTCCATACCCAAAGGGGAGGCTCTGGGGAGTGGACGTAGGTCAAGTTGACCGAACCACTATAAAATCCAGTATGTTCTTTCTAATTACTTTCTGCACTTTTATTTTTCTATGATTAACTGCTTGGGTGAAATTGTGTTCGATCTTTTCATTTGATTGTTTTATTCATTTCCGCTATAAATCATCGAAAAGTTTTTACTGTTTCTCTCAAATTTTTAAATGACCAATTCACCCCCCCCTCTTGGTTAGCATCGGGACTAGTTCATCAGGGCTTAATATCTCTATCGAACTTTCATCCTGTACGATCACCTGGACGATCACCTATACGATATGTTCAAATTTGCACAGATCGTTTTAGATGATTAGAATATCCAATTAAGAAGATTTGATTGACTAATTATAGGAATAATTTAGGCAACATTATCATAGATCGTCCAATATGATATGGATCATCCTGAATGATTAAACCAGAAATAGAAACTTACAATCTTGCCTGAATTATTATGGTGGCTAGGGTTTGGAGACTGTAATGGATAGTCCAGGGCGATATAAATATCGTTGAGTATGATTTGTTCAAAAGTTAAACTTTTGGTTTTAACTAGATCTTACTCCCCCTGAGTATGTGTGTACATGATCACAAATAAGCATACACCCTTACAGGACTTGACTCAAGAAATAAAAAAGTACATAATTGCAAAATATAAATATTATCACATCAAAGCCTTTTCTACCCATTCTTGAGTCTTGAATCTTTCTTGGATTGATGCATGCTATTCCTGAAATATTAGTACACATAAACAAATATATATTCTAAATACTAGGAGATGTGAACCACAATATTTGTTATAATAAAAAAAAAATCTCGTTAGCTCGAGTCGCAATAGTCCAAATAGCTAGATGAAGTTTTTCAATAAGAAGAATGAATCTTCTACTCTTGATGAAAATTCAAATCTAGTCCTTGAGAAATGTGTGTGAGCCCTTCCAGATAGGCATCTTTTCCTTCAAGGCCTTCTTTATAAAATTACACTTTATGCTGGATCCAAGATCGATCACACTAGAGGAGTATTTTATAATGCTGGAAATTATCATTCAAAATCAAATCACACCCTGTGATGGGTCCTATATCATTATGATCTAAGAGAATGGTTTCCTTAGTTGAGACTTGCTGTTCAAAATCAAACTTCAGTTGAGCAGAGTGCCCGACTTTGATTGGAAGAGTTTGAGGACCTCAAATAAAAATTAATTAAGCTTAATAAAGTTTGAAGATTCATAAGTTATGGCTGATTCGAGATACTGATAAGCTGTGTCACTTTAGAACTCCCTAAGTAGGAGACTTGGTTGTAGTCTTTTGGAGATCGCTTCTAATCCATTAAACTTAATGTAAAGCTTGAATCAACATTGACTGGATCGTTCATTCTAATGATGATCTTTAAGAAAATTTTCAATCGACTGGTCAACCTTGAAGAGTGCCACCCAATATTTTTAAATATTGGGGAGGCTCTTCAGGAAATACCATGCTAGATGAGTGCCAGACTTAAATTTAAATTCAAAATTCTGCCAATTTGAAGTCGAATTTGAGATCAAATTTCAAAATTATTGAAAGTCAAATAAAATCAAATTTAAAATCTTCAAAATTTGAAATTCAAATTTAAATCAATTCAGTTTCAAAACCCTTCAAATTTAAATTCATCAAATAAAACTTCAAATTCAAAATGCAATCAATTCAAATTCAAAAATTATTCAAACCTCAAATTCTAGAATCCAGACCTGATCCTCTGTGTGAAGCAAGTTTCCTTCACATACGATCATTCAAGACCCGATCCTCTGTATAGAGAAAGTTTCCTCTACACATGGTCGTCCAGACTCGATCTTCTATGTGAAGCAAGTTTCCTTCATATATGATCATTTCTGACTCGATCCTCTCTATAGAGTAAGTTTCCTCTATATATGATCATCAAGACCCGATCCTCTGTATAGAGCAAGTTTCCTCTACACATGATCATCCAGACTCGATCCTCTATGTGAAGCAAGTTTCTTTCATATATGATAATTCCTAACTCGATCCCTTATATAGAGCAAGTTTCCTCTATATACGATCATCCAGACTTGATCCTCTGTATAGAGCAAGTTTCCTCTACACATGATCATCCAGACTTGATCCTCTATGTGAAGTAAGTTTCCTTCACATATGATTATTACTGACTCGATCCTCTGTATAGAGCAAGTTTCCTCTGTATACGAACATCCCCACTTGATCCTCTGTATAAAGTAAGTTTCCTCTATATACAATCACCCTGACCAGATCCTCTATGTAGACCAAGTTTTCTCTACATATGATCATCTAGACTAGATCCTTTGTGTGAAGCGAGTTTCCTTCACATACGATCACTCCATACCCATTTCTGTGCGAAGCAATGCTTCCTTCTCACAAGATCTTCCAGTTTTCTTTTATTTAAGGATAAATATGAGTCATCGTGCTTTCTCTCCTTAGGATTAGATCCATTAGTGATGGATAATGCCCTCTGTGGCACCATCCTATGTTCAAAATCTAGACCTGATTCCATGTGAAGCAATGCTTCCTTCTCACGGGATCATCCAATTTTCTTCTCCTTAAGGATAGATGTGAGTCATCGTGCTTTCTATCCTTAGGATTAGATCTTCTAGTGGGGGAGCACACTCTCTATGGCACCATCCTAGATTCAAAATCCAGATTCATTCTGTGTGAAGTAATGCTTCCTTCCCTCAGGGTCCTCAAGTTTCCTTTTCCTTAAGGACAAATGTGAGTCATCATGCTTTCTCTCCTTAGGATTAGATTTTCTAGTGATGAATAACACCCTCTACGGTACCATTCTAGTTTCAAAATTCAATAATTTAAGCCTGATCTCTTATTAGAAGCAATATTCCCTTCCCCTGAGATCATCCGGTTCTCTTTTCCTTAGAGTAATTATTCTCCTTTCCTTAGGATTAAACTCTCCAGTGATGGAATAAGTCCCCTTTGGCACCGTCCTAGATCTAATTTCAAATTCCAAAACTAAATCCTTCTTTTCTTTAGGGCTAGGTTCTTCTTCCTTCCCTTAGGATTAGATCCACTAGTGGTAGAGTATACATTTTGTGGCACTACCCTAGTATCAAAATTCAACTTCAATCCTCTGTAGTTAGGAGTTCTTCCTTCCTATATGATCATCTATTCTTCTTATCCTTACGATTAGGTATTCCCTTCCCTTAGGATTAGATCTACTAGTGGTAGAGTATGCTATCCCCGGCACTACCCTAGTTTCAATTTTAAACTCAATCTTCTAGGGTTAGGATTTCCCTTAGAATCAAATCTAGATTCAATACTCTATAGTTAGGACTTCTTCCTTTTTATACTATACCCCAGACTTTCTTCTCCTTTAGGGATAGACTCTTCCTTTCCTTTAGGATCAGACCCACTAGTGGTAGAGTACATTTTCCATGTCTATACCCAAGTATCAATTCAAACTCGATTCCCCAGGGATAGATTTTGCTTTCCTTTAAGATCAGAACTCCAGACTTGACTATTTTATTTGGTCAACGCCAATATGTGCAATAGAACTTCATTCTATTACACATATTAGGGGTCCATTTGTTGACCTCATTTTTGTATGAGGTCAGTAGGACCCATCCAGACCCCAGATCAACACAACTTAAGACCAATCTAGACTCTAGGATCTTCCTAGATTTTAGTCCCTAGGATCTGCTTTTGACCCTAGGATTCCTTTAAGATGATTTAGACTCTAGGATCCTCCTAGACTCTAGACCCTAGGATTCTTCTAGACTTCAGTCCCTAGGATATGCTCTAGACCCTAGGATTCCTTCAAATTAATCTTGACCCTAGGATCAATCTAATCCCAGATCAATCCAGATTCAAATCAATCCTTATCTTAGATCAATCTAATCTCTAGACTATTCTAGACCCTAGGATTTTTTGTAGATTCTAGACCTTAAGATCTATTCTAGACCCTAGGATTCTTCCTAGGTTTTAGAGCTAAAGATCATTCTAGAATCCAAAAATCCTAGGATCTTTCTAGATTTTAAACTTTAGGATCTACTCTAGATCCTAAGACTCTTCTAAACTCTTGAACCTAGGATTTCTTAGATTCTGGAGACCTCCTAGATCTTACATCTTATGATTCCTTAAGACTTCAGGTCTTAGAATCTACCCATGTCCTAGATCTTACCAGACTTTAGGATTTTCCTAGATTTCAATCCCTAGGATCTACTCTAGACCCTAGGATCCCCTTAAGCTGATCTAAACCCTAGGATCCACTCTAAACCCCAAGATTCCTCTAGATCAGTCTAGATTTTAATTAAATCTAGAATTTATTCAAATCTAGATATTTAAATTCAAAATCCAGCTCAAAACTAGAAATCTATATCAAATCTAAGGCTTAAGGTCTAAGTCTAGAAAGCCTTTTCCAACAAATCTTTGAACACCCCAAACCCCAGTTAAATGACTTCTGATTTAGGGTCTATTAGTTGTATACTTATGTGACATGTCTCTAGAGGCAACTCTCCAAATTTGAGCTCATTCTGATATCTCTAATCCCAGAAATTGAATTGAAATCCAAAGACTGAAAAACCTTCAAATATTTATAACCTGTGCCACTGGATTTGCCATTCAGTGGATTCTGACCATGGAGTTTTTTCCAAACCCTCAAATCACTTCCAGACCCTTGATTATGACCCATTGAGCAATAAACTATATTTTGTTGGACTCACTTTGACCTCCAGTTGACCAGGAGTCAAAATGACCAAAATACCCCTATGGGGTGTAAATGATGACTTTGGACTAAATGAGCTCCAAATCAAATGCAACCACTTCCGACAAGTTTTAAATATTGAACCAAACTTGTTGATCCCAAAACCAGACCCTAGTTCAACCTAGTTGACCAAGTCAACCTAGGTTGACCTAAAGGCCCATTAAGGGCCAAAATAGGTCATTTTGACTAGATGACCTCCCCAGACTTTGGGACCACCCTCAATAGACTTCAAACACCATTTCAAATCTTTTTAACCCAATCATTGACTCTAGGTCAACCTGGTTAACCAAGTCAACTCTGGTTGACCAGTTCAAACCCTTAAGCTTCTCCATTTTAAATCAAGCTTCGAATGCATTCAAACCTCATTCAAACTTTATTCAAATGTACCCTTGATGATTTGGGTTGGATTGGATTCCCTGAGCTAGACCCATCTCTGGTCAAATCTAGTCAACAGAAGATTCATCCATCATGTACAATTAAATCCCATTCAAGCAAAGTCTCTCAAAGCCCTCAAATCTATTTCAAATGATATTTTAAACCTATCTAGACTTTTCATGAGTCAAATCATGGACATTTGGATCTAGTTAATCCTTAAGGACTTAGTCAAACCCCTTAAATGCTCTTATTCTCATTCAAATCCCAATCCTTAAGCCTCACTCCTCTTTGAATCAACCTAACCAGCTCCTAGGCTTCTCCCCATGCCACCTTAGCTGCCACATGGCATGGAGCCCAGTCAAATAGTCAAACCAAGCTTTTGGAGTGGTCAAACATGATCAATTAGCCTATTAGAGCTAATACACTCCATATCAAGTCATTCCAGCCATTCTAAACTCTCTCCAAAACTTTCTAAAAGCTGATTAAACCCAGCTCAAGTTTTAAATCAAATCCCCTAATCACCCCATGTGCCCAAAGGACAAGAGCCTTTACACATGGCATGTCCTTTTGGTCCTTTTATTCCCTGCTACTCTAACTGCTTTGGGGACATGTGGCAGCCATCATGGAATACGATCAAGTAATAAAAGCCATCCAAAACATCTTAGGATGTTTGAATAGGGCAAAAAGGGCCATTTGAGCTCTAATCTATCCCATCCATTCTCTATCCACACTCAAGCTATCCAAGAAAAATTTCTTTTTGTTTGAGCCCTCTAGGGCTCCCTCAAGCTTTCCCGACCAAGATCCACTAGTCAAACCTCGCCGATGGTGAGCTCATAGTGAACCAAAGTGTTTTTCATTCAAAGGATTATAGGGATCGATCCAAAAGCTTTTAAGTCAAGGTGTCTTCAGCAAAATTATACGTGGACAGTCCACAAATTTAGAGAAATAAAAACCTTTCCAATCCAACGGTTAGATCTCTCTCAAACTCTACCCTTAGGTCACAATAGATAGGTTAAATTATCTTTTTTTAAAGCACTTTTCAAGCAATAAAAACACGTCCACATGAATTCTGTTCAATTTAGCAATCTATGCTTAAAATTTCAAGTCGTTTGGTTAATCCGATAAAGAGAAAACCTAAAAAAATGAAGTCTAGGGCGTTCGGTTCAGTCTGGTTGAACGGTACGCTTTCTGGGCCGTTGATCTCACGATCAATAACCCAAATTATGTTATTCTATTGTTATCTATAACAGCATGATTTGATTTTCCACAAAATTTCCCGTTCAACGCAATCTCAACCGTCCATTTCAGATGGAGGGGCATCAGACGGTCATGCGGTGCTGTCGATATGGATTAGTGGAAGCGTGTGGGTCCCGCCGCAGTCCCAATCAAGCGGTAATGATTGTGGGGTGGCCAATCATTGCCAATGATTGGCCGTCGCCGCGTGGGTTTGATCTGCCTAAGCCCGTGTCGCCACGTGGACATACCGCCACCAAGGATTTAAATGATTTAAATTTTTATTTTAAATCATTTTTTAATCCAATTTTCTTTAAATAATTATATAAAATTAAATATTAATTCAAAATTTTAACATAATATTTCATTTTTCTTAGAAATTAAAGATCTTTAATTTAAAATTAAAACTTATTTAAAATATTATGTATATATTTTAAATTATTTTAAATAATTAATATTTAATTTTTTTTAATTGATATTTAATTAGAGATGATCAAAACCCTTTCTAAATTCTAAAAATTTATTTTTAAAAGCTTTCAAATAAATATTTAACATATTTAATCTCAAAATAAATGATAATTTAAGATATATTTACTTATATATAATTAAACAATTTCCAAATTTCTAATATTTAATTAATATTAAAATTAATTTTAATGTAATAATTTCAAAATTCAGAAATTTTTATTAAAACATTTTAAATAAATTAAGAATTATTTTCAAAATATTTTAATTTTAATTTCAACTAATCTAATATATAATTTATATTTTAGAGTACTCTTAATTAAATAAACATGTAAATATTTAATTAATATTTAATTGATATTGAATACAATTTAAAAATAAAGAATTCAACTCAAATTATTTTAAATAATTTAAATTTTCATAAAATATTTAAGAATTAATTTTTATTTGGTTTAAGAATTATTTTCTATTTTAATTAATCTTAAATTAAGTTAAACACCTTTAATTAACATTAAGCTTCAAAATCTCAAATTAAATTCAATTTAAATAAAGAAAAATATAAATATTACATTAAAATTTCTAGAATTTTGAATATTTTAACTTAAAATTAATTTTAAGATTTAAAAGTTTAATTATTTCAAATAATTTGAATTATCTTAATATTTTCAATATTTAATTAATACTATCTTGAATATTATATTAAGTATTTTTATGGTTTAAAAACTTATTTTCAAAGTTGAGTGGTGGATCTCTCATTTTAAATTTCAAATTTACTTTAATGATATTTTAAGTATTCTAAATTTAAAATTTATATTCATATATAGGTTATATATATAAAAGCTTATATTTTGAAGTTTATTTTAAAGTTATATATATGTTAAATCTTTAATATATTTGAGAGATCCCTTGAAATTTTAAATCTAGATTAAGCATGTTTGAACATGATTAATGTGGAGTGATGGGTAATCAATGGATAATTAATTTGCTAATTATTCATTGATTATCTTCTAATTAATTAAGCCATGATTTATCCTTTGCATGCTTAAGGTGCACACACCACCTAGCTTTAAGGCTCTCTTAGATTTAAGTGTTGATTATGTTTGTGCATGTTTATCATCCATATACTTGTTTGAGGGTTAGTTGAATTTTGATTCAAACCTACAAAACTTAGAGACATCATTAAGGACAATAATTAAGGACCTTGATTAGAAAACTTAGAATATTTTTAATAATTAGGATATACATCCTTTTGACTTGAAACTCAAACCATTCAAATTTAGTGACATGCTTAGCCTATGGAAATTTCCCCACTAAATTTTGAAATCATTAAGTCCATTAATTAACTTAATCAAAATTAAACCTTAATTAAGCCTTTAAAACTTTAAGAAAAGGTAATAAATTAATCTTAAATCTAAAAATTAAAAATAATACCTCTAACTGACCAGAATTGTACCCTTAATCAAAGAAAAATAAAAGCCCCTTAACTAGACTTTAAAATCAAGCTTAATTTAATTTTAATTGAAATTGAATATTTAATTGATTTAATTAATTAAAAATAATCAAAAATTCTAAAACTCCCTCAAACACTTAAAAATCTCTTCTTAGGTCATTCCTCACCTTTGGAGTTGATTTCAAGAAGTTTGGAGGTCATTTTAATTCAAACAATCAAAAGCCCTTAATTAAATAAATTTTAAAAATTCAATAAATACTCAAAACTTCAAAAGTTTATAACTAATTCAAATGGACTCCAAATTGAGCAAACTCAAAGGCATTCAACTCTTCTGAAGGTCTAATATTTATCAAAAATATCAAACTTTTAGAAATCATTCAAATTTGAAAAAGTCAACTTTTGGTCAAACTTAATTTAAAATCAAGTCAAAACTTCAAACCTTCACAATAAAATATAAAAAATCTAATGTTAGCATACTTACTATCTAACTGATCGTATTAAGGTCTAGTATTTTAAAAAAATATTAACATTCTATAAAATACTTTAAATCAAAAAGTCAATTTTTGATCCCTTAATTAAATGATTAAAATAATTCAGAAAATTCCAAAATTTAATAAATCTTCTAAAATTTCAAAAAAACTTAACTTAACTTTAAAACCAACAACCAATCAATTTGAACAAAATTAATCAACTTTCAAACCCTTAATCAATCAAATCACTTAACTATATGATTATCACTAGGTAACCCAAGCCTACGAGGCTATTAACTTAGCCCCAAAGAAAGTGAAATAAACTTCATGGCCTTAGTGTGAAATAAAGGTGATAATCAACAACCCTTTAAAAGATACTTTAAAATTAATTTTAAGCCATTAATACTTAAACTCAAATTTAAATCTCTTAAGCCTTTCAACCAACTAGAACATTTAACAACTTCAATTAATTATCCTATATAGGACATATCAAAGCCATACAGCCTACCTCACACACTTTAGATGGTTTGCTAGGACAACCAACTCTAGTTTTAGGCTAGGCCGGTGTTTACTTTTTTGTTACTTACGTGTGCTGGGTTTTCTGTAATTTTCGCTGCATGCTGGTTGTTAGATTTAAGTTATTGATATTGATGTGATTATTTGTTTAATTTTTACACTCTATATTATGATTAATTGTATGTTAGATCTACCCCTAGGTTAGGGATGATTTGTACTAATTCAATCTTATGCAGGTGACCATACTCGTACAGGGCAATTACAAATTAAAGAGGGCAAATAATAAGACTTTAAATTGATGCTATTTTCTAGAGGTGCTTTAGAATACGCTTAAGACCCAGTTTAAAGTTAAAATAGCATGGCCAAGTGTGGCTGGTTTGAGCATTTAAATTATTATATATTAACTGCTTTGGATGTTAAATATTAATTATTGATTATTAGGATAACCCTGCAGGTGTTGAGTCAGATTTTAATTTTTATTCAAATGTAATTTAAAGGTAATTGAGCTGTAATGTTTAAAGTGCTTTGAGATGGGATATGAATCCAATCTAAAATTTAAAGAGAAGGGTGACACCCCTTAGAGGAGAGTCCCTCTTGATTTGAAGATTCAGATTCGGATATTTTCAAATATCCAAGGAGAAAAGGTAACACCCCTACCCAGGGGGAGTTTCTTTTCATTTGGATATCCAGAGCTCACAATCCAAGGATTTCCAAGAAGATGAAAGTGAAGAACGAGAAGAATCCCAAATCTCAAAGTCACTTGTGTCTTAGGAGTAGAATCCGGGTCGTAGTTAGTGGTGCCTGGCCACTTTACTTTTCTTACAGACCCTGGGTTGTATAATTAAAATGCACTTGCCTATGGACTTTCAATTTAAGTATTACATTTAATTGATTTGATTAATTATTGATGTTGATTTCGATTAGAAATTTATCTGCTTTTTCTAGTTTTTTGGCAATCTTGCATGTCGATTTTGATTTAGCCTGGAATTCGATCGGAGGATCATGAGGGTACCGTCAAACTATTTCTACTTTAATTAAAATTAAAAATTTTAGGCTCAAATAGAAACTCTAACTCCTTTAAGAAGTAAGCCCAGACTCGTCAAGGGTTTTTCAAGCATTCATATTAACTTTTCTCTTCTGTGTTAGGCACCTCCCCACCTGCGGGTTTTGGCAGACCCCCTAGTTTATGAGGGCATAGTTCTGTCTAAGGGGATGTTGTACATTCTTTAAAATTGCTTTATTTTGATTTTAAGCATTTAATCGAGTCAACTAGCATGCATTGCATTAGATACAAATTAAAATTTAAGTCTAAATCTTTAATTATATTTTAGCTTAATCATTTCACCCAACATATATCAAGGGGCCAATTAGGAATCTGCTATAGATGTCGGCCCTGCTCTCCAAAAATTTAATCTTAAACAACGTCCCTAACCACTCTTTCATTAAAGACTGGACACATGGTATTGAAGCGTTTAGGTTGTTTAGCTGGCTCCCCAATCAAAGCCGGGGTAAGTTCAGATTGCATTACATTAGCTAGGATCCGGGTCACTAATTTTTAGTACCCACTTTTAGGCTTAGGTTCTGAGGCAGATTTTCAATCTTAAGATCTCAATCTCTAGGAATTTAATTCTCACTTTCTAATAAAATTGATCATTCAAATATTACATCTCTTTCAATCAAATTCAAGCCCAACACTTAGGATAGGTTGGGGTGTTTTTGAAGTAATTTAAAATCTCAAAACACCTCCTACCCTTCCTCCTTTGACTCCAAAAATAATTGTTCAAATTTGATCCATTCCCGATTGAAAATTCTAACATTTACCTCCTTTGACATTAAACTTTGAAATCTTAAAAGAAATTCGTATCGATATTTTAATCGAGAGTATTCATAGGAAAATTTTTAGTTTCCTACAATGTAATTAACTACGAGGGCTTGTGCTCATAGGAGATTTAGAAATCTATACCAGATTTTCAAAAATTAAGTTTTCAAAATCTTCAATTGATTATCTTTAAGAAATTCTAACCTAACGATCATTATTGTCATATTCAAACTATCGATAGTGATTGATATCTTCTTTCTTCAGATAGATATATCAATTACAATCATAACTTTGATAATAAAATTAATGATCCATCTATTCATATTAGCATAATTAAATAGTGGATTAAACATCACTTTGATCCATCGAGATCATATATTGTTTCTCCTTGAGTTTGATTATGATAATCAGAATAAATTCAAAGATTTGTAATATGAACCTCTTAGGGAATGATATGTTCACCTTTCGAGGTGATATATCATTTAAAATAAGCGTAGATCTCAAATATTAAAAATTTCAGAAATTTCAAGTTTCCTAAAGAAAATTAACTTTTTTAAAAATACAATTTTTTCAATCAAACAGCTGCATAAGGTCGATGTATATTAGTGGTTGGAAGATCCTCCAAATTTAATATGTAAGTACCCTCCTGAAAGAAATCATGCACAACACATATGAAGACCTTTTTGTTATTTAAATGTATTAAAGATTTTGGGAAGTTAATATCCAAATGCCAGCCAAAAGGAATCAAGCATTGGACAAAAAGACGTGAATTCATTTAATTCAAATCGATCGTCAAATTTAATTGATTAAAAAAAATTTTAATCGATCAAATTATCAAAGTAATTTTTTTAAATTAATTAGAATTTAATATAAATTTTTTAAAATTTTATTGTAATATTTAGAATTTTTCATTAATTATTGAATTATTAATTGATTTTCATTAACTATTAATGAATTACTAATGAAATATTATTAAAAAAAATTATTAAAACATTTTATTTAAACTTACATTATAAATCTTTGAATTTTTTTTTATTTTTTTTGAATTTTTATGAATTTTTTAATTTTATTTGTTATGTTTAATTAATTATAAATTAATTTATTTAACTAATGAATTAAAAAAATGATTTAAAAAAATTTAAATTTTATTCAAAAAATTTATTTAAATTTTAATTAATAATCTCTGATTTTTATTTATTTTATTTGAATTTTATTGTATTTTTGAATTTTATTTATAATATTTAATTAATTATAAGTTTAGTTATTTAATTAATGAATTATTAATGAATTAAAATTTAAAATTTATTTAAAATTTTATTTAAATTTGAATTATAAAATTTTGAATTTTATTTGTTTTTTATTTGAATTTTTATATATTTTTGGGTTTTATTTATTATATTTAAGTAATTATAAAAGAAATCATTTAATTAATGAATTTAAAAAAAATAAATTTGAATTGACAATTTATTTAAATTGAATGAATAATTCTCTGATTTTATTCTTTTATTTTAATTTAAATTTGATTGATGTTTTTGATTTTTTTTAATTTTAAGAAATTTATTTAATCAATGTCTAATTAAGAGATATTTAATTTTAAATATATCTTAATGAAATCTAATTTTAGTTTTTAAATTTTAATTGACTTTATGATTGATTTGAAGTTGATTTTTGTATTTTTAAGTATTTTATTTGATTTATTTGGATTCATTGGAATTAGACCCTTAAAGGAAAGTTAATTGAATTTAATAGTTGTTTAAAAGTCAATTAATGTCCAATCATGATGAATTTTATCATGGGATACATGGCACTAATTTTCTATGTTTGAGTTATCATCCAAAAGTGGATGTGTGTAGTAAATCCTAAGATTGACTAAGACATAACCTTAATTATTGTTCCTATATAACATTAGGTTTGAAGGAGTTACAATCAACGTTTACTAACCCTTGGACATGTACACATAAAAGTAACAAATCATAGCAATTGTGTAATCTAGATATAAGGGAAAGAATTAGGGTGAATTATCAAAACTAATGATTTATATGATGATCCTTGGTTTTGAGAATTCATCCTCACCATATGCATGAAATTAAATCTAAACAAATTCAATTAGAGAATATGATAGGTATTCACCAATGAATTTGCTCAAATTTGAATATAAGATCTTATAAGATTTTAAGGTGATTAATAATTCTTTGATCAACAATCCAAATATAATCATCTCTAAATGATTTAAGAATCCCTTTAAGGGAAAATTTGGACTTTTCCTCAAAACTCAATATGGCATAGTTAATTCAAACCTTAAAACCTCCTCCAATGAATCCTAAACATTATTAGGAATGCATTAGACCCAAACTCAAGTTTTAGTTTGACCTAGTTGACCAAGTCAACCATAGTTGACCAAAATGCCTCTTAAGAGTCCAAATGGTCATTTCGACCTAAATGACCTCACTAGTGTATGGAACCACCTCCATTGGCCTCAAATGATCAAATCAAATTTGTTCAGCCCAACCCCAGCCCCTGGTTTAACCTGGTTAACCAAGTCAACCATGGTTAACAAGATCAACCATAAACTCCATTGAGGCCAACCCCGATGCGGTAGAGTACCGTCATCCTTTCTCACCTTCCTGGTGATGGTAGAGAACTAGCATCCTTCCACACTCTCCTAGTGTCGGCATAGTACCATCATCCTTTCTCACCTTCCAGGTGATGACAGAGAACTGGCATCCTTTCACACTCTCTTGGTGTTCGCAGAGTACCAGCTCTTTTGAAAATCTTCTTTCAAGAGTCTTCAAGAAAGTAGGGAAGAACTTTGAAGAACAAGCAAGAGATCCTCACCTTTGGGTAGCCTTGTGAATCCCCTCACAAATCCCTCTAAAGAGATCTCTCACTCTCCAATCTCAAGAAACTCTCCCAAACACTCTCCAAGTACACTCTCAAGAGAAATTCATAATAGGAGTCCATAGTGAAAGTATGAGATGCGCCAAGAGGGGGGGTGAATTGGTATTTTAAAAATTTAACCCTACACAAGAGTTCTAATTTTTTTGTATTTTCAAAACATAATTTAACGACTAATGTGCGGAAGCAAATACAACGTTCACAATGATGAAATTGATAGTTCAATTTAGATTTTATACTACAATATTTAAATACTGATTTTTCACCAAGCAATTAAAACGCACAAATTTAAAGCATGAAAAGTAAAGTATGATAAACAGGAAAAAATACACCAGAGATTTTTATAGTGGTTCGGTCACTTAACCTACGTCCACTCCCCGGAGTCCTCTACTCCGGGATTTGCACTAGTAAAAGTTGACTCTCCTTTTGCCCCCATAGCAAGGCGGAGAAGCCTTTACAATACTCACTTTCACCTCCCTCGGTGCGGCGGAATACCAAACGCTATGTCACCCTCCTGGTGACGGCAGCGGACCTTCTCCTTTTTCTCCCTCCTGGAGATGGCAGAGTACCTTGGCGATGTTGATCTTGAAGTGACTCTTCCCTCGAGAACTTTCTTGAAGCTTCCAAAGCCACAAGAGGAGCAAAGCATGCAGCTAGCTTGGAGCCACAGTGTGATCCCCTCACACTACTTCTCCCTCACGCTCAAGCTCACCTTCACCTTCCTCTCTCAAGCTCTAGATCTCTCCAAAAACTTCTCTCTACCGAATCCCCTTCTTTTTCCTCTAAGCCTCTCACAGCAAAAGGATTGATCGACAACTCCCTAAAGAAAATTTTAAGTTGTTTTTATATCAGGCTTCAGAAAACCCTAAAAGTTTTAACTTTTGCATTTCTGTTCGTACAGTACGATTGATAATCGTACAGTACGATCAGTTCAATTAAAGCTCCGTCCAGTACGAGTACAGACGAACAGGTATCAAATTTTATTCATATCGTACAGTACGATATATATATCATACAGTACGATACTGTTGATTCGTACTGTTCGTACGGGACGAACTGTGGGATGAACCTCGGGATGAAAGAACTCATCTCTGTCAGTCGTCCAGCACTCATTTAATCGTACAGTACGAATAGTGTTTTTCATGATATCGTCCTGTACGATAAGAATATCGTCCAGGACGAATAGTTCAAAATTCTTGGGATCGTCTGGTACGATCGCTGGGACGAAGGAAATCATCTCTTACAATCGTCCAGCACTCACTAGTCATACAGTACGATCAGTTCATTTCTTGATATCATCCTGTACGATATGAATATCGTCCAGGACGAACAGAACAAAAAATCTTGGTTTCATCTGGTACGATCTCTAGGACGAATGAAATCATCTCTGTAAGTCGTACAGTATGATATACGATCGTACAGTACGATCGACATATAAAATAGAAACCAACGTTTATTTCCTGATTAGGGAGATAATTTTGGCAAGTTTTAATTAATCGTACAGTATGAACCTTATCGTACAGTACGATCAGTTTAAAAAATCAAATTCAAAAACTTACCAAACTTATTCTGGCGGCTAGGGTATCACAATTACATATTATCGTACAGTACGATATGTATCGTATAGTACGATAAGTTTGTAAACTTAATCATTCGAAAATTAGCCGTTAGCCTGAGTATTTTTAATTAATCGTACAGTACGATCCAAGGTCGTACAGTACGATGTGCTTAAAAAAATTAATTATTTTAAAAGAAAATTCTCCCCATGTGTGTGTGCATGGTTGCTCCTTTCACATGCATGCTTCTGTGGCAGACTCAAAAAAGAAAAAATAAAGAAATAAAAATTACAGACTCTTCAACATCATATTCTAACTGATTTGAGTCTCCAGTAATCTTTAGCAGTGTGCATCTGACCTGAAATATTAGTGCTCATATACAAAGATTAAACATTTGTAATCTAATGGAAGTCTATATATACTCAGTAAGTATTAGTTGTCACCATCAAAATTAAGTGCTCGGGATCCTGGATTTCAACAATCTCCCCCTTTTTGATGGTGTCAAATAATATTTTCTGATGGACAGATGTTCTGACTTCTTTAGCTTCCCCTCAGAAGAGTAGCTTATTAATTTTTAAATAGGAGGAGAAGAAACAGTTTTTTTTTATTATAACATAAATAAAACAACAAGATAAAAAAAAACAAATGTAGTGAGAACATAAACAACCAATAGCATTTAATAGTAAGCAAAAATATAATACAGAACACACAGAAAAGTCTCCCCCTTTTGACAGCACCAAAAAGGGAAGAAAAAGAAAAAATAAGTACACTGATAACAAACAGAAAACAGAAACTTCTACAACAACCTAAAAATCTGGATCCTGATCCGGAGGTGGTGGTGGAGGGTCGGGAAATAGCTGATGGTACTGATGAAGGGAGGCGAACTGGTGATCGATCGATGTGAAGCGCTCCCTAAACCATTTCATATCCGTGTCATGCTCCTGATGTTGTTGAGCAATATGGGCATCCAACCGAGTCTCCAGACGATCAAGTCGTCGAATAATGTCATCGTGAGGGTAGTCGGGAGGAGCAAGGCCATGTGGTTGGATTGGTGGTGGCGGAGGTGCATCAGCAGGAGCAGCAGCCTCCTCGTCATCAAACTCGGGATCGGCGGGAGCGGCCCCCCGATGGAACAAGATACGAGAGGAGGCATCCGAGTAGAAGATAGGAAGGTGATCAGGAGGGAGCGGATAATGAAGTTGGTTTTTGGCATCTAGGATGTAGCCTATGACATGCCCTAAAGCAAGGTTCAGTTTATGACGGGCACCGGGATATCAGAAGGCAGACAAGGTATGAATGTAGTCAAACACCATTTTGGCTTCATTGAATTTTGTGCCAGACATAATGAGATAGGTGACGACAGAAAGTAGGGGAGTAATATGGATGCGATCTCCAGCTTTAGGTATAATAGATATGCGTAGGACATGCTGGATAACGCGGGCATTTTAATTTAAGGTTTGGACCAGGGGTAGGTGTTGATTGGAGGGGACACCTCTAAGGGTCATATTTACTAACGTCCAATCATAGTCGTGGGAGATCATGGATTGGGGATGAGGGCCGTTAGTGGACAGCCCGATGTGCTCAGCAATGTCATTGACGGTGATAACGACATTCTGTTTACAGACATAAGATGTGAAGGTAGTGTTCTCAAGGTCGACTCGGATATTTACAAAAAACTCAAACAAGATTTCGGAGTGAAACGAAAAAGCAAGAGTCAGAAGGAATTGAAGGCTAGTGGAGGCGAACAGATTCATCACCTCAAAATTTAGGGCGACCTGATTGAGCATGCGGGATGGAGTGAACTTTGCCTCCTTAATTTTGATATACGCTTTCTCGTCCGCAGCGGAGAGAAAACAATCATCGAAGCGCCGAGAGGAGGAAGAGCTCCCGACGATCATACGACCGCGCTTACTGGACCCAGACATTTTGGAAGAAAGGATTGGATGAGTGATGAAATTCAGAGGGATTGAAGGTGAGGAGAAATGGCAAAGAATCCCTCCCATTTTATAGAATTTAAGGGATATCGTACAGTACGATTGAGAATCGTACAGTACGATATGCGCAATAATATCGTCTGGATGACCTTTCAAAAAAGTGAGTCAAATCATACAGTACGATCAGTATTGTACTGTACGAACGTGAGTGTAAGGCGTTCGTCCCAACGAGTCGTCTGAACGACTTTTGACCAAAAGTGTTCGTACAGTATGAACAGGTGTTCGTACAGTACGATAGGCAATAATGTTCATACCGACCGCTTTAAATTCATCCTAATCCGTTTGACACGTGGATCGTACAGTACGATTGGTATGTCGTACAGTACGATGACCAATAATTAGTATCGTACGGTACGAGTGGTGAATCATACAGTACGATAGGTATAAGACATGAAAGATCTGGACCGTGAATGGGAATGGATGGTTGAGATTGGAGTGATTTGAACCTTATCGTACAGTACGATAGTGTATCGTACAGTACGATTGTTAGAGAAGATCAAGGTTTGTGAGCAACATGGGAAGAGGATCAGGAATCCAATTTTTTTTTTTTTTTGTTACATTAGGCGTGAATGTCTATGACACCTAATTTGGTTCGTAAAGTGCTAAATGTGTCATAACCTAATGGTTTTGTGAAAATGTCTGCCAATTGATCTTCAGTAGCAATGTGGTGCAGTTTAATATCTCCTTTGGCTACATGATCTCTAATGAAATGATGTCTAATGTCTATATGTTTGGTTCGTGAGTGTTGAATTGGATTTTTGGATATGCAAATTGCACTAGTGTTGTCACACATGATCGGAATGGTTCCTACAGGTAGTCCTAGATCTACAAGCTGTTGTTTTAACCACAACACTTGTGCAACACAGCTACCTACAGCTATATATTCCGCTTCGGCTGTAGATAGGGCTACTGAATTTTGTTTCCTACTGGTCCATGAAACTAATGATTGTCCAATGAATTGACAAGTGCCAGAAGTGCTTTTTTTATCTACCTTACATCCTGCAAAGTCTGAATCTGAGTATCCTAAGATTTCAAAAGAAGTGCTATGTCTAGGATACCAAATTCCTAAGTTCGGGGTGCCTAGAAGATATCTAAGAATTCTTTTGACAGCAGTCATGTGAGATTCTTTCGGGTCAGCTTGAAAATGGGCACAGAGACACACACTAAACATTATGTCTGGTCTACTGGCAGTCAGATAGAGAAGCGATCCAATTATTCCCCTATACCTCTTTTGATCTACAGACTTCCCATTGGGATCTTTATCCAATTGAATATTAGAGCACATGGGTGTATTCATATCCTTAGTATTGTCCATTTCATATTTTTTCAAAATATCGTTGACGTACTTAGACTGGCTAAGAAATGTTCCACCTTCCGTTTGTTTTACACTAAATCCAAGGAAGTAACTAAGTTCGCCCATCATGCTCATTTCAAACTCGTCGCTCATTGTTTTTGAAAATTCATTACATAGGTTTTTCTCCGTCGATCCGAACAATATGTCATCTACATAAATCTGAACAATGAGTACTTCAACTCCTACCTTCTTCAAAAATAAGGTGGTGTCCACACTACCCTTTACAAAGCCTCTATCTAGTAGGAACGTACTAAGTCTTTCATACCAGGCTCTAGGTGCTTGTTTTAACCCGTACAGTGCCTTTTTCTGTTTGAACACGTGGTTTGGAAATTGTGAGTTTTCAAACCCCGGAGGTTGCTCCACATACACATCTTCCTTGATTACTCCATTCAGGAAGGCACTCTTTACATCCATTTGATACAGCTTAAAATCCCTAAAACAAGCAAAAGCTAACAGTACCCTGATGGCTTCTAGTCTAGCTACCGGAGTAAAGGTTTCTTCAAAATCTATTCCTTCAATTTGGTTATACCCCTTCGCTACTAACCTAGCCTTGTTTCTTACTACTATTCCTGAGTCATTCATCTTATTTTTAAAGACCCACTTAGTTCCAACCACACTTTGCTCTTTAGGCCTTTTGACTAACTCCCATACATCATTCCTAACGAATTGGTTCAACTCTTCTTGCATTGCTAGGATCCAAAATTCATCTCCTAAGGCTTGATCTATACTCGTGGGTTCAATCATAGATATGAATGTAGAATGGCTAACCTCTTTCCTAAGTCCATGCCTAATTTTTACCCCTTCTGATGGGTCTCCTAAGATCAGCTCTCTAGGATGACTAGAAGAAAATTTCCAATCTTTAGGCAGATGTTCCTGAGGTTCTGCTCTAGTCTCTATGGTAATGGTTTCTACTCCCCGTATAACCTCAACTTCTTCTTCTTCATGATCAGGTTCAGATGTCTTATTGGATTCATCAAATACCACATGAGTGGACTCTTCTACTACTAGGGTTCTCTTATTGAATATTCTATAGGCTTTACCTACAGATGAGTAGCCTAGGAAAACCCCTTCATCAGATTTAGGATCGAACTTTCCTAAGGGTGACTTGCCATTGATTAGGATGAAGCATTTGCACCCGAAAACATGTAAGTGGGATAGATTGGGTGTCCTACCCTTAAGCAACTCATAGGGTGTCTTATTAAGTTTGGATCTAACATTTACCCTATTTAATACATAGCATGCGGTATTTACTGCTTCTGTCCAAAAGTATCTAGGGAGAGTGTATTCAGCTAACATAGCCCTAGCAGCTTCAACTAAAGTTCTATTCTTTCTTTCTGCTATTCCATTTTGCTGAGGAGTTCTAGGGGCAGAGAAATTATGTTCTATTCCAACCTCTTTACAAAAAGATTCAAATTTATCATTCTCAAATTCCCCACCGTGATCACTATGAATTGTTGAAATTACACATCCTAATTTCCTTTGAATCCAAGTGGAGAAAACTCTAAATTCTTCAAATGACTCACTCTTATGAGCTAGGAATTTCACCCAAGTAAACCTAGAGTAGTCATCTACTATTACAAACCCATACAACTTCCCTCCTAGGCTGGCTGTACTAACAGGTCCGAACAGGTCCATGTGGAGAGTTTCTAGTGGCCTAGTGGTGCTGATATCCTTGATTGCATGAAATGAAGATTTAACTTGTTTTCCTAATTGGCAAGCATCACAAAGATGGTCCTTAGTAAAGTCTAACTTTGGTATGCCTCTAACTAAGTCTTTCTGAGTGATGTTCCTAAGTGTTTTCATACTAGCATGGTATAGTCTCCTATGCCATAGCCAAGAGTCATCTGCTATTGTTTTCAGACACAAAGAGTTTGAGGTTTCAATGCAGTTCAAGTCTAACATGTAAACATTGTTTATACGTTTTCCTTCTAACACAAGTGAATCATTTAAACTAATCATGTATTTATTAGATAGAAATTTTATATCAAAGCCCTTGTCACATAGTTGACTTATACTTAAAAGATTGTGCTTTAAACCATCCACTAAAAGTACATTCTCAATAATTAAATTTTTAGTATTTTCAATGATACCTGAGCCCACCACTTTTCTGGTGGTGTTGTCTCCCAAAGTTACCTTGCCTCCTGACCTGACCTCCAGTGTCACGAACTGCTTCATGTCTCCAGTCATGTGTCTCGAGCAGCCACTGTCAAGGTACCACATGCTCTCACTAGGTCTTTTGTGAGAGCATCCCTACAATGTCAATCATGAATTAGCTTTGGGAACCCAAGTGAGTTTGGGTTCCACATCATGCTTATATGAATGAAATGTATGCATGTTATGCTGTGATGAATGTGATTTTGGTCTCCACACTAGATGTGTCCTATAGTGAATTGAGCACGTACGAGCTATGTGACCTAGCATGCCACAAGAATAATATCTAACACATGGAAATGGGTTCACTAATCTACGAGGGTGGTAGTGCCTATTTCTGGGTTTGGATGATGCATGCCGTGCTGGTTTTGAATGAGATGATTCACATGGTGGAGGCTGAAAGAATTCAGCAAACGTGGGAGGTTTTTTGTTATTCTCGTATGCATGAAGTTTTTCATTTAAAAATTTGTTCTCTTGGTTAAGACTAGCATATTTGAATCTCAATGCATGCTCACTACTACTAAGTTCCCCTGATAGTTCTTCTAGTTCCTTAAATGCATTATCTAATTCAACATGTGATGATTTCAAGGTATCGTGTGCAGTGGTTAACTCAATATGCTTCTTGTTTAATGCATCCTATTCATCAAGCAAAGACATATGATCTTTATCTAAGTCAGAAAAATTCCTTACTACACTAGCATGCTCCTTTTGTAAAGTACTAAACTCAGTATTAAGACTAACATGCTTTTTCTTTAATTTTCTATACGAGTCATGGATTTTTTCAAAAATAACAAGCAGTTCATCGTAAGACAGTTGACATATCTCATCTTGATCTGATTGATCAAGATTATCATTAGTCATAAGACACAGATTCGTTACCTCCTCCTCTGCTTCTTCTTCCGATGATTCTGAGGCAGAGTCGGCCCAAAATGCTTTCTGAGTCTTAAACTTGCCCTTCTTGAACTTTGATCTTTCCTCACCCTTCTCCTTGGTTTGATGAGTTTTGATGTTGGGGCAATCAGCTCGGAGATGATCGGGTTTCCTGCACTCAAAGCAAATTGTTTCAGATGTAACCTTAGTATACTTTGAGTTCTTACCTTTGTTCCAATTGATTTGATGATGGCGCTGCTTTCTTTTCAGAAAATTTTTGAACTGACGAGTCATCAAAGCTATGTTGTCATCTTCCTCCGCTGCTGAGCTGTCACTTTCAGAATTGTTTGCTTTTAAAGCCACTGCTCGCTCCTTTTTCTTTTCACCTGCATCACTTTGTCGTTGACTCACTCCTTGCTCGTAGGCAATGAGTGACCCAAGAAAATTATCAATAGAATAAACATTTAGGTCTTTTGACTCAGTTATTGTAGTGATTTTAGCATCGTATGAGCTAGGCAAACATCGCAGTATTTTGTTTACTTTTTCCGAGTTAGACAACTCTCTTCCTAAAGCATGCAGTGATGTTACAATCTGGGTGAATCGAGTGTACATGTCAGATATAGTTTCACTAGGTTTCATGCAGAATAGTTCGTAATCATGTAACAGTATGTTCAACCTAGATTGTTTGACCTCACTAGTTCCTTCGTACGTGATACACAGTTTGTCCCAAATTTGTTTACCAGTAGTACAAGTTGATACTCGCATATAGTCTTCTGATTTTAATGCGCAAAAGAAACCATTTAGATATTTAGTATTTAGTTGTGCAAATTCTCTATCCTCAATGCTCCATTCATTAAATGACAGTTCAGTTTTAAGTCCATTCAACATTACGAAATGGTGCAGAATAACCTTCTTGGACTAACATCCACATGCGATAGTCTAAAGACTATAAAAATGTAGACATGCTTATTTTCCAAAAATCAAACAGTATGTTGTCAAATAAAGGTGGATGAGTTATGGAATAACCCTCCCTAGTGTTACGGTTACCAAATTGAGCCATGGATCTTACGTTTCTAGGTTTTCTAAAACACTATTTTGAAACCCCGCTCTGATACCACTTGAAAGTACGAGATGCGCCAAGAGGGGGGGTGAATTGGTATTTAAAAATTTAACCCTACACAAGAGTTCTAATTTTTTTGTATTTTCAAAACATAATTTAACGACTAATGTGCAGAAGCAAATACAACGTTCACAACGATGAAATTGATAGTTCAATTTAGATTTTACACTACAATATTTAAATACTGATTTTTCACCAAGCAATTAAAACGCATAAATTTAAAGCATGAAAAGTAAAGTACAGTAAACAGGAAAAAACACACCAGAGATTTTTATAGCGGTTCGGTCACTTGACCTACGTCCACTCCCCGGAGTCCTCTACTCTAGGATTTGCACTAGTAAAAGTTGACTCTCCTTTTGCCCCCACAGCAAGGCGGAGAAGCCTTTACAATACTCACTTTCATCTCCCTCGGTGCGGCAGAATACCAAACGCTATGTCACCCTCCTGGTAATGGCGGCGGACCTTCTCCTTTTTCTCCCTCCTGGAGATGGCAGAGTACCTTGGCGATATTGATCTTGAAGTGACTCTTCCCTCGAGAACTTTCTTGAAGCTTCCAAAGCCACAAGAGGAGCAAAGCATGCAGCTAGCTTGGAGCCACCGTGTGATCCCCTCACACTACTTCTCCCTCACGCTCAAGCTCACCTTCACCTTCCTCTCTCAAGCTCTAGATCTCTCCAAAAACTTCTCTCTACTGAATCCCCTTCTTTTTCCTCCAAGCCTCTCATAGCAAAAGGATTGATCAACAACTCCCTAAAGAAAATTTTAAGTTATTTTTATATCAGGCTTCAGAAAACCCTAAAAGTTTTAACTTTTGCATTTCTATTCGTACAGTATGATTTATAATCGTACAGTACGATCAGTTCAATTACAGCTCCGTCCAGTACGAGTACAGACAAATAGGTATCAAATTTTATTCATATCGTACAGTACGATATATATATCGTACAGTACGATACTGTTGATTCGTACTGTTCGTACGGGACGAACTGTGGGACGAACCTCAGGACGAAAGAACTCGTCTCTGTCAGTCGTCCAGCACTCATTTAATTGTACAGTACGAATACTATTTTTCATGATATCGTCCTGTACGATAAGAATATCGTCCAGAATGAATAGTTCAAAAATTCTTGGGATCGTCTGGTACGATCACTGGGATGAAGGAAATCATCTCTGATAATCATCCAGCACTCCACCAGTCGTACAGTACGATCAGTTCATTTCTTGATATTATCCTGTATGATATGAATATCGTCCAGGACGAACAGAACAAAAAACCTTGGTTTCGTCTAGTACGATCTCTGGGACAAATGAAATCGTCTCTGCAAGTCGTACAGTACGATATACGATCGTACAGTACGATCGACATATAAAATAGAAACCAACGTTTATTTCCTGATTAGGGAGATAATTTTGGCAAGTTTTAATTAATCGTACAGTACGAACCTTATCGTACAGTACGATCAGTTCAGAAAATTAAATTCAAAAAACTTACCAAACTTATTCTGGCGGCTAGGGTTTCACAATTACATATTATCGTACAGTACGATAAGTTTGTAAACTTAATCATTCGAAAATTAGCCGTTAGCCTGAGTATTTTTAATTAATCGTACAGTACGATCCAAGGTCGTACAGTACGATGTGCTTAAAAAAATTAATTATTTTAAAAGAAAATTCTCCCCCTGTGTGTGTGCATGGTTGCTCCTTCCACATGCATGCTTCTGTGGCAGACTCAAAAAAGAAAAAATTAAGAAATAAAAATTACAGACTCTTCAACATCCTATTCTACCCGATTTGAGTCTCCAGTAATCTTTAGCAGTGTGCATCTGACCTAAAATGTTAGTGCTCATATACAAAGATTAAACATTTGTAATCTAATGGAAGTCTATATGTACTGAGTAAGTATTAGTTGTCACCATCAAAATTAAGTGCTCGGGATCTTGGATTTCAACACATAGCAGTCAGTTTTAAGAACTCTTATATATAAAAGACATGAAAGGCCATCAAGAAAATTGAAATTTTTAAGTTTGACAGACTTGGATCATATAGTATGTGTTGCAAATCTGGTTTCAAAAAGTATAGTTTTGATGATGACAAATATATTTGTATTTTATTTTGCTTGGCTAATCCATTTCAGGTATAAAAGATCAAAAGCAACTCAAGCTAACTCAAGATCGGGTCCAAGTGTGTCTAAATGTAATGTTTTCCTTTTCTTGAGTCAAATGTAATGTAATAGATCCCCTAGCTAAGTAACCTTGCACATATACACTCAAGGGGAGAGCTTGAGTGAATTAGAGTTTTTATTCAATTTTTGTTCAGATCGTCCTGGACGATATTGACATCATCCTGGACGATCAAGTGAAAATAGAAACCCTAATTAGGGCGACCAAGTTAAGTCTTTCTGATTAAGCCGATCGTCCTTGACGATCCATACATCATATGGGATGATAGGCTCAAATCAAAAATTCTCAGCTGCTAGATCAAGTTAGGCAAGTTTTATTTTTAGAGATTTGATATGATCATCCCGGATGATATGTGTATCGTCCTGAACGATCTAGTACAATCAAGCCTAAATTAGTCTGGTGATTAAGGAAAGTAATTAATATTTAATTGATCTAATCACATCATTCAGGACGATCGCAAGATCATCCGTGACGATCATGATAGTCCAGTGTGTTTCAACTGTACGTCCAGAGCAGTGATCAGGATAATTTTGGCACTTTTTGAACTAATCGTATAGGATGATATTAATATCATCCTGGACGATCAAGTCATTTTTAGGTCATCCAGCACAAGTTCCTCTAGACAACCAGAGCGGTCTTTTCGATGAAATTCCTGAATTTACATTAATCATCCTGGATGATCGCAGGATCGTACGGGATGATGTGAATAATTTTTTCCACTAATCATCCAGAAGAGCCTGATCGTCCAGGCTGAGACAAATGATTTTGAACTGATTGTACAGGATGATATATAGATCATCCTGGATGATATTGGCCGACCAGTTGAGATTTAGGATAAAATTTGAGCCCTCCTATAAAAGATCTTTTTCTTGTAACAAGAAAAATCTTTTGCCACTTCTTTTACAGAGAAACCCTAGAGAGAGAGAGAGAGGATCTTGTGAGGGGGAGTTTATGAGAGATTCATAAAGGTTGCTCCAAGCAAGGATCAGAGTCGTCTTCTCCATTCGTCATCTCTCGTATTATCGGTGTTCTTTGTGGGAGGATCGTTCGCATGAAGATCTGGGTTCTCTGCCCTCTTCAGGAGGAAGCGAAAGGAGTTCAAGTTCTCTGACTACTTCAGGAGGAAGCGAAAGGAGTCTGAGGTTCTCTACCTGCTTCAGGAGGAAACAAAAGAAGGTTAGGTTCTCTGCCTCACCGTATCAGTGGAAAGGAGTTTTTGTATAGGATTCTCCGCCTTGCTGTGGGAGCAGAAGGAGAGTCACTTTGAGTTAGTGCAATACCTGGAGGGGAGGCTCCGGGGAGTGGATATAGGTCAAGTTGACCAAACCACTATAAAATCTGGTGTGTTCTTTCTGATTATTTTCTACACTTTAAATTTCTGTGATTATCTGCTTGGGTGAAATATGTGGTTGATCTTTTCGTTTATGTGTTTACTTGTTTCTACTGCAAATCATCGAAAAGTTTTTTTTCTATTGCTCTCAAATTTTTAAATAACTAATTCACCCCCCTCTTAGTTAGCCTTGGGACTAGTTCATCAAGGCTTAACATCCCTATCGAACTTTCAAGTGGTATCAGAGAAGGATTCATAAAATCTAGTTTTGAAAAACTTTTGAATTTGATCCATGGCTAACTTTGGTAATCGTAATACTGCTGAAGGTAATTCAATTAAACGACCGCCATTATTTGATAACATATCTTTTAATTTTTGGAAAACTTGCATGTCCACTTTTCTTCAATCAATTGATTATCGCATGTGGATGCTTGATAAGGATGGCTATGAGCCACCGTTTAGAATGATTAATAATGTTAAAATTGAACTGCCTTTCACTGATTAGACTTTTGATGATCGTGACTTAGCCCAACTGAATGCTAAATGTTTGAATTATTTTTTTTATACCTTAAAATCTAAAAATTACATGCGTGTCTCTACTTATACAACTGGTAAAAAAATTTGGGATAGATTGTGCATCACTTATGAAGGTACAACAGAAATCAAACAGTCTAGGTTAAACATATTACTTCATGACTACGAACTTTTTGCATGAAACCTACTGAATCTATTTCTGAAATGTATATGAGGTTCACTGAAATTGTTACTTTTTTGCATGCTTTAGGAAGAGAACTTACAAACTATGAAAGAGTGAATAAAATTCTTAGATGTTTACCTT
Source organism: Dendrobium chrysotoxum (assembly GCA_019925795.1). NCBI lineage: Eukaryota > Viridiplantae > Streptophyta > Magnoliopsida > Asparagales > Orchidaceae > Dendrobium > Dendrobium chrysotoxum. The sequence goes on along the minus strand of CM034305.1, from coordinate 48,214,334 downwards.
CTTCATATGATGCTAAGATAACTACAATCATTGAATCTAAAGATTTGAATACTTACTCTATTGATAGCTTACTTGGATCACTCATTGCTTATGCGCAAGAGGGGAACCAAAGACAGCTTGATACAGGTGAAAAGAAGAAGGAGAAAATAGTGGCACTGAAGGCCAACGATAGTGATACCAGTACTTTCGAGTCTGATAGTGATGACGTTTCCTTAATCACTAGGTAATTCAAAAGCTTTCTAAGGAAGAAACAGAAGAACTTTTAGAAGTGGAACAAGGGTAAGTCCAACAAAAATTTTAAAGGTTCATCTAATACTGTTTGTTTTGAATATAGGAAGCCTGGACACATTAAGACTGATTGTCCTACACTTAAAGCTCACCCAAGCAAGGAGAAGGGTGAGGAGAAACACAAGCTCAGGAAGGGCAAGAAGCAGATTTAGAAGGCGTTCTGGGCAGATTCTGCATCTGACTCCTCTGAGACTGAAGCTGAAGAAGATGAAACCAACTTGTGTCTGATGGTTGATGATCATCTTGGTCAGTCTAACTAGGAAGAGGTATGGGAGCTTACTTACGATCAATTATTTGAAGTATCTGAAAGAATTCACGCATCTTATAGTAAACTTAAGAAATTGCATGCTAGTCTGAAATTAGATTTCTTAACCTTGCAAAAAGAGCATGATTCTATAGTTAAAGATCATTCCACACTTGACAGCAATCACATGTCTTTACTTGATGAATTTGATGAGCTGAACAAAAAGCATTCTGATTTAATTGTTTAACATGATTTACTAAAAATCTCGCATGTTGATTTAGAAAGAGCTTTTAAAGAATTAGACAACATGTCATGTGAGGAGGAGAGTAGTACACATTGGGTGTGGAGGCTCAAATTGCCTATTTCACAGCACAACACACATGCATTACATTCTTCTTTTCATAAGAAGGAGCCAAAACCTGTTTGGGTTCCTAAATCTGACATTTAATGATTTTGTAGATGTGCTCTCACACAAGACCTCGTGAGAGCATGTGCTACCTAGACAGCGGATGTTCAAGACACATGACTGGAGATGCAAGTCACTTCATTTCATTGGAGACCAGGGCTAGAGGCAAGGTTACACTTGGAGACAACACCACTAGGAGGGTGGTAGGCTCATATATAATTGGTGATTTAAAGAATTTTATGATTGATAATATTTGGCTTGTAGATGGATTGAAATACAATCTGCTGAACATCAGTCAGCTCTGTGACAAAGGATACTACATCAAATTCCTGCCCACTTGCTGCATTTTAAGCTTAAATGACAAAAGTATTTTGTAGGGATAAAGGATCAACAATGTCTACATGCTGGATGTAAGTTGCATTAAAGCTGATAATTCAATTTACTTAAAACTGCTGTTGATGAGTCTTGGTTATGGCACAGGAGACTATGCCATGCCAGTATGAAAACCTTTAGGAGAGTCACCCAAAAGGACTTAGTTAGAGGTGCGCCCAAGCTTAAGTTCACTAAGGACCACCTGTGTGATGCCCGTCAATTAGGGAAGCAAGTCCAGTCCTCCTTTTACTATGTTAAGGGAATTAGCACCTCTAGACCTTCAGAAGGCCTTCACATGGATCTCTTTGGACCCATTAGCACTGCCAGCTTAGGGGAAAAAGTCTACGATTTTGTGATTGTTGATGATTACTCGAGGTTCACTTGGATTAAATTTCAGTCAAAAAAATCTGAGTCATTTGATGAATTTAAGTCCTTCTCCACTTGGATTCAGAGGAAGTTAGGTTATGAGATCTTGACTATTCATAGTGATCTTGGTAGAGAATTTGAAAAAGTGAAGTTTGGAACTTTCTGTGAGCAGCAAGGGATTAGTCACAATTTTTCAGCTCCTAAGACCCCTCAGTAGAACGGGCTAGCTGAAAGGAAGAATAGAACCTTAGTGGAAGCCACTAGAGCCATGCTTGCTGAGTATTCACTTCCAAAATACTTTTGGGCTGAAGCGGTGAACACTGCCTGTTATGTGCTGAATAGGATGAATGTTTGATCCAATCTGAACAAGACACCTTATGAGATTATTAAGGGTAGAACTCTAAACCTGTCCCACCTCCATATCTTTGGCTGTAAGGTTTTCATTCTAACAATGGGAAATCATCCTTAAGAAAGTTGACCCCAAATTTGATGAAGGAGTGTTCTTAGGCTATTCTAGTGTGGGGAAATCCTTTAGGGTGTTTAATAAGAGGACTTTGGTGGTGGAAGAGACTACTCATGTGATGTTTGATGAATCTGATCCTAAGGTGACTAGAGTTGAGGAATAAGAAGAGGTAGGGGTGATTACCCAAGGGGTTGAAAATATAAATCTGGAGGAAAGGGTAGATCCTCAAAATACTTTGCCTAGAGATTAGAGATATTCTTCGAGTCATCATAAACAACTGATCTTAGGAGATCCTTCTGAAGGTGTTAGGACTAGGCATGAACTTAAGAAAGAAGTAAACTACTCTGCCTTTATCTCAATGACTGAACCCACCAACATCAATCAAGCCCTCTCTGATGAATTCTAGATCTTAGCTATGCAAGAGGAACTAAATCAATTTGTAAGAAATGATATTTTGGAGCTAGTAGAAAGACTTAGGAATTAAAGTATAGTGGGAACCAAGTGGGTCTTTAAGAATATGATGAATGATTCTGGTGTGGTGGTTAGGAATAAGGCAATATTAGTGGCTAAGGGGTATAATCAAATTAAAGGGATTGATTTTGAGGAGACCTTTGCCCCTGTAGCTAGATTGGAAGCCATTAGGGTGCTACTAGCCTTTGCTTGTTATAAGGGATTTAAGCTGTTTTAAATGAATGTCAAGAGTGCCTTTTTAAATGGGATAATAAAAGAGGATATTTTTGTAGAACAATCCCCAGGTTTTGAGAGTTCCCAATATCCAAATCATGTTTACAAATTAAAAAAGGCCTTATATGGATTGAAACAAGTACGAAGAGCTTGGTATGAGAGGCTTAGCACATTCCTATTAGAAAGAGAGTTTGTTAAGGGGAGCGTAGACACCACCCTTTTTTCTGAGGAGAATAGGGGATGACTTACTCATTATCCAGATCTATATTGATGATATAATTTTTGGATCTTCTGATAAATATTTATGTGATGAGTTTTCTAAAATAATGAGTAAGGAGTTTGAGATGAGTATGATGGGAGAGTTATCCTACTTTTTGGGGTTTAGCATAAGGTAAATGGATGATGGAACCTTTCTCAATCAATCTAAATACACTAAGGATATTTAGAAGAAATATGAAATGGACAAAGCCAAGCCAATCAACACTCCCATGAGCTCCTCTATTCAGTTAGATAAGGATTCAAGTGGAAAATCTGTAGATCAGAAGAAGTATAGAAGAATAATTGGATCACTGCTTTACCTGACTACTAGCCGAACTGATATCATATTTAGTGTTTGTCTTTGTGCTAGGTTTCAAGCTGATCCTAAAGAGTCCCACCTGACTGCTGTTAAGAGAATTCTTAAATATCTTTTAGGGACCCCAAACCTAGGAATCTGGTACCCTAGGCATAGCACCTCTTTTGAGATTATTAGATATTCTGATTCTAACTTTGCAGGGTGTATGGTGGATAGAAAGAGCGCTTCTGGAACTTATCAATTCATGGGACAGTCTTTATTCTCCTGGTCTAGTAGAAAGCAGAACTCAGTTGCACTTTTCATTGCTGAAGCTGAGTACATTGCCTTAGGAAGTTATGTGGCCCAAGTTCTTTGGTTGAAGCAATAAGTCTTGGATTTAGGATTACCTGTGTGCACAATTTCAGTTCTGTGAGATAATACTAGTATCATCTATATTTCTAAGAATCCAATCCAGCATTCTAGAACCAAACACATTAATATAAAGCATCACTTCATTAGGGACCATGTTACGAAAGGGGACATTGAGCTACATCATGTAGCAATTGAAAATCAGTTGGCTGACATATTTACTAAACCACTGGCCTTTGACTCATTCATCATTTTGAGGACCAGATTAGGTGTGATTAACATAAATGCTTGATTCTGATGACTACTAAATTCTGATTTGTCTATTTTTCATTCTATTTTTGTTAGTCAGTTGTTTGATTTGATTAACTATTTTTTGTTGATTTTTATTTTTCTGCTGATTTTTATTTTAATCTTATTGTTAGTTTGATTTGAATATTTATTTTGATGCGATTTCCTACTTAATTTTTACTTACTATTTTATGCTTTTCAAAATCCGATCACTGCTCACTACTACTGATAAACTGGATTTGGGAATGAAAAATTTTGCCTTATTTTTTGGTTTGGAAGCTTATTAGCAGTGATTGATTCCACTGGATCTGTTAAAGGAAAAAATATCGATGATTGTTTCTCTTCCTCTAACTCCTTTAATGGAGCATTGTTTCTTTTAGATAAAAATCTTCTTCAAAATTAAAAAGTTGATTTTTGAAATAGAGATCTATTTTATTTTTCTACAGTAATATACCTCATATGAATAGTGTTTTCAAAGTTTTGAGTCATTGTTATGATTTTTTGAACCAAGTGATTACACCTACCATATGATGTATGGTTTTTGCTTTGTGAATTACTCTTCCTTATTGTGGAGAGTGAGTTTTGTCGTCTCCTATGTCTGGAAGATAATTTCACAGCTGAGACTCTTTAACGATTATGAAAGTATAGAAAGCTTACAAAAGATGCGCAGAGCACCAAATAAATTGAAAAAGAGGCACAAAATAAGCCCAAACCTAAAAAGATGTGAAATGTTGCCAAACTGAAAGATACAAAAAGTGTATCTAAAATTAAAAAATACGTAAAGCGCCAAACAAATTGAAAAAGAGGCACAAAATGAGCCCAAACCAAACTTTCTTCCCTTTCAGATTGTTAAATATCTTAGAAAAATCTGTGCTCCACTTAATATTTTCAAAAGCTTGAGTTTAAAAATCTTGATTTTTGATTTCTTACTTTGTAATATTATTATATCAGATATTTTTTTAGAACGAGGCTTGAAAGGATCTCTTTTCGAATCCAATTTCTTTTCTTATGAATTAGATTTTTATTTTGAAAGGAATTTGCATCTACAAGGTGTCCGAGGTGGGAGTTACGAAAGTTAATGTTCCAACTTTTCTGGATTTCAACGCTGTCGATCGTCTTCTTATTGGTTTTTGGATTCAAAATTAAGGGAAAATTCTGATTTACTAGAGCAAATCAATTTAAAAAAAATCATTATTTTTGTGTTTCTCGTTTCAAGTTTTATTTACTCTGCTTTTATTTTTTATTTTATTGTATGTATTTTTGGGATCCCTGATCTTTCATCTCCATGCTCCATCTTTTTCACTTTTTCTTCATATCGTTCTGGATGATCTTCTTCATCCTGGATGATCCGTAAATCATCCAAGATGATCCATTCAAATTATCCCCAGTCTGATCATACTGCTGAGATACACCAATTATTGGTGATCGTCCTGGACGATCCTTACATCGTCCTGGACAATATGATCCATATTTCCTGATCTGATTGAACGGCTGAGAATGTGCCAATTATTATTCATCATCCTAGATGAGCCACCTAATCATCCTAGACGATCCACCTAATCGTCCTGAATGATACTTTTCATCAACGGTCGTCCGGCTTGACTCCTCGAGACGATCGCCTGTCTCTAATCATCCTGGATGATCTGGATGATCTGACTGCCTTTTTGACTAATCATCCTAGCCATCATAATTGCTCATATTATCTTGATCGATCCTGCAATCATACAGGATGATCCGGTCGATTTCTATTTAAACAGCCATTCTCTTCAGTTTTCTTCACACCTCTCCTTCCATACTTCCACTCTTGTGTTTCTAATGGCTGGTGGGAAGCGATCTAGGCAAAAGGGTGCGAGTTCCTCACATGAAAATGGCAATCCCCGCTTTTTAAATGCAGCCGATCAGGCTGCCTTCAAACGATATCTTGAAGTGGGAATCACATAGTCCAAAATCGTAAACCCCCGCACTCTTACCTACCCTATCCTAGATCTGTTTGCACACACCTCCCTCACCTTCATCCTCAGCTTAGCCTTCCCATTTAGCCTTGAACTTCTCCAAGTCTTCTTCACAAATCTTCGCATCGCCGTTGACTACTCCACCCTTCACTCCTATGCTAATCAGTGACCTGTAGAACTCACAGCCCATGATTTTCATAATATCCTTTATCTCTCTATCACTGGCGATAAACTCCACACCCTTATTTCTGATCCTGATGATGATTGGAGTGTCGCCAATCACTTCCTTAGAAATACCAATGCACCCTACCACGACAACGCTTGCACTTCCCTCCTTAAGGATGCTCGTACCATTCAACATGTCCTTCATTCCTCCATCATCCCAAAGGCTGGGGATCACATTCACATCACCCCTTTACTGTCTCCGACCACCTATTACATCATGGCCCACAGGGAATTCAATGCTACTGATCTTCTTTTCAGATATATCGAGCATCTCACTACCATTAGGGATCTGGGCCATAGACGACGTACAAATCTAGCTTTAGGACACATCATTGCATATGCTTTGGAGACAAAATATGACCTGTAATATCTAGTCCCTCCTAATGTCCCTCCTTTCTACTTCACAAATAATTCATTCCATGTAATCCACAGTACCCGACTACATCCGGAGCCCACCCAGATGTTGAGGAGGAAGAGGAAGAAGTTGTTCCTGTTCCTGTTGCACTTGATGCACCTGGTCCCCTTCGTATTGCTTCTCCTTTTGATCATCTGGTGCAGCGATTCGACCAGTGGAACCGAAAATATTCTTCCTTGGTTAGGGCGGTCAAGCCTGAACCGGGGAGAGAAGCAATGTAAATTCCGTTCGGACTATGTTGTTCAGCAGCAACAGCAGCACGACTAGGACATTTCCTGGTTTGGAGCACACTTCACCGCCATTCATAGTTACTTTACGCCACCACCACCTCCTCCTTCTGATCAGGATCCGCCTCCATTTTAGTTTTATGTTTTGTGCTATTTTCTATCTGTACTGTTGTGTCGGTTTCTCCTCCTTTTTGTGATGTTGAAAGGGAGAGTTGGTTGTAGTAGTTTTTATTTTTATGTATTGATCTTATTTTTTGTTGTTTATTTCATTTTTTAGTTATTTTTTTGTATTGTTCAAGTTGTACAATGAAATTTGGAAAGATATTTATTTATCGATGTGCGTTGGTTAACTCCTGGTTATGTTATTTTAAACTACTGCACTAATATTTTCCATTATCAAAAAGGGGGAGATTATTGCAAATCTGGTTTCAAAAAGTATAGTTTTGATGATGATAAATATGTTTATATTCTGTTTTGCTTGTCTAATCTATTTCAGGTATAAAAGATCAAAAGCAACTCAAGCCAACTCAAGATCGGGTCCAAGTGTGTCTAAATGTAATATTTTCCTTTTCTTGAGTCAAATATAATGTAACTGATCCACTAGCTAAGTAACCTTGCACACACACACTCAAGGGGAGAGCTTGAGTGAATTAGAGTTTCTATTCAATTTTTGTTCAGATCATCCTGGACGATATTGATATCGTCCTGGATGATCAAGTGAAAATAGAATCCCTAATTAGGGCGACCAAGTTAATTCTGTCTGATTAAGCCGATCATCCTGGATGATCCATACATCGTACGGGATGATAGGCTAAAAATAAGAAATTCTCAGCCGCCAGATGAAGTTAGGCAAGTTTTATTTTTAGAAATTTGATCTAATCGTCCCGGACGATACGTGTATCATCCTAGATGATCCAGTACAATCATGCCTAAATTAGACTGGTGATTATGGTAAGTAATTAATATTTAATTGATACAATCACATCATCTGGGACGATCGTAAGATCATCCGGGATGATCATGATCATCCAGTGTGTTTCAGCTGTACGTCCAAAGTGGTGATCAGGACGATTTTGGCACTTTTTGAACTAATCGTATAGGACGATATCAATATCATCCTGGACGATCAAGTCATTTTTATGTCATCCAGCACAAGTTTTTTTAGATGACCAGAGCGGTCTTCTAGATGAAATTCTTGAATTTACACTAATTATCCCGGACGATCGCAGAATCGTACGGGACGATGTGAACAATTTTTTCCACTAATCATCCAGAAGAGCCAGATCATCCAGGCTGAGATAGGTGATTTTGAACTGATCGTACAAGAGGATCTATAGATCGTCCTGGACGATATTGGCCGACCAATTGAGATTTAGGGAAAATTTTGAGCCCTCCTATAAAAGATCTTTTTCTTCCAACAAGAAAGATCTTTTGCCACTTTCCTTTACAGAGAAACCCAAGAGAGAGAGAGAGAGAGTATGGGAGAGAGAGAGAGAATCTTGTGAGAGGGAGTTTATGAGGGATTCACAGAGGTTGCTTCAAGCAAGGATCAGAGTCATCTTCTCCGTTTGTCGTCTCTCGTATTGTCCGTGTTCTTTGTAGGAGGATTGTTCGCAAGAAGATCCGGTTTCTCTGTCCGTTACAGCAAGAAGCGAAAGGAGTTCAGGTTCTCTGCCTACTTCAGGAGGAAGCGAAAGGAGTCTGAGGTTCTCTGACTGCTTCAGGAGGAAGTGAAATGAGGTTAGGTTCTCTGCCTCATCATGTCGGTGGAAAGGAGTTTTTGTACAGGCTTCTTCGCCTTGCTGTGGGAGCAGAAGGAGTCACTTTGAGTTAGTGCAATACCCAGAGGGGATGCTCCATGGAGTGGACGTAGGTCAAGTTTACCGAACCACTATAAAATCTAGTGTATTCTTTCTGATTATTTTCTGCACTTTAGTTTTCTCTGATTATCTTCTTGGGTGAAATTTGTGGTTGATCTTTTCGTTTATATGTTTACTTATTTCAGCTGTAAATCATCAAAAAGTTTTTTTCCTGTTGCTCTCAAATTTTTAAATAACCAATTCACCCCCCCTCTTGGTTAACCTCTGGACTAGTTTATCAGGGCTTAACATCCCTATGAAACTTTTAGTATGATCGTACTTCATACATATGAATAGTTCAAAAGTCCCTATACGATCCTATATGAACATAATTTTGTACCCTATGGATCATCTGTATGAACCAACATCATACAATATGATCAATTCTAAACTTAACATTTTTATCTGTATGTTCATGTTTGAACCTTATTTTGTACTCTGATTGATGTATGTACAAACTATCTTCATACAATATGAACAGTTCAAAAGTTGAGTTCGTTTGGGACAAACAGGCACGAACCTGATTTCGTACTTTAATCGACGTATATATGAACCATCTTCATACAGTTTGATTCGTACTTAAAAATTTTTTCTTGACATGATTAAATTAACTCCATTCTATAGGAACATAGGATAAATCATCCCGTACGATCTATGATCGTACAGTATGATTAGTTTTAAAAATAAAACTTTTTAATCACTCCCCAAGTGTGTGTGTGCATGGTTACCCAATTACAATCACACTCTCTCAGACTTAAGAAAAAGATAAAAGTACAAACTTCAATTACAATAAATCCTAATTTAATATGTCTTCAAGTCTTTAGCAGTATGGAGTATGATTTCCCATAAACATTAGTACACACAAACAACATAAATAATATTTCCAATATATGTTAGGAGAAATAGTAATCACCACAATAAGAGTTTGGAATCATTAAAAACATACATTATATAAAAACATAGTTATGAAAACTATGTTGCAACAATCTCTCCCTTTTTTATGATGGCAAAATGATTATTATTTGAGTTAACACTTAAACAAAATTTTCTCCTAAGCTCCCCCTAAATGAATGACCAATTTAAAATAAGGGGTTCCCTTGAATATCAAAACACAAACCTAAACCCTAAAATTAAAAAGAAACAAATCACAAAAACTATTAAAACAGAAACACGAACATGAATAAAAAAAACATAAAACATAAAACATACACACATTCACAATATAACACACACACATTCATAATACAACACATACACACATTCTCAATACATTCACAATACAACACATACACACATTCACAATACAATCATTCACAATACAACACATATATACACATAACACACATACATCTAACAAACAATTAAAAACATCAATCATCAAACAATATTATGACTCCCCTTTTTGACAACAACAAAAAGGGAAGTATACGTTGAAATGAAAAGTTTCTATGGATAAATCAAAGTAGTTGGAGAAGAAAAAATTTTAAATTAATTGCAAATACAAAGTTAACTTTTAAATGCTAAAAAGAAAACAAAATTCAAATTTTAAATTAAAGGACAACTAAGATAAGAAAAGTCAATGAGTTTCACTATTCATGTTAGACAAAATATATATAAAAATAATTATTGCAAAAAAGTTGAAATAAAGATTAAGTAGTTTCTAATTCAATAGTGAAGATGATTGTTGATTAAATGGATTTGGATTAGGGATATAATGATAACAAAAATAGCAACACTAACTTTTTAATTGGCGATATTGCGCATCTTTTCAAATGGTAGTGGCACACTTTGTGCATCTTTTCTATTTGGGCTAATTTTGTGCGACTTTTCACATTGCGAACCATTGCACTTCTTTTCTATTTTTACATGCTTTGTGCATCCTTTTTATTTATTTTGTCAGTCTTTCCAATATTAATAAACTTAATTCAAATTCCACTAATAACAAAAATAAACACATTGAAATAGAAAATAAAATAAATAAGACATCTATTTTGCAACAATTATATCAAAATAATACATTTTTATATGAACATGAAATTGATCTCCTAATCTACATCCAGTTATAATTTAATTTAATTTTGAAAGATTAAATTTTGCAAGAAAATTAATTAGTAGAACATAATAATTCAAAATTTTATTCAAAAGATTAACCACAATTGATTTGTCTAAAGAAAAATAATCATTTTAAACTGTAAGATTTCAATGCATATCAACAAAATATTTTATCATTTCATTTATCATTCACATACACCTAACATAATCCTTTCATCATAATCACACATAACATCATCTCAGAAATGACACCTGAAAAATACTAACACATAAGATCACTAAAATCATAGGAATACATCTCAATAATAAACACAAATACTCATAAGCAACAAAAATAGCATAGAAGTACATCTCGTAATCAGAGGGGCATTGATCTTGAGGTGGCTGAGGGTTAAATGGCGTAAAGTAGCTACTAATTGTAGCTACATTAGTGTTGACTGTGTCGAATTGCCTTCACATCCACCCCATGCCTTCATTGTACCTATCATCCTGTTATTTTAAGTGAGTCTCAATATTATCAAAACTTTGATCAAGTTGATCAAATTGATCAAAGCGCTTGACCATATCTTGATAGAAATTCTAGTCAAGTCTAGGTGCAGGTGCAGGTGCCGGAGAAGGGGCACCTTCTCCCTCTGAATCATCTCCCTCAGAGCTTTGATCCCACCAAAAGAGTACCCGAAAAGAGGCATCAGTAAAGTAAATAGGAAGTTCAGTGGGAAGATCAGGATGGATAAGATTGTACTTCTTTTCTAAGATATAGGTAACTAGATGTCCTAAAGCCACATTTTTCTTTCTCTTTTTATGAGGAAGTCTAATATTAAAAAGTTTGTAAATATAATCCATGATAAGTTAGGCTTCATCAAAAGATTTTGTAGTCATTATCAAATAAGTGATTGTGGACAAAAGAGGAGTCATGTTTATGCGATCACCAGCTTTTTGAATAACTGAGGTTCTCAAAACATGTTGGATAATTAGGGCATTTTGATTGAGAGTGTAAACACGAGACAAATGACTCACTTAGGCAAACCCTCTAAGAACCTGATTTACTTCTGACCAGTCATAATCTACTCTAGAGGTTAACGTGTGTGCTCTAACTCCTTGGGTTCTAAAGTGAAGGAAGTTACCTAGATCTTCCTTAGTTATTTCTACACGTTACTTGAAGACATAAGAGGTAATCTTGGTGTGGTCTTGGTTTACCTTCATATTAGCAAGAAAAGTTTGGAAGGTTTCCTTATGAAAGACATAGATGAGGGTCAGGATAAATGAGAATTGGGTTGAAGCAAATAGGGGCATGATAGAGAAATGGATATAATTTTGAATGAGGCATCAAGAAGGGGTTATTTGGCCTGAAACATACCTAAGAAAAGCATCCTCATTCTCTTTTGATAAAAATTGTCATCCCTATCAAATCTAGAGGAAGATCCCTTTGAGGTGCGAGGTCGTGTGCTACTACTTGCCATTTCTAAGATTTGGGCTCTAGAAGGTTTGGAACGGATGAGAAAGTAATGAAAAACTTATCGAAAGACCCTTCTATTTAAAGAAAAAATGAACTATCGTATAGTACAAAATTTAAATAGTATGGGATGAAATATTTTTCATACATACGAATGGAAATGACAAAAAATGAAATGACTTTTCTTAAACTGACATTTCTCACGCATCCTTTCGTACAGGCTTTTTTGACCAAGATGATCATACAGACGAACATGTGTTCGTTCCAGATGATTAGAAATTAAATATCATTTTATGACAGTTAGGTTCGTACGTATGAGACAACATGATCATACAGATGAAATATGTTTCATATGTATGATCTATAATCAATAAATAAAATTTTCTGGAAAATCATCCCCAACCGTACAGATGAAATAATATATATTATACTATATGATGATGTCATCATACAGTGCGAGTTCTAATGAAAAACTAAGTTTAGTGTTCTGAACTCAAAAATTTATCATATACATGCTATAGAATTCGTACGGTATGAAATAAATTTCATATAGTATGAAAAGAACACTTAGAAAATAGGAAATGATAAACAGAAACCCTCATCAGACAATATGACAAGCTTCCAGTAAAATAAAAAACAAAGCAAGCACATAAATAACAAAAGAGAAAACAATCAAGAAATAAAAAACCAACAAAAACAAAATACAAACAACAAACCTTACAATCAACCAATGAAAATAAACAAACATATAGTTACACAATAAATCAAGTTTGCAAAATTTCAATTTAAGCATTAAGATCAATCACACTTAATTTGGTCCTTAAAGTGCTAAATGTGTCAAAAGCCAGTAATTTTCTGAAAATGTCTGCAAATTGATTCTCCGTAGCAACGTGATGCAATTCAATTTCTCCCTTGGCTATACGATCTCTAATGAAGTGATACCTTGTGTCTATATGTTTGATTCTAAAATATTGAATAAAATTCTTTGAAATGCATATGGCACTAGTATTATCACAGAAAATTGGAATTGTGCCAATAGAAAATCCTAAGTCCATTAATTATTATTTTAACCAAAGAACTTAGGCCACACAACTACCTATGATAATATATTCTACTTCAGCAGTAGAAAGGTCTATTGAATTCTATTTCCTACTGGACCAAGAAACTAAAAAGTTTCTAATGAATTGATAAGTTCAAGATATACTTTTCCGATCAACCCTATATCCTGCAAAATCTAAATCAGAATATCCAACTATTTCAAAAGAAGAACCGTGCTTAGGATATCAAATCCCTAAATTTTGAGTTCCCAAAAGATATCTCAGTATTATTTTAACTGCTATCAAATGTGATTCCTTTGGATCATATTAAAATCTAGCACACAAAAAATACTGAATATTATATCTGATCTGCTAGCAGTAAAGTAAAGCAATGATCCAATTATTCCTCTAAATTTCTTTTAATCAATAGATTTTCCCTTAGGGTCCTTATCTAACTATATTGAGAAACTCATTGGTGTAGTTATTGGTTTAGTATTATCCATTTCATATTTCTTAAGGATGTCCTTAATATACATTGACTGATTAAGAAAAGTTCCTTCCTCATTTTGCTTTATGCTAAAATAAAGAAAATAACTCAAATCTCCCATCAAACTCATTTTGAATTCACTACTCATTATTTTTAAAAACTCATCACAAAGACTTTTATTGGTAGATCCAAACAAAATGTCATCAACATATATTTGAATAATGAGTATATCTTCTCCTATCCTTTTCAAAAATAGAGTGGTGCCCACGCTTCCTTTAATAAATGATCTCTCTAATAGGAAAGTGCTTAACCTCTCATACCAAGCCCTAGGTGCCTATTTTAGTCCATTTAATGCCTTTTTCAATTTAAAAACATGATTAGGGATTTTAAAATTTTCAAAACCTGGAGGTTACTCAACATAAACATCTTCTTGTGTCACCCCATTTAGAAAGGCACTCTTAACCTCTATCTGATACAATTTAAAACCTTTAAAACAAGTAAAGGCTAGTAAAACCCTAATTGCTTCAAGTACGGCTACAGGGGAAAAAGTTTTTTCAAAATCAATCCCTTATATTTGATTATACCTCTTGGCCACCAATCTGGCCTTATTTCTAATCACAACTGCTGAATCATTCATTTTATTTTTGAACACCCACTTAGTTCTAACAACACTTAGATCCTTTGGCCTTTTAATAAATTCTCAAATATCATTTCTTACAAATTGATTCAATTCTTCTTGTATGGTTATAGTCCAAAATTCATCCGAAAGTGCTTGATTTATATTAGTGGGTTCAACCATCGATATAAAGGGAGAATGATTCACCTCTTTTCTAAGTCCATGCCTAGTCCTAACACCCTCACTAGGTTCACCTAAAATCAATTCCTTAGGGTGATTCTCCGAAAATCTCCATTCTCTAGGCAAAGGGTTTTCTTCTCCTACATTATCTTCCAAATTGTCTTTTTAATTCCATGGGAGATATTTTCAATATGATCTTCTTCTAACCTTGGCTCTTTCGATATGCCAGATTCATCAAAAACAACATGTGTGGTCTCCTCAACTTCTAAAGTTCTCTTGTTAAAAACTCTATAAGATTTTTCAACACTAGAATATCCAAGAAAAATTCCTTCATCAGATTTTGGATCAAATTTTTTTAAAGGAGTTTTACCATTATTATGAATGAACACCTTATATTTAAAAACATACAAATGTGAAAGATTTGGTGTTCTACCCTTAAGAAGTTCATAGGGTGTCTTGTTCAACTTGGATCTAATGTTTAGCCTATTTAGAACATAACAGCCTATTCTGCAAATATGGCTTTAGCGGCCTCTATTAATGTTATATTCTTTCTTTCAATAACCCTATTCTGCTGAGGGGTTGTAGGTGCTAAAGAATTGAGATCAATTCCTTAATCTTTATAAAAATATTCAAATTTCTCATTTGTAAACTCTCCTCCATGATCACTTTGAATTGATAAAATTTTACACCGTAGTTTCCTTTGAATCCAAGTAGAAAAACTTATAAATTCATCAAATTCTTCACTCTTATAAAGT
The DNA here is from genome assembly GCA_019925795.1 of Dendrobium chrysotoxum. Classification (NCBI taxonomy): domain Eukaryota; kingdom Viridiplantae; phylum Streptophyta; class Magnoliopsida; order Asparagales; family Orchidaceae; genus Dendrobium; species Dendrobium chrysotoxum. The sequence continues at coordinate 48,199,043 of CM034305.1, read as the reverse complement.
AAAAATTTAACCCAAGTGAATCTTGAAAAGTCATCAACTATCACAAATCCGAATACTTTACCTCCTAGACTTATAGTGTTAATCGGTCCAAAAAGATCCATATGAACGATTTCCAACGGTTTGCTAGTTCTAAGATCCTTAATGCAATGAAAGGATGACTTCACCTATTTTCCTAATTGACATGCATCACACAGGTGATCCTTAGTAAAGTCTAGTTTAGGTATTCCTCTAACAAGTTCTTTTTGGGTAATGTTTTTTAAATTTTTCATGCTTGCGTGACAAAGTCTCCTATGCCATAACCATGATTCATCAGTAATTATTTTGAGACAAAAGCATTAAAAGATTTAATAAAATTCAAATCAATCATGTACACATTATTTACCCGAATTTCATGCAAAACATCAGTTCCATTTTGTCTTATTATGTAGCTAGTGAGAAAAAAATTTACAATATACCCCTTATCACATAGCTGACTAATACTCAACAAGTTGTGCTTTAAGCCTTCTACCAATAAGACATTTTTAATGAAAAAATTATACAAATTTTCAATCATACATGTGCCTACCACTTTCCTAGTGGTATTGTCTCCCAGTGTAACCCTGCCTCCATTCTTAGCTTCCAGTGATATGAATTGAGTTGTATCTCAAGTCATATGCTTCGAACATCCGTTGTCCAGGTACCAAATGCTCTGAAGAGATCTTGTATGAGAGCGTATCTACAAAATGATCAAATATTAGACTTGAAAACCCAAACAAGTTTGGGTTCTCATCTTGGCAATAATAAAACAGATGCATGCTTGATATGCTGTGAGTTATATATCTTAGATCTCCACACTAGATGTGTTCTACTATGAATTATGCAAGTGTGGGATATATGCCCAATCATTTCACATGAAAAATATTTTATTCCAGGAAAAGGTTTACCAATCTATGTGTATTATAAGATCTTTTCCTAGGTTTTACTCTTATCTGCTTTTATTTAGACTCATAAAATTATTTAAGTGTGGGTGTAGGTCTATTCTCCATGATAGCTTTCATATTTATTTCTAGATAAGAGTTTCTATTTTCTTAAATTAAAATTTTCATTCTCAAATCAATTTCTTCATGTTCAGCTTCCTCCATAAAATCTTTAAAATCATTTTCAAGTTTTATGTGTGATGATTTCAATAGTTCATGCTATTTGTTCAAATCATTAAATTCATCCAATAAAGTCATGTGTTTGCTATCAATTAATGCTTGATCGTTCCTAAGGATTCCATACTCTTTTTATAAATTACAAAAATTCTATGTTCAACTTAGTATGCAGTTTCTTAAGTTTCCTATATGTAGAATGAATATTCTCAGAAATATCAAGCAATTCATCATAGGTTGAGTCACATACCTCTTCTTGATCGGATTGATCAAGCTTATCAGCCATTAAACACAGGTTTGTGACTTCCTCCTCTACTTTTATTTCTGAGGAGTCTGAAGCTGAGTCTGCCAAAAAAGCTAATTGCAATCTCTTCTTTCCCTTCCTAATATTTGTTTTCTCCCCTACTCCTTGCTAGGATTGGCCTTAAGATTCGAGCAATCAGATTTGATATGTCCAGTCTTTCTGCATTCATAAAAAATTACATCATTAGAAGCTTTTACATTTTTATAGAACTTACCTTTGTTCCACTGTTGTGTCTCCTTTACTTTCTTCTCAGGAAACTTTTGAATTGCCTCATCATGAGTGCAATATCATTATCATCCTTAGGCTGTGATTGATCACTTTCTGAGTCATCCACTTTTAATACGATATTCTTTTCCTTTCACTTGTCACCTGCATCAATCTATCTTTGAGTCACTCCTTGCTCGTAAGTAATTAGTGATCCCAAAAGATTGTCAATAGAATAAACATTTAAGTCTTTTAACTCCATTATAGTAGTTATCTTTGCATCATAAGCAGTAGGGAAACAATGAAGAATTTTATTTACTTTTTTAGCATTCGTTAATTCCCTTCCTAAACCATGCAATGAGGTGACTATTTATGTAAAATGACTATACATGTCAGTGATTGATTCATTCGATTTCATGCAAAATAGTTCATAATCATGTAGTAGAATGTTCAATCTAATTTTTTTCACCCCATTAGCTCCTTCATAAGAAATGTAAAGTCTATTCCAAATTTCTTTTCCAGTTCTACAGGTTGAGACATGTATATAGTCCTCAGATTTAAGCGCACAGAAAAAAAATGTTTAAACATTTAGAATTTAACTAAGCTAGGCCTTTTTGTTCTACTATCCAGTCAGTAAATGGTGTTTCAATTATAATGCCATCTATAAGTCTAGTTGGTCCAGTATAGCCTTCCTGTACTAAAATTCACATGCGATAGTCAAGCAATCAAAGAAAAGTAGACATACATGTTTTCAAAAAATTGAAAGGGATGTTATCAAATAATGGGGGTCTTGTGATCGAGTACCCTCGGGGGTGTTATGGTTTCCAAAAGTAGCCATGATCATTTCAAAAAGTTATCTAAGCCTTAATTTTTGAAAGTAGGCTTTGATACCACTTGAAAGTTTGAATAGGTTGTCAGGCCTAGTAGATATGTCCCAAGGTTAACCAAGAGGGGGGGGGGGGGAGTGAATTGGTAATTTAAAAATTCTTGGTAATTTTGAAAACCGATTTAAGATTTTACTCATAATGATAAATTCTCTCAAAATAAATTTTTTAACCACAAATACTAAAAGTGCAAAAAAATAAAAATGGAGTAAAAATAAAGATAGAAGAACATAAAAAATTATAGTGGTTCGGTCCAACTAGACCTACATCCACTCCCTGAAGACTCCCTCTTCAGGTATTGCACTATACCAAAGTCTCCTTTTGCTCCCACAGTAAGGCGAAGAAGCCCTTACGTTAACCTCTCTTCCACCCACCTCGATGTGGTAGAGTACCATCGTCCTTTCTCACCTTCCTGGTGACAGCAGAGAACTAACATCCTTTCACACTCTCCTGGTGTCGGTAGAGTACCTTCATCCTTTCTCACCCTCCTGGTGATAGCAGAGAACCTGCATCCTTTCACACTCTCCTGGTGTCGGCAGAGTACCGGCTCCTTTTAAAATCTTCTTTCAAGAGTCTTCAAGAAAGTAAGGAAGAACTTTGAAGAACAAGCTAGAGATCCTCACCTTTGGGTAACCTTATGAATCCCCTCACAAATCCCTCTTAAGAGATCTCTCACTCTCCAATCTCAAGACACTCTCCCAAAAACTCTCCAAGTGCACTCTCAAAAGAAATTCATAATAGGAGTTCTTATCAGTCAATTTTAAGAACTCTTATATATAAAAGACACGAAAAACCATCAAGAAAACTAAAAATTTCAAGTTTGACTGACTTGGATTGTACAGTATGATTGTACTTCATATGTACAAATAGTTCAAAAGTCCATGTATGAACATAATTTCATACCCTGTGGATCGTCTATACGAACCAACATAGTACAGTACGATCAGTTTAAAACATACCCATTTCGTTTGTACATTCATGTACGAACCTCATTTCATACTCTGATCATCGTATGTATGAACCATCTTTATACAATACGAACAGTTCAAAAGTTGAGTTCGTACAGGATGAACTAGTACAAACCTAATTTTGTTCTCTAATCATCGTATGTACGAACCACCTTCGTACACTATGATCTATACTTAGAAAATTTTTCTTAACATGATTCAATCTACTCCGTTCTGGAGGAACACAGGATAAATCATCCCGTATGATCCATGATCATATAATATGATTAGTTTTAAAATTTTATGTTTTTAATCACTCCCCTAGTGTGTGTGCATGGTTTCTCAATTACAATCACACTCTCTCAGACTCAAGAAAAAGATAAAAATTATAGACTTTAATTACAATAAACCCTAATCTAATCTATCTTGAAGTCTTTAGCAGTCTGGAGTATGATTTTCCTGAAACATTAGTACACACAAACAACATAAATAATATTTCCAATATATGTTAGGAGAAATAGTAATCAACATAATAAGAGCTTGGAATCATCAAAAACACATATGATATAAAAACATAGTTATGAAAACTAAATTGCAACATAGACTCATGCCACCATCTCTCCTGGTGATTTGGACTTAACTAGACACTTAGACCCAATCAATAGTTAACTTAGCCAACTGAGTCCAAGCATTGTCTAACTTAACCTATTTGGGACCAATCACCTCATCTGGCCAAATTCAATCCAACCAAACCCTTCAAATCTATAATCACACTCCAACTCATGAATTAAGTGCATTTAAACTCATCATAAGTCAATCTTGGTGAGTTTGACCAAGTCAACCTATTAAGTTTGGTAAAAACCCCCAAGATGTTGATCAAATCTTTATACACATCCAGTTAAACCTTCTCCAAGCATTAAGTTCACTACATTCCATACCTTAAACTTATCTAAACCTTTGATGAGTCCAAGCCTATTGGGTTTGACCAAGTCAACCAATTAAATTTTGGTTAAACCTCTACATACGCATTATACTTTGAGTGCATAGCTTCAAATCCTTTTAAAGTCACCCCAACAGCTTCTCACATCCACCTCACCGGCCACCTTATTAACCCTTGACTAGTTGACTGGTCAAGCAGTCAACTTAAGCCTTTAGATGGGGTCAAAGTAGTCAAAACTCTTCTCATTGCCATCTCTTCCCACTTTATTTGCTTTTATCTATCTAAATCAGCTCTAAAAGGTCTTTTAACGTTCCTGAAAATAAGTCCAAGCCTTGGCTTAGATAAAAGAGGATGGAAATGCCCCCCCTCTCTAAAGGCCTCCAATGGCTATCAACCTTAACCCAGCCTTTCTCCTACCATTCTAACTTCTTGGGAAACTTGTCCCTCATCTGATGGAGGTCTCTGATCCATCAAGGCCATTCATTTCAAACCCTAAGGATTAAGGGAATGAAAAGAGCTCATTTGAGACATTGATTCAACCTCATCCTCTAAGTTCTCTCTAGCGCATTTTTCACATTTTATTTTACTCCCCCACCAATCCCTCTACCTTTTCCCAGCCAAAACCCATTGGTCAAAGGCTACCAGCGGTGAGATCTCTGGCCAACTGAGGCCTTAGTCCGTCCAACTTGAATCGAGCTGATCCAGGCCTTTTTAATGGACAATTTCTTCAAGGAAAGTTTATCTAGGCTCATGAGGGTACGAATAAAACCTTTTATACTAAAAATTAAAATAAAAAATTAAAGCTCATATAAAAATTCTAATAACTTAAGAAGTCTGAGTGTCTACATATATGCATATTAATTGCTTCTCCTCCTTGTTATACACCTCCCCGTCTACGGTTCTAGCAAACCACCTGACCTATTAGGGCAAAGTTCTATCAATAGAATGTTATGCAATCTCTCAGACAAAGTTATTTGTAAGCCTTTTTTAAAAACTGTTTCATATTTATTTTATTCATTTATCGACTCAATTAACATGCATTGAATTAGAAATAAATTAAAAAGAGTCAAAAATTTTAATTGCATTTCAAGCAATAATTACTTTATATAAGTCAAGGGGCCTATCAGAATCGACTTTAGACGTCAGCCCTAATTTCTAAACTTAAATAATGTCCCTACTCATCTTTCATAAAAGGCCAAACAGATGGATTTTAGACTCCTAGGTAGCTGGATCCCCAATCCTAGCCGGGGTAAGTCCAGATTTGCACTATATTAGCTAAGTTTGGGCCACTATTATTTAGTGCCCAAATTAGACTTAGGATCTTGGGCAGACTCAAAATCATAAGTCCTCAACTTCGAGGAATCTAATCCCAACTTTTTAATAAGTTGACAATTCAAATTAAAATTCTCTTCAATCCAAAATTTAAAGCTTAACACATAAGGTAGACTGGGCATTTCAGAATTGTTTCAGAATCCCAAAATGCCTCATACTTTCATTCAATTGAACTTAAAAAATAACTATTCAACTTTGATCCAATCTTAGTTTATATTCAAACCTCACTTCCTTTGATATCAATCCTTGATAATTCAAAAATGAAATTTCTATCATTAATTTAATCGAGAGTTTCAATAGGAAACTTAAGTATTTTATGACAAAATTAACTACGAGGGCTTGCGCTCATAGGAGATTTAAAGAACCCAGATTGATTTTTAAGAACTTAATTAATTCTCTTTGGGAAAATCATCAAAAAATGACGATCATTATCATCATATTCAAATAATTTATAATGAATGATTTTTTTTCCTTTGGAGAGATATATCATTTGTTGATATGACCTCAAATATGAAATTAATGATAGCACATCCAGATTATCATAGCTAGAAATTTGATCGAACATCATTTTGACCCTTCGGGGTCATATGTAGGTCATCCTTGAATTTGGTTATGATATTCAGGATAAAATTTGTAATTCAAAATCTGAACCTATTAGGAGATCATAATTCTACCTCTCAAGGTGGTATATCATTTCAAGTGGATGTTCAATTTTAGAATTAAAATTCAAAAAGTAATTTAAAAAATTTCCCAAAGAAATTAAGATCTCAATTACTTTTCTTCTTTCCAACGCAAAGCTTTCCCCTTTTCAACAAACACCACCACATCCAACCACACCCTTGGCTTACTAGAACGCCAAAGGCAAGACAGTTTGGATTTTCTTTGTTGGGAGACACTATGTCGCAAGGCAGAGTTCCACAACAGACGGTTGAGGCCCCTCTCCATTTTATATTCCAGAGTTACACTCTCAGAGCTACAGAAGAGGGTTAGCAGGTGACAGGTGGTAGAAGATGTTTCCCATGACCAGTTCTATTATAGTACAGAGGCTTTGAGGAGATAACGCCAGAGCTCTTCTATCATGACTAGTGAGATAGAGGTGTTGTCGGCTTGCATAAAGGGTTTCTTGAAGGACATCAAGGGGGGTGATGTCCAAGAAGTCAAATCTATAGAAGGGCGTGATGTCCAAGAAGTCAAATCTATAGGAGGGATGTGATTGACGAGATCACCTCATCAAGAGGGAGCTACAGTGTAATAAGATGCTACATTAGGTAATGGTAGTTGTCGATACTACATTGGCATAGGTTGTGGAGGAGCTTCAAACTGCAGAGATAGAGTATCGCACCCTAAGTGAGGTTATTTCACTGCTCAGAAACTTACAAGCCTGCCTCCTTTGATGTTTCATCCCCCTTTTTTTAAGGTGTACTTTGTAGTTTTCACTCCCAATTATACTTGAACCTAATGATGATGATTATAAACATAAATATGGAGGATTTTTTATTATTCCATTTTTTGTTATACTTTGAGTTCTATTGATAGTATGATAAGTGATTTTAAATATTAATTTACAGATCTTCATGCAAAGTGAAATGTTGGCACAAATAAATATTTAAAATACATGTATCTCTAAGGACTGTTATGAGTGTTGTTGCTTTAGCCACTGGTTAGAGCCAGCGGTCATGACTTAAGCTCAAGATTTAGAAATTTTGGCTTCTTCTGTCCAGTGCTTTGTGGGGTGGACTTTGTGGAAGATTTCTCGATTTTGATTTGGTTGGTAGTACCAAATATAGGTAATATTATGACCTTTAACTAGTTAAGAAGACTTTTTAATCAGAGTCACTTGAGTTTATCAGATAAAATAAGCTAGGATTTGATAGCTCTTGTCATCTGATTATTGAAATAGGGGTTCCTCTACTACGACCTTTCTTATAGCGTGTTGAGTAGACAAACCTGCAACGACTCAGCCACAATTATGCTTGTTGATTCTGACCTCATACACCAATTTAGGATTTAGTCTTGAGCTATGGGAAAAGTTCTCCCTAATATTAAATCTATTGAATTTGATAGATATGGAGTCATCCTCTATAGTTAAAGATTTTGGAGCCTACGTACATTTGGTAGTTGCTCGTAACTTATCCTTCCCACTAAAACTTTAATTCTTTAGTTAATTAGGAGAATTTACTGGACTACAGATACTTGAGCTTATCGAGTGAAATAAGCCCTCATGCTTCTTACAGCCCCTACTGATAGGTTGATCAAATGGGGGTTCCTCTATTACAGCCTTTCTTATGATGTCTTGAGTAGATAGAGCTGCAAGGGACTCTACCACATATAAGCCTCATACACCCATTCAAACCTTAAGCTTTAAGATACAGAAGAATTTAAGCTGCTCTAGCTCAACTTGGTGGAGTTTGTCTGAAAATCTTCTTTCCTCACCTTTAAAGCCTTGGTATATTGGAGAAGGTGGTGTCCCGAACTCTTAGAAGATCTCCTGCAATTACATTGATAGAGAAAATTATTGTACCCTCCTACTTGAAGGAATATTCATGTCTGTTGATTTATGCAACTAATAACTTATCAACTAAGAGTTTGCTTGCTCTGAAGTTATTGATGAAAGGTTGCCTCCAATCATCTTCTTCTTTGACATCTAAGTAATATCACAATGACTCCGAGCATCTACTACATCCATGCCTTCTTTTTACTGCTGGGTGTTTATTTGGCTGATTTTCAAGAGATACTTATTGGGGAAATTCAAGGTCAATCAGAGTTGCGTCATATTGGCTTGAAACTGATATTCCCTCCACCTCTGAGAATTATAAGCTTGCTGGCTCTAAGACCTGACGAGTGTAGACTCTAATCAATACAGGCTCTTCATTGTCATATTTTCCATTTTCTTGGCTAATTTGTCTAGGTAATCTATTTTACTATTTTAGCCTCAAGGAACTCAACCAATCTTTACATTTGGCACTTACTTCCGAAGCTTGAGAGCTCGCCGGTAGCAATGGGCCAATACAAGCTTATAAATCTTATAGATACCCAGAACTTGATTTATGACAAGGTGAGAATCATAGTAGATTTGGAGGTGTTGGATCCTTACTAAAATGGAAATCTCCTAACCCACTATAAGAGCCTCATATTCAGTCACATTATTGGTCAGAGGTTCAGTTAGGCTGAATGAAAATCTCATTATGTCTCCCATGGGTGTAAAAATGAGACCAATGCCAGCAGAGGCATTCACTAGATTTGGTGATTGTTCGGGTTTAATCGATGATGCTCAATCAAAGTACATCACCCAAACTTATAATTTCTCTTTTTCCTCGACTTGCATGACCTGTTCATCAAGAAAATTATTATTTAGTGGTGAATCTGCAGGGATAGGATGTGCGGCATGAAAATCTGCCAACGCTTCCCCCTTCACAATTTTTTTTTTGCATGTAAGTTAAATCAAACTATAATAGTATCACTGCCACCTAGCTAGGTGACCTATCAATGCTAGCCTTATCATTAAGAACTTCAGTAGATCGATCTTTGATGTCAACATAATTTTGTGAGATAGCATGTAGTGGTGGAGTTTTTGGACTATAAAAATCAATATCAAATAATGCTTCTCAATTAGGGAATAATGAGCCTCCGCTCCGATCAACCTATGAGTGATATTGTAGAGTGTATTTTCCTTACCTTCTTTATTATGATAGGCTAATGGTGCCCCGAGAGACTCTTCTAGTGCTGTAGTGTAAAAAATAAAAGGCTTTCCTAAGATTGGAGCTGTGAGAATAGGCAAGTTTAGAAAGTATCTTTTGATACTTTCAAAGGACTCCTAGAACTTTTTATCCCATATGAAGCGGGCATCCTTCTTCATTACCTTGGATAAGGGTTGGCACCTACCTGATAGATTTTATTGTAAATCTGGACCCAAGTCGTATGATTTTAATGATTAAAAACATTATTGGATTTCTCACTATGCTAATTAAATTTATTACATATTTGTTCTTGCTATGCTCACTAACATTTCAGGTCTACTGTTCACTTCCAACTTTGATCAGCTCAAGATTGGGTAGACTAGGATCAAGGTCTGTATTTTTAGTCTTTTTGTACTTTTTATCTTTCTTGAGTCAATCATGTATACCTGTGGATCCTAAAGCTAAGTAACCTTGCACACTCATACTCAAGAGGGTGAGTTGGTGAGTTAAGAAAAAGCTCTATGTTTTAACTAATCGTATATAGTACAATTTATATCATACTCGACGATCAGTTAACCAGAAAACCCTAATTTGGGCACCTTTTGTTAGTTGAGATTATTTATACTAATCATATTGGATGATCGTTATCGTATAGGATGATCAGTTGTAATCATGATATTCATCCATCAATCACAATTTAAGCAATATTTTAATATTCAAATTTGTGTCTAAATATACCGTACGATATGCATCGTATTATATGATATATGATAATTATACCTAAATTAATCATGTGATTAGGAGAATAATTATGGTTAATTTCTATGATCGAATCATACAAGATGATTATAATGATTGTATTGTACATCCTAATTCTTGCATAAGATGATAATTAATCACCGCCCATCGTATTGAACAATTATCCATGTTGTTTATACTAATCGTACTGGATGATGCACTTAATCATCCTGGATGATCAGTTCACCTCCTTAAACTAATTTTACAGGATCTGTCTCCTCATACAGTACTAATATGAGTACTTTAAACTAATCATATAGGACTATCTTGAATCATACTGGATGATCAGTAGCACTAGAATTGAATTTAGTGTTTATGAGAGGCTCTCTATTTAAACTCTCCTATTATCTTATTTTAAGACTTTTTCTACTAAGTGCCTTGAGAGAGCATAGAGAGGGAGTTAAGGAGTGCTTTGGGAGAGAAGAGAGGGAGAGTTGGTCGTGAGGGAGAGTTGTCAGGGATTCACAAGGTTACTCCAAGCAATGTTCTTCCTTGTCTTCTTCAAGCTTCAGCCTTGATCTTTTTGGTGGCTCCAGGGAGTCATTCTATAGCACTAGGTCTTGGTTCTCTACCATCTCTAGAAGGGAGAAAAAGGATTCTCGGTTCTCTACAATCTCTATTGGGAGAGAAAGGATTCCAGGTTCTCTATACACCAGGTTGCTGGAAGAGATTTTTATAAGGGCTTCTCCACCTTGTTATGAGAAAAAAGGAGAGACACTAGTTTTAGTACAATACCTGGAAAGGAGGTTTCGAGGGAGTGCACATAGGTCAAGTTGGTTTGAACCACTATAAATTTTGGTGTGTTTGATCTTATTATTTTTTATACTTTATTTTTCTATAATTAACTTTATGAGTAAAAACTCTGATCTTTTTATTGTGAAATTTATTTGCTTTCGAATCAAGGTATAAAAAGATTTTCTTTTTGTTAAATTTTTTTTAAATTACCAATTCACCCCTCTTTTTGTTAGCCTCAGGCTTATTCTTAGAGGTCTTACAACCTCCTCGAACTTTCAAGTGGTATCAGAGAAGGATTCAAAAACTAAGTTTTAGAAAACCTTTGAAAAATGACCAATGGCTAATTTTGGAAATCGTAGTACTGCGAAAGTGTCATCAGTAATGGAATAGAGGTAAACCTAATAAAAATTATAAGGATTCTTCTGATGTCATCTATTTCGAATGAAGGAAGCTAGGGCACATGAGGATTGATCGCCCAAATTTTAAAACTCACCCAATCAAGGAGAATAGTGAAGAAAAAGACAAATTCAAGAAAAATAAGCAACGGTCTCAGAAGGTTTTTTGGGCAGACTCTGCTTTAGACTCATCTGAGATAGAAGCTGAAGTGGAGGGAACCAACCAGTGCTTAATGGCAGATAACCATCTTGATCATTCTGATCAAGAGGATGTATGTGAGCTTTCTTATGATGAATTGTTTGAAGTTTCTGAAAAAAAATTTATAATGCATATAGGAAGATGAAAAAAATATATACAAGCCTCAATTCTAATTTTTAAACATATAAAAAGAGAATGAATGCCTGAGAAAAGATCACTCTACTTTAGATAAAAATCACACGATCTTACTTGATGAATTTGATGCAATAAATAAGAAGCATCTTGACTTAACTAATGAGCATGATTCCTTGAAATCATTTCATATTGATTTAGAAAATTTATTTAAGGAATTAAAGGCATGTTTAGATGAAGCTAATAATAGGAAGCATGAATTAAAAGTTGATAATACAATTCTAGAAATTGCAAACAAAATTCTGCAAGAGAAACTAACTACTCCTAACGAACAAAACATCACCACAACATGCATCATCTAAACCTAGGAAGAGGCACTATAACCCAAATAGACTAGTGAATCCATTCCTAGGAGTTAGGTTCTATTCTTGTGGCATGCTAGGACATATTTTGCACACTTGCACTATCCACCGTAGAGCACAATTAGTGTGGAGGCTAAAACTGCATAAATCACAGCATAACATGCAAGTATTTCATCCATCAATCCAAAAGGTAGAACCCAAACTTATTTGAGTTCCCAAGTCTAATCCTTGATGACTTTGTAGGGATGCTCTCACAAATGGCCCTATAAGAGCATGTGGTACTTAGACAGTGATTGTTCAAGTCACATGACTGAAGATGTAAAGCAATTCATCATGCTGGAGGCCAGAGCAGGGGGCAAGGTAACACTTGGAGATAACACCACTAGGAAAGTGGTTGGATCAGGTATAATCGACAACTGAAAAAATTTTCATCATTGAAAATATTTTACTGGTATATGGCTTAAAACATAATTTGCTCAGCATTTGCCAACTCTATGATAGCGGCTTCAGCATAAAATTTTTATCTACCAGCTGCATGATTATCTTAAATGAAAATATTATTTTAAAGGAAAAAGAATTAAAAATGTCTACATACTTGATCAGAATTGCATTGAATCTACTACTTATCTTTGCTTAAAAACTATTATTGATGAATCCTTATTATGGCATAAGAAATTGTGTCATACATGCATGAAAAATCTTAGAAAAATCTCCCAAAAATACTTAGTGAGAAGTATACCCAAACTAGATTTCACTGAGGACCACCTGTGTGATGCCTGTTAGTTAGGAAAATAAGTCAAATCCTCCTTCCACTCAATTAAGGACATTAACACTAGCAACCATTAGAAGTCCTTAACATGGATCTCTTTGGACCCGTTAGTACTGTAGGCCTAGGAGGGAAAGTCTTTGGGTATGTGATTGTTGATGACTACTCGAGGTTTACTTGGGTTAGATTCTTGTCTAATAAAAGTTAATCATTCGATGAGTTTAGAACATTCTCCACTTGGATTCAGAGAAAGCTAGGCTGTGAAATTTTGACCATTCATAGTGATCTTGGTGGAGAATTTAAAAATGAAAGATTTGAATCTTACTGTAAGGAGCAAGGGATAGATCACAACTTTTCAACTCCTAGAACCCCTCGGTAGAATTAGGTAGTTAAAAGAAAGAACAAGACCTTGGTAGAAGCTGCTAGAGCCATGTTAGCTAAATACTCACTTCCTAAATACTTCTGGGTAGAAGCGGTAAATACAGCCTATTATGTTCTGAATAGGATTAATATTAGATCCAAGCTAAACAAAACACCCTATGAAATCCTTAAGGATAGGACACCCAACCTCTCTCACCTATATATCTTTGAATGTAAAGTGTTCATTCTAAATAATGAGAAATCTTTACTAGAAAAGTTTGACCACAAATTTGATGAAGGAGTTTTCCTAGGATACTCAATTATTGGAAAATCCTTTAGAGTTTTCAATAAAAGAACACTGGTGGTAGAGGAGACAACTCATGTAGTATTTGATGAATATGATAATTCTTGGAGGATCTAGGGTAGAAGAAGAAGAAGTGGTTAAAGCACCCAAGAAGTAAAATCTATAAATCTTGAAGAAATGGTAGAATATGAAAATTTACTACCTTGAGAATGGAGATATTCTTCAAGTCATCCTAAAGAACTAATATTAGGAGACCTATCTGAAGGTGTTAGAATTAGGCACGGACTTAGAAAAGAAGTTAAACATTCTGCCTTTATCTCAATGATTGAATCCATAAACATAAATCAAGCCTTATGTGATGAATTCTAGATCCTAGCTATATAAGAAGAATTGAATCAATTTGCTAAAAATGATATTTGGGAGATAGTTGAAAGACCTAAGGATCAGAGTATTATTGAAAAAAATATATTTTCAAAAATAAAATGAATGACTCTGGTATACTGGTAAGGAACAAAGCAAGACTAGTGGCTAAGGGGTACAACCAGATAGAAGAAATTGACTTTGAAGAGACCTTTACCCTTATAGCTAGACTAGAAGCCATAATGGTACTACTAGCTTTTGTCTGCTTTAAGCGATTCAAATTGTACCAAATGGGTATTAAAAATGTCTTTCCTAATGGGTTAATAAAATAAGATGTGTATGTTAAACAAAACCCAAGCTTTGAAAATTCACAATTTCTTAATCATGAGTTCAAATTAAAAAAGGCATTATATGGACTGAAACAAGCACCTAGAGCATAGTATGAAAGGCTAAGCACATTCCTACTGTATAGAACCTTTGTTAAGGGGAGTGTAGACACCACCTATTTCTCCAAAATGTATAAGAAGAACTACTCCTTGTCTAAATCTATATTGATGATATTTTGTTTGGATCCTCTGATAAAAACCTATGTGATGAATTCTCTAAAATATTGAGTATGGAGTTTGAGATGAGTATGATAAGAGAACTGAACTATTTTCTTGGATTTAGTATAAAGTAGAAGGATAATAGAATTTTCCTTAGTCAATCAAAATATATTAAGGACATCCTTAAGAAATATGAAATGGATAAGGCCTAGGCAATAAATACTTCCATGAGTTCTACAGTTCAATGAGATAAGGACTCAAATGAAAAATCAATTGATCAAAAGAAATACATAGGAATAATTAAATCACTTCTTTACTTAACTGTTAGCAGACTTGATATTATGATTAGTGTTTGTCTTTGTGCTAGATTTTAGGGTGATCCAAAAGAATCCCACTTGACTACTAATAAGAGAATCCTTAGATATCTCTTAGGGACCAAAACTTTTGAATATGGTACCCTAAGCATAACACTTCTTTTAAAATCATAGGATATTTTGATTCAGACTTTTCAGGATTTAGGGTTGATAGAAAAGTACTTCTGGAACCTGCCAATTCATAGGATAATCCTTAGTCTCCTTGTCTAGTAAAAAGTAGAACTCAGTAGCCCTGTCTACTACTGAAGTAGAATACATAGCCTTAAAAGATGTGTGGCATAGGTCATTTGGTCAAAGAAATAAATTTTGTATTTAGGACTACCTCTAGGCACCATTTCAATCTTATGTGATAACCCTAGTGTTATCTTTTTTCCAAAAAATCCAATCCAACACTCCAAGACCAAACACATAGACATAAGACACCATTTCATTAGGGACCATGTCACTAAAGGAGACATTGAGTTACATCATATAGCCACTGAAAATCATCCTGCAAATATCTTTACAAAATCACTGGCTTTTGAAACCTTCAGCACCTTAAGAACTAGATTATGTGTCATAGATATTCATGCTTGTAATTGGATGTATTGAAAATCTGAAATCTGATTATTGTATTTTCTTTTGTCTTTCAGTGTTTTTATGTTTTTGTTTATGCATGTGTTTGTTTATTTCTTTTAAAATTTAAGAATCTGATCACTACTCACTTTAGTAGTTTAACTTTTCTTTAAATGAAAATCATACGTATTTTTTAGGCAGTAATTGACTCCTCTAAAATATAAGGGAAAGAAAAATTGGTGATTATCTCTCTTCCTCTAACTCCTTTAGTGGTGTAATTTCTTTTTGAATTAAAATCTATTTTAAATTAAAAATTGAACCAAGAAATAGAGATCTATTTCATCTTCCTATAGTTCTCTATCTCAAATGAATATTTTTACAAATCAATGAATCTATTTTAAATTTTCTTAATCAAGTTATTTGTCTATATTATATGGATCGGGTTTTGATTTGTGAGTTACTCCTCCTTATATAAGAGAATGAGTTCTTCTTTTCTCATATTTAGAAAATAATCTCACAACTAAGAGTTTTTAAAGATTTAAAAAGAAAGGCAAATTTGCAAAAGTTAAAAGAGGAAAAAAATAAGCCCAAAAATTGAAAAGATGCGCAATATACGCCAAAATTTGAAAGATGCACAAAGTGTATCAAAAATAAAAATATATGCAAAGTGTGCCAAAAACTAATAAAAGAGGTACAAAATGAGCCCACAATGAGTTAGCTTCCCTTTCTTCCAAATCTTTAAATTTTAAAAAAATCCATGTGCTAATTGATATTATCTTCACCTGAATTTGAAAATCATGATTCCTGATTCATCATTTTGTAATGCTATTCTCTTAGATATATCTCTGAAAAGAAGTTTGAATAGATCACATTTCTTTTCTAATTATTTTTTGAATTAGATTTTTATTTAAAAGGACTTTAACATGTAAAGATCCTGAGCTAGGGCTAACAAAATTTAAATTTCTAACATTTCTAGATCTTAGTGTTGTCACTATATTTCTTACTAAGTTTTTGCTCTAATCATAAGGTAAAATTTTCATTTGATGTAATTGATCGATTCTTCAAAAAAAGTGTTTCTTCTGTTTATTTCTACTTGATTGCCTCATTTTTATTATGTTTTGTTTGTCTTTTTATTATCATTTTGACGTATTTTCCTTCATGGAGCTTTCTTGATCATCCATCCCCATCTCTGATTTGTGCTCATATCGTACTATATGATCCACATTATACTGTATGATCTTCACAACTATCATCACATGTTTGATCATAATACATCCAATAATTTAGATTTATTAATTATTTATGATCGTACTGTACGAACACCTCTATCGTACTATATGATCCAATGTTGGAGGAATTGATTTTGGCAGAATGATATTAAATATTGCTTCATACTGTACAAATAACTAATCATACTATACGAATACCTAATCATATTATATGATAAGATTTGTCAATAATCGTCCAATCTATCTCCTCAGGATGAACGCCATTTCTCTAATCATCTAGTATGATTTCGATCACACTGTAAGATGAGACCGACTCTTTAACTTGGTCAGATTCGATGAATTGATTGCACTTAATCGTCTAGTATGATCCCATGATCGTACTGTATGATCGACCCAATTTTCTATAAATAGACCAATTTCAAGGTTTTTTCTTCACTCCAACTCTTCTAATCTTCTTTCCTTCTCACTTCAGCTCTAAATCTTACAAATGGCTAGAGGCAAGCATTCTCAAGCACTTGTCGGGAGTTCCTCTCGATGCCTAGTAGATCCTATATTTCCTAAGGCCGATAATGAAGAGGCCTATAAGAGATATAAGATCGCTAGCATTACCCCCTTCCAAAATCAACAAATAGGAGGATCTGAACTTCCAAGTACTACCACTTTTTGCCCATACCACTCTCACTTTCAGTCTTACTGTTCCTTATCCTTTCAATTATGAACTTCCAATTTCATACACCACCTGATCACCCCCTGGTCTACTACACTAATAGCTCATTCCACATCCTTCACAATGCTCATCATCATAATATTCACTATGTGGATAGAGAACATGTAACAGAAAAGAGAGGACCTATTTCAGCACCTGCTCCTATCCACCAGTAATCTCATTACGATCTGCTGGTCCAGATGTTTGATCAGTGGGAGCTCCATTTTGACTCCTACAAAGAAGAGCAGCACCAGCAACGTGAGAATGACTTAGCTCGCTTTGATCAGTATGTAGCCCAACAGCAGTAGCAGCAGCAGCATGATCAGAATATGGCTTGGCTTGGAAACCAATTTGCCTCGATCCACCAGTACTTTCAGCCACCACCTCCCCCACCTTCACTTGATTAGGACCCCTCTTTGTTCTAGTTTTTTTTTCTAATTCTATTATCATTGTACTTTTGCTATTTTAGTTTCCTATTTGTTTGTTATTGTTTCCTCCTCTCCTTGTAATGTCAAAAGGGGGAGAAGCATGTATTGGTAGCTTGTATTTTGCTTTGAAATATTTTAATTCTATATTTGTCTGTTAATTTTCTATATTCTATTATAATGTGTTATTTTTCTTTTTAAAATAAAAAAAATTGACACCTCCCCTATACTTGAAAGATTTACTTAGTGAGGATGAGCTTAGGAATTAGCAAAACTGTCTTGAATAATAAACCAGCAATGTTTGTCATCATCAAAAGGGGGAGATTATTATAAATCTGGACCCAAGTCTTATGATTTTGATGATAACAAACATTATTAAATTTATCATTATGCTAATTAAATTTATTTTATATCTATTTTTTTCTTGCTCACTAATATTTTAGATCCACTGTTCACTTGTTACTTCGATCAGCACAAGATTGGCTATACTAGGATCAAAATCTATATTTTTTGTCTTTTTGTACTTTTTAACTTTTGTTGAGTCAATCATGTATTATGGTGGATCCTAAAGCTTAGTAACCTTGCACATACACACTCAAGAGGGTGAGTTAGTGAGTTAAGAAAAAGCTCTATTTTTTAACTAATCATGCATTACGATTTATATCGTACTGGACGATCAGTTAACCATAAAACCCTAATTATGGCACCTTTTATTAATTGAGATTGATTAAACCAATCGTACTAGATAATCCTTATCATAAAGGATGATCCATTATAATAAAGATATTCAGCTGCCAATCACAATTTAGGTAATATTTTAATATTCAGATTTATGTCTAATCGTGCCATATGATATGCATAATGCTGTATAATATATGACAATCATGCCTAAATTAATCTAGTGATTAGGGGAATAATTATAATTAATTTCTATAATTGAATCTTACAGGATGATCAAGCCGATCGTATTATACATCCCGATTCTTGCATGAGATCCCATCTTACTTAATGATTATCCATGTTGTTTATACTAATCATATTGGATGATGCTCTCAATCATCCTGGATGATCAGTTCACCTCCTTGAATTGATTGTACAAGGTCTGTCTCCTCGTACAGTACTAATTAGAGTACTTTAAACTAATTATACATGATAATCTTAGATTTTACTGAATGATCAGTAGCGCCAAAATTAAATTTAGGGATTTTTGAGAGGCTTTCTATTTAAACTTCCCATTTTCTTACTTCTAAGACTTTTGATACTAAGTGTCTTAAGATAGCATAGAGAGAAAGTTAAGGAGTGCTTTGGGAGATAAGAGAGGGAGAGTTGGCTCTAAGGGAGAGTTGTGAGGGATTCACAATGTTACTCCAAGCATGGATCTTCCCTATCTTCTTCTACAGCATTAGATATTGGTTCTTTATCATCTACAGGAGGGAGAAAAAAATTCTTGATTCTCTACCATCTCTAAGAGGGAGAAAAAGGATTTTAGGTTCTCTACCTTCACTAGGAGGGTGAAAATGAGTAAGCTCATCTGCTGCACTGGGTTGGTGGAAGAGATTTTTGTAAGGGCTTCTCCGCCTTGCTATAGGGGTAAAAGGAGAGACACTAGTTTTAGTGCAATACCTGGAGAGGAGGTTTCCAGTGAGTGGATGTAGGTCAAGTTGGGCTGAACCAATTTAAATTATGGTGTATTTATTCTTATTATTTTCTATACTTTATTTTTTGTAATTAACTATGGTGGTGGAAACTCTGATCCTTTTATTGTGAAATTAATTCACTTTCACATCAATGTATAAAAAGATTTTTTTTATCAAAGAAAATATTTAATTACCAATTCACCCCCCTCTTGGTTAGCCTCAGGCTTATTTTTAGAGGTCTCATAGCCTCCTCAAACTTTCAAATTTGATATGAATAGAATGAAAGCCAGGTGCCCTTGCAATGAGTGAAGCTATCAAAGTCCTTGGGGGGCAGCATCTCCATAATCACCTTAACCTTGTTGGGGTCAATTTTGATTCCTTGGTGACAGACAACATACCTATTGACCTCATTTTTATACGAGGTCATTAGGACCAATCCAGACTTCTACCCACTAATCTAAAGGTTGATAGAAATCCATTTGTCAATCATTTAGAGCTTTAATTCAATCTGAATCTAGATTTAATTCAAAATCCAGACTTTAATTTAATTTTAAATCCATACTTTAATTCAATTTTAAATCCAGTCCTTAATCCAGACTTTAATCCAGACTTTAATACATACTTTAATCAAGACTTCAATCAAGAGTTTAACCCAAAATTTAATCTAGACCTTAATCAAGACTTTAATCCAAATCTTAATCCAGACTTCAATCCAAACTTTAGTCTAAACCATAATCCAGTTTTCAATCAAAATCTAATCCAGCCCTCAATCAATCTTCAATCAATTTCCAATCAAGTTTCAATTTTATCCAATCATTAATAATTATTCAATTAATTTTTATTGATATGGATAGTTCAAATTTAATCATTCAAATCAAAAATCCAGAGCAAATCCAGCATTCCAGACCAAAACCTAAGGTTAAAGGACCATGTCCTGAAACCCTTTCTAGGTAATTTTTCAATCATTTCAAAACCCAGCCAAATGACTTCTGATTCATGATCTATCAATTTTATATTTATTAGGCATGTCCGTACGGTCAACCCTCCAAATTTGAGCTCAATATGAGATCTCTAGCCCAAGAAACTAAATTGAAATCCAAAGACTACAAAATCTTTAAATATTTATAGCCTATGCCATTGGACCTTCCACCTTATGAAATTTGACCTTGGAGCCTCCTCCAAAGCCTTTAATCATGTCCATACCCTTGATTATGACATGCTAAATATTAAACTGTATTTTGATGGACTTACTTTGACCCCCAGTTCACTAGGGTCAAAATGACCAAAGTACCCCTTAAAGGTAAAATTGAAGTTTCCTTTAAACTTCAACATGGCCCAGTCAAACCAAATCCTAAAACTTCTTCTAATATATCTAAAACACCATTAAGAGTGCATTAGACTCAAACCCAGACCCTAGTTAAGCTTGATTGACCAAGTCAACCTAGTATGACCAAAATCCTATTTAATTTAAATGGCCTCATCTTTACATGAGATCACATCCATTCAACTCAAAATATTAAACAAAACCTATTAAGCCCAAACCTAGACCCTAGGTTAACCTAGTTAACCAAGTCAACATAGGTTGACCAAATCAACCATTAAGCCCTTTTTATATTGAATCATTCTTAAATGCATTCAAAACTGCATCAAAACTCATTGATCACCTTTTCCAGTGATTTGGGTTTGACTAGTCAACCTGGCCCAGTCAACTATTGACTTAGTCCACTATGCCTAAGTATAGTCAAACCATACTTACTTCAGTCAAACCAATCCTTTCTATTAAATCAACCTATGTAAACCCTATTAAACCCTCATGCATACTCCTTTGCACTGTTAAAACACATTCAAGCCTATCATGAGTCAACCATTGATTGGTTTTACTTGGTCTAACTTTAATAATGGTCAAACTTTACATTCCATGCATTCATCCATTTAAACTTCAATTTAATTATTTTAATAATCCTCAAAATCAATATACTCAATGCCTTGAATACTTCCTAGATCACCTCAAGTTAAATTATATTCATTTTGACCAAGTCAACTCATTTAGACTTGGTCAAAATTCTTTTAAGATCCCATACCCTCATTCAAACTCTAACTCCATGGTCTTATGCTCCTCTTAAATCATCCCACCAGCATTCAAGACCCACTCATATGCCACATCACTTGAATTAACATGTTTACTGGTCATGGTCAAAAGACCATTAAATGGTCAAATTTCAAGTCTCAAGCTTAATCCAACTTTATTAAAACCATTCCATCCATTTAAATACTTTACAAAATTTTCTTAACCCTTATCTAAACCAAACTTAACCTATGGATCAAGTTTAAGCAGCCCTAATGGTCTCAAAGATTCATATGAGGGCAAAACTTACTTTCCAAGTCATTATCATTGGGCTGTCCTCTCCCCCAGCCTTCTAACCACCTGGGGATAGGTGGTATGCATAAAGGAATGCTTCCAAATGAATCCCAAACGTCCACAAACCCCATGAGTGTTTGAATTGGCCAAAAGAGGCCAAATGAGCTCATTCAAACCTAAGCATTCTCTCTCCATTCAAGCTCTCCCAAATTCAGCTCCCATTTCGTTTGAGCTTCCCACACATCCCCTCACATATTTCCAGTTGAACCCCCACCGTTAAAAGTTCTCCAGCAGTAAGTTCTCTGGCGAACTAAAGCCCAACTCCGTCCATGGTATGGAGCTTACGTTATAGAGCATTTCGGACCACACTTTCTTCAACAAATTTAAGCATGGACAGTCTACCAGCTCAGAGAACCCTTAACCATCAAAAACTATTGGTTGGATTGGGTAAAAACTCTATCCCTAGCCTAGGACACTTAGGATTATTCAACTTTATATTAAGCGCATTCCGAACCTTGAAATCTGCTTCCTATTAATGCTCTTCATTAGTCTAGTGTCTATTTAAAATTTTGTTTAATTTGATTGGCTAGATTGAAAGAATAAGGTGTTGTTTTGTTTCTAGGGCATCTTACGTGGTTTGCATTAAGGTACATTTTCTGGGTTTTTGATTTCACGATCAATGGCCCAGATCGCGTTATCCCACAGTTATTTATAACCTTACAGTTTGTCTCATTGTAGAGATCTCTATCAAGCTCGATCATGGCCATTTATACCAAACATCATATGATCAAACAGCCCCGCGCCTCTACTGACTCATTTAAATGAAATTGCGTGGACCCCGCCGCCGCGATTCATTAATTACTTATCATTGCCAGCGACACAATCATCAATAATTATTGTGCAGCTGGCTAATCATTGTTACGCATTCTAATCCAGCCAATCAAACGACGACGTGTGGCCCCCCAGCATTTTCGTTTTGCTTTTTAATGAATGTTAACTAATTTCAAGCCATTTAATTACCAAAATATTAAAAATTAATTTTAAATCCAAAAAATTAATTTAATATATCAAATTGTTTCAATTTTCAAGCACTTTAATTTAAAATTAAAATCAATTTAAAATATTTAATATATTTTAAATAATTTCAAACATTAAATATTTAGTATTTTATTTATTATTTAATTAAATATAAATCCAAATATTTTTAAAATTTTAGAAAATCTATTTTTTAAAATATTTTTGATTTTTAGAGAATATTTCAAAATTATTTTAATTTTATTTTAAAACTATTTTGAATATTAAAAATATTTAATTATCTAAAATATATTTAATTACTAGTATATTCAGAGAAATTATAAAAAAATTAAATATTTTATATCATCCTTCTTAGAATATTAAATATTCTAATTTAAAATTAATTTCAAATTAAAATACTTAATATATTTTAAGTAATTTTAAATAGTAATTATTTGGTATTTAACTAATATTCAATTAAATATAAATCTAAATATTGTCAAATTTTAAGGAAAATTTTTTTAAGTCATTTTTCATCTTCTATATTTTTTTAAAATAATTTGAATTATATTTTAATATTGTTTTAAAATCCATAAATTTTAAGATTTTTACTTTAATACATAATTTTGGGAAAATTAATTTTAAATTATATATCTTAAATCTTTTGCATGCATTTGAGTGAGATCTGAAATTTTAATCAGAGGTTAAGCATGTTTGAATTAATTTAATGGGGATTGATTAATGGGTACTCAAGTTATTAATCATCTACTCCTTAAACTTTCTAGTCAATTAATGTATGTCATAGTTTTATTGCATAGGATTGCACTTCCACCTAGTTTTAGGTCTCTCCTAGATCTTGGATCTTTTATTGGTGTGATATGATAAATTTCGCTTATGTTTGTGTAAAGGTTAAAAGACATTGATTCAATCCTATTCAACTTAGTCTCACTTAAGGACAATGATTATGGTCTTATTTTAGTGATATAGATTAATTTTAGGAAGTTAAATTGGCATGCAATAGGCATGAAACTTGAGACACCTAAATTTAGTGACACCCTTTGCCTTAGGGTAAGTTTCCACTGAAATAAAAAATTATTAAGTTAATTATCTAATTAATTCAAAATTAAACCATTAATTAAGCTCAAAACTTCTAAAAATTACAATAAATTCAAATTAAATCATAAAATTACAAATAATATTTCACACTAACCAGAATTCAACCTTTTGGAGTGATTTCAAGAAGTTTGGAATAAAAGCCCCTTTAGTGGACTTCAATTTTAAGTTGAATTTAATTTTAATGAAAATCAATATTTAACTAATTTAATTAATTAAAAATAATTAAAATTCTAAAAATATTCTTAAACACTTGAGAACACTAACTTGGGTTCTTACTGACCTTTGGGAGTGATTTCAAGAAGTTTGGAATAAGTTTGGATTCAAATCATTAAAAGCCCTTTAATTAAATCAATTTAAAATTCAATTAAATGATCAAACTTTGAAAATTCATAATTAATTCAAGGAAATTCCAAAATTGAGCAAATTTAAAGCCATTCAATTTCATTTAAGGTCTAATATTTATTAAAAAGTCAAACCTCCATAATTAAGTCAAAGTCAAAAAGTAAACCATTTGGTTAACCTTCACTCAAATTTAAGTCAAAACTTCAAAAAATTCATAACTAAATCTAGAAAAATCCAATTCTAGTAAACTTAATATCTAATTACTCATCTTAAGGTCTAGTATTAAAGAAAAATATCAAATCTCCAAAAATCAACCTTAATAAAAAAGTCAAATATCTGACCCCTTAATTAATGAATAAAATAATTCCAAAAATTCCAAAAAATTCAATAATTGCTCTAAATTCTACAAAACTTTAATTCAACTCTTAAGACCAGCAATCAATCAATTTGATTAAAAAAATTATCAACTCGTAAACTCTATCCAATCAAGTCACTTAATTAATACAGGTTACCACTAGGTGAAATACTCAAAATTTAAATGGTTTACTAGGACAACCAAAAAGGGTGAAATATACTTCACGGCCCTTGTATAAATAAAGGTAGTAATCAATTAATACTTAAAATACATTTTAAAATTGATATTATGACATTAATACTTAAATTCAAATTAAAACCCCCCTTAAGCCTTTCGATCAATCAAAACACTATACAATGTTAACAAATTACCTGATATAGGACATATCCAAGTAACACAACCTACTTCACATACTTTAGATGGTTTGCTAGGACAACTAACTCCAGTTTTAGGCTAGGCAAGTGTTTACTTTCCTATTGTTATAAGCCAAATTTTTGTGGTTTTCATTGCATGCTAGTTGAAAATCAATTGCTTAATGTGATTATTGATTTAAATGTTAATTCTATGCAATCAGTGAATTGATTTGATGGGCGTTAGATTACCCTTAGGTTAAGACCAATCTGGATGCTCACAAATTTTCTACAGGTGGCCATGCTCGTAAAGGACTAAATCAAAGGGGGAAATCAGTGAATTAATTTAATTGACTTGATTGATTAATTTAAATTGATTACGTAATAGAAATGGCATAATTTTCTAGTCTTTTTTTTATTGCATTTCGATCTTTGTTTTAGCCTGGATTCGATCGGAGGCTCGTGAGGGCACATTTAAAATTTTTTTTACTTCAATTAATTAAAAATTGCCATGCTCACATAGAAACTTAACGGCTTTATGAAGTAAGCCTAGGAATGACCCGGGTTTTCACATGCATCATATTAAATACTTCTCTTCTATTTTAGGCACCTCACTACCCGTGGGTTTTGGCAGACCACCTGACCTATTAAGGTGCAGTTCTATCAAGAGGATGTTGTATAATCTCTAGGGAAAAACCTATTTTTAAGCCTTTTCAAAACTGCTTCATATCAAATTTAAGCATTTATCGAGTCAATTTGCATGCATTACATTAAAAATTAATTAAAAGTATCTAAACTTCTAATTACATTTTATTCCGAGCATTAAATCACCATACATGTTTTAAGGGGCCAATTAGAATCTGCTCTAGATGTCGGCCCTAATTCCTCAAATTTAATCAAATGATGTCCCTACCACTCTTTCATAAAAGATTGGACTCATGGATTTTAAGCACTTAGGTGGTTAGTTGGCTCCCCAATCCAGGCTGGGGTAACTCCAAATTTGCACTACATTAGCTCGGTTTGGGCTACTGTTGTCCAGTACTCAATTTAGATCTAGGTTCTAGGGAAAACTTAAAACCATAAGTCCCCACCTTTCAGGAATGTAATCCCAACATTCTAATATTTTGATCGACTCAAATTAAAACATTTCTTCAAATTAAAATTTAAAGTCCAACACATAGGATAGGTTGGGGTATTTCTGAAATAATTCAGAATCCCAAAATACCTCTTACCTTTCATCCTTTGATCTCCAAAATAAGTGTTCAAGTTTGATAAAATCCCATTTGAAATTCAAACATTAATCTTTTGATATCAATCCTTGAGAAATTCTAAATAAAATTTCTACTGTTAATTTAATCAAGAGTTTTCATAGGAAACTCTGTTTTCCTACGATGTAATTAACTACGAGGGCTTGTGCTCGTACGAGATTTAAAGAATCAGATCAATTTTTAAAATCAATTTTAAAAAATTTAATTAATCTTCTTTGGGAAAATTAGAGTCAACGATGATCATTATCGTTATGTTCGGATTAACGATAATAGATGATATCTTTTTCCCTCAGGAAGATATATCATTTACAATCATGATTTTGAATATGAAATAATGACATTTCATCTAGACTATAATAGTTAGATACTTGGTAGAACATAATTTTGACCCTTCAGGGTCAGATGTAGTTCTTACTTAAATTTGGCTATTATAATCAAGATGAAACTTTCAGTTTTGTTATCTGAACCAATTATGGAATGATATTTTCGCCTCCTGAAGTAATATATAATTCATAATGACGTGTTCAATTTTAAAATTAAAATTTTATAAATTAAACTCTCTTAAAGAAAATTAACTTTTCAAAACCTTTTTTTCACATCAAATAAAAATGGCAACTCTGCTGGCGAGTAATCTCTCTCTCCATCTTCAATAATCATAAAAATTTTGTTGAATCAGAAGTTTTGACTAACTTTCTTCCATTGGTCCCTCTACCCATTTCTTTCTTGGGTAAGTGTGGCCAACATCCAAAAGATATGTCAAAAAGAGATGTGAGTGAGGAAACCTCTGGCAAATTTTGGCTTTGACATTTTTTCTTTTTTGCCCCCAGGTTAATTGGTGGGGCAAAAGAGTTGAGCCAAACCTTTTGAGATCTTCATATAAATCTTGTAGTTATTCTCAATATGCTGAGTTTAATCGTTTATGGAAGATTTTGTGAACCCAAATTTCAAAATTCAAAATTTTCAAGTTCAAACCTAGGATTTGACCTTTTCACCCCCAAGTTAATTGGTGGAGTGTTAGAGTCAAGCTTGTTTCTTTGGATTTTCTCATTAATTTTGTAAACCCTCATGTCAAGTGAAAATTAACAAGTTGAGTTTTAAAATATGACGAAAGACCATCAATTTTTCAAAATTCTAAATTCTTTTCAAAATCATTCAAGTCAATTAAAGATTATTATTGCCATATGATTTTCTACAACATCTCCTTAGAGTTTAACATATTGTTTGATTGAAAATTGTATTTTTAAAAAAGGTTAATTATCTTTGAGAATAATTCAAAATTGATTTTTTAAGTTTGAATTTTGAAATTGAACATCCATTAGTGATAATATACTATCTCGAAAGGTAGAGATAAAATCTCCTAAT
Organism: Dendrobium chrysotoxum; assembly: GCA_019925795.1. Taxonomy (NCBI): domain Eukaryota; kingdom Viridiplantae; phylum Streptophyta; class Magnoliopsida; order Asparagales; family Orchidaceae; genus Dendrobium; species Dendrobium chrysotoxum. The sequence continues at coordinate 48,171,577 of CM034305.1, read as the reverse complement.
GAGTTCAAATTTAGAATCACAAACTTGATCCTGAATATCGTAGTCAGATTCAGGGAGAAACCACATATGATCCCAAAGGATCAAAATGAAGTTCAATCAAATATCCGGCCATGATAATCTAGATAAATTATCGTTAATTTCATATTCAAAGTTATATCAATAGATGATATATCACCCCAAAGGAAGAAAATATCATTCATTGTTAATCGCTTGAATATGATGATAACGATCGCCATTTTTTGTTTTGATTTCCCAAAGATAACTAATTAAGGTTTTGAAAACTTGATTTTGAAAATCTGGTCTGGGTTTCTAAATCTCCTACGAGCGCAAGCCCTCGTAGTTAATTACATCGTAAGAAACCAAAAAATTTTCTTACGAATACTCTCGATTAAAATAGTGATACGAATTTTATTTAGATTTCAAGGCTTGATATCAAAGGAGGTTAAGGACTGGGATTTCAAGTGGGAATGGTTTGAGGTTGAGCACTTATTTTTGGAGTCAAAGGAAGAAGGGTAGGAGGTGTTTTGATATTCTGAATTACTTCAGAAACACCCCAACCGATTCTAAGTGTTGGGCTTGAATTAGATTGAAAGAGATTTAATGTTTAAGTGATCAATTTTATTAGAAAGTGAGAATTAGATTCCCGAGAGTTGAGGTCTTAAGATTGAACATCTGCCTCAAAACCTAAGTCTAAAATTAGGTACTAAAAATCAGTGACCTGGATCCTAGCTAATGCAATGCAATCCTGAACTTACCCCGGCCTGGATTGGGGAGCCAGCTAAACCACCTAAACGCTTTAAAACCATGATATCCGGTCTTTTATGAAAGAGTGGTTAGGGACGTTGTTTAAGATTGGTTTAAAGGATTGGGGTCGACATCTAGAGCAGATCCTAATTGACCCCTTTACATATATTGGGTGAAATGATTAAATAAAAATGCAATTAAGAATTAGACTCAATTTTAATTTGTTACTAATGCGATGTATGCTAGTTGACTTGATAAAATGCTTAAATCAATATGAAGCAGTTTTAAAATCAGGCTTAAAAAATAGATTTTATCCTAGGGATTGCACAACATCCTTTTGGACAGAACTGCACCCTAATAGGTCAGGTGGTCTGCCAAAACCCGCAGGCAGGGAGGTGCCTAAAACGGATGAGAAAAGTTAATATGTATGCATGAAAAACTCCCGGTGAGTCCGGGCTTACTTCTTAAAAGCGTTAGAGTTTCTATCTGAGCATAAATATTTTTAAATTTTTGTTAAAGTAGAAATAGTTTATGACCGTACCCTCACGAGCCTCCGATCGGGTTCCAGGCTAAATCAAATACGACATGCAAGATCGCCAAATAAACTACTAAAAGCATGCGGGTCCTTAATCGCAATCAACATCAATCGAATCAATTAAATAATTAAATCAATTAAATAAATATTCAAAATGAAAGTCCATAGGCAAGTGCCCTTTAATAATACAACCCAGGGTCTGCAGGAAAAGTAAAGTAGCCGGGTACCACTGACTACAACCCGAATTCTACTCCTAAGACTCAAGTGACTTTGAGATTTGAGATTCTTCTCATTCTTCACTTCTTCGTCTTCTTGGAACTCCTTGGATCGTCGGGTCTGGATATTCAAATGAAAAAAAAACTCCCCCTGAATAGGGGTGTTATCTTTTCTCTTTGGATATTTGAAATTCATCCTAATTTGGATCTCCAAATGGATAGGAACTCTCCCCTAAGGGATGTTCCTTCCTCTTTGGATTCCAAATTGGATGTTTAAATATCTCAATCTCAAAGTACTTTAAACATTACAACTCAAATTCATATCAAATTACATTAATCAAAATTAAAAAATCTAGACTCAACAACCTGCAAGGTCATCCTAATAATCAATAGTTTATATTTGACATCCAAAGCAGTTATATATTTGAAATTTAAAAATGCTCAATCACAGCCACACTTGGCCATGCTCTTTTAATTTTAAAGGGGGACTTAAGTATGCTTAGCACCTGTAGAAAACAGTATTAATTTTAAAGCTTTAATTATTACCCCCTTTAATTTAATTGTCCTGTATGAGCATGGCCACCTGCATAAGATTAGATTAGTATAAATCATCCCTATCCTAAGGGTAGATCTAACGCACAATCATTTACATCACAGAATGCTGAAATTTAAATAAACAAACACAACAATTTTACTACTAGCAAACAGCATGCAGTAAAAGCTCGAAAACCCGCCACACAGCAGAAAAGTAAACACCAGCCTAGCCTAAGACTAGAGTTGGTTGTCCTAGCAAACCATCTAAAGTGTGTGAGGTAGGCTATGTGGTTTTGATATGTCCTAAATAGGCACTTGATTGAAGTTGCTTAAAGTTCTAGTTGTTTGAAGGCTTAAGGAAGTTTTAATTAAAATTTAAATCTTAATAATTTGAATTTGATTTTAAATTTGATTTTAATTGTTTGTTGGATATTACCTTTGTTGCACACCGAGGCCGTGAAGTTTATTTCACCTTCCTTGGGGCTAATTTAATAGCCTCGTAGGCCTGGGTTACCAAGTGGTACCCGATATAATTAAGTGTTTTAAGTTTAATTAATGTTGAAGGTTAATCAAATTTTAATTAGAATTGATTGATTGCTGGTTTTAAGTTTGAATTAGTTTTTTCTGGAATTTTTGGAAATTTATTGAATTTTAGAATTTTTGGATTATCTTAATGATTCAATTCAAGGGACAAAAGTTAACTTTTTTATTTAAATGGTTTTCTAGAAATGTTAATATTTTATTAAAATACTAGACCTTAATACGATCAGTTAGACAGTAAGTATGCTGAAATTGGATTTTTCTAGATTTTATTATGAAGGTTTGAAGTTTTGACTTGATTTTGAACTAGGTTTGACCAAAAGTGGACTTTTTCAAGTTTGATTGATTTTTGGAAACTTAACATTTTTGTTAAATATTAGGCCTTAATGTGAGTTGAATGCCTTTAAGTTTGCTCAATTTGGAGTTCATTTGAATTAGTTAAGAATTTTTGAAGTTTTGACACTTATCGAATTTTCAAAATTAGTTTAATTGAGGCCCTTTTTGTGATTTGAATCCAAATGACCTCCAAACTCCTTGAAATGAACTCCAAAGGTCAGGAAGGACCTAAGGAGTGATCTCCAAGTGTTTGGAGAATTTCTGGAATTTTTAATTATTTTTAATTAATTAAATTAATTAAATTTTGAATTTTAATTAAACTTAAATTAAACTTGATTTTAAAGTCCAGTCAAGGGGCTTTTATTTTTCATTGATTAAAGATTCAATTCTGGTCAGTTTGAGATATTATTTGTAATTTTTGGATTTAAATTTGATTTATTATAATTTCTGGAACTTTTAAAGACTTAATTAAGGTTTAAGTTTGATTAGGTTGATTAAGGGGCTTAATGATTTCAAAATTCAATGAGAAATTTTCTTAGGGCTGAGAGTGTCACTAAGTTCAAGTGTTCAAAGTTTCAAGTCAATTTGAAGTGTATCCTAATTATTGGAAATATTCTAAGTTTTCTAAATGGGTCCTTAATTATTGTCCTTAATGACACTAGGTTTGAGTAGGTTCAAATCAAGGTTTTGCTAACCCTTAGATATAACATATACATAAAGGAATACACATCATTCACAATCAATTCCTAAATCTAAGAGAGCCTTAGGCTAAGTGGTGTGTGTATCCTAAGCATGCAGCTCAAATTAAAACTTAATTAATTAAGTGACTAATCAATAAATAATCAACAAAATGATTATACATTGATTAATCACTAATCCACATGAATTCCATTCAATCAAGCTTACTCTATGTTCCAAATTCCAAGGGATCTCTCAAACTTTTAAAATTTAAAACTTTATAATTTTAAAATAGATTTTTAAATATGAATATATATATGAACCTATATATATAAATATAAATTTTAAAGTTTAAAATACTCAAAATATTATTAAAATAGATTTAATTTTCAAGTGAGAGATCCTCTGATTTATTTGGAAATATTTTGAAAATAAAGTTTAATTTTGAAAAAAAAATAATTAATTAAATATTAGTTAGATATTAAAATGATTAAACAAATTAAATTATTTAAAATAAACTAACTTGTAAATTTCAAAATAATTAAAATATTTAAATATCAGAGAATATTTTACTTGATGTTAATTAAAATATCAAAGAATGTTTTATTTAATATTAATTAGATATTAATATATATATATATATATATATATATATATATATTCAACTTATTTGATGAAAATATTTAAATTAAAATATAATTTTAAAATAAAATATTCCAGGTATTTTTATCTGTAGTTTGAAAATGTTTAAAATAATAATTCAAAATTTTTAAAAGATAATTTGATCATTTATAATGAAATATCCATTAAAAATAATAAAATATTTAATATTTAAGATAATTTAAAATATATAGAATATTTCAAATTAAAATTAATTTTAAATTAAAGCTCTTAAAATTATGAACAGTTTGATATATTATACTGAATTTTTGGATTAGTAATTAATTTTTAATGAATTTTTAAAGTTTCTGGGCTTAAAATAGATTTAAAACTAATTAAACCTTAATTAATTAGTAATCAGGCGGCGGGATGTCCACGTGGTGGATTCTAGTTCGCCGGTAATCATTAGGAGGGGTCCACGCGCTTTCTACTTAAACGAGTCAGCATAGAGCGGGACCGTCCGATCAGACGTGGTTCTGAACCAAAGGTTGTGATCGCGTCAGACGAGGGATCTCCGCAATGACTGATCCCGCGGTTTGAGATTAACGGACAAGATCGAGCCGGACGTCGGAATTAACCGTGGGATCGAATCCGTGGTTAATCAAAGCCACGGTCAGGATTAATCTGGACCGTTGATCGGGGAATCAACGGTCCGGATTACGCACACTTAAACTAGGTTACGTAAACACCATAAGAAGCATTTTTTGGCTCATTCTCTCAAACCAGTCAATCAATTTAAATGAAATTTTAAAAATAAATAACTTAAACGAACAGAAAACATGTGGATGTGCTTAAACTGCTTGAAAAGCGCTTTTAAAAAGCTATTTAGCTCTCAGTGTATAAGCTAGGGTTGAAGAATTTGAGAGATCTAACTATTCGATTTTGGATTTTAAGGTCTCTCTAAATTTGTAGACTGTCCTCGTTCAACTTTGTAGAAGACTCCATGAACTGGAAGTGCCTGGATCGAACAAAATATGACTTGGACGAATTTAGACTTAAGCTCGCCGGAATCTGGCCGCCGGCGGGGTTTGACTGGTTGGATTTCGCTTGGAAGGTGAGGAGGAGTATCTTGGGGGCTCAAACGAAAAGGAAATTCCTCTGGAGAGCTTCAATGTAGAGAGAGGGCTAGGTTTTCAATAATAGCTCAATAGGGTGTTTTGCCCTATTATAACGTCCTTGAGCTTATTGGATGGCTAGGATTAGTTTGGATGGACTCCAGATGGATGCCACCTGGCCTGGAGGTTGTTGGGAGCAGGAGGTCTCAAGGACACAAGGACAAATGACATGTAAAGGTCATTTTGTCCCTTTGTGGCCATGTGGAATTAATGGGAGCCATTGGATCTGTTGCAACTCGGGCTCACGAGTTCTTATTTTGATGATAATAAATATTATGGTTCATCTCCTAGTATTTGAATATATATTTGTTTGTGTGTACTAACATTTCAGGAACAGCATGCATCAATCCAAGAAAGATTCAAAACTAAAGAATGAGTAGAATAGGCTTTATTGTATTTCTCATTGATGTACTTTTTGATTTCTTGAGTCAAGTCCTGTAAGGGTGTATGCTTATTTGTGACTATGTGTACATATACTCAGGGGGAGTGAGATCCTGTCAAAACTAAAAGTTTAACTTTTGAACAAATCGTACTGGATGATTTCTGATCGTCCAGGCCAATCTGTTCATTGAACTAATCGTCCTGGATGATATTTATATCACCCTGGACAATCTAATATGATCTCAAAACCCTAGCCGCCATGATAATTTAGGCAAGAATTTAAGTGTCAAAATTTGTTCTAATCATCTTGGACGATATGTATATTATACTGGATGATTTGTGCAAAATTTGTACTGATCGTCCTGGACTATCCCAGGATCGTACGGGACTATCAGGTTAAATTCTGCACATCGTCCAGGACGATCCTGCGATCGTCCGGGATGATGTTTGGCGGCAGAATTGAGTTTTTAGGGTTTTTTGAAGCCGTCTTTTAGAGCACATCATCCTGGACAATCCTGCGATCGTCCTAGACGATCTTTGGCAGCAGAATTGAGTATTTAGGGTTTTCTGAAGCCGTCATTTGGAGCACATCATCCTGGACGATCATGCGATCTTCCTGGATGATCTTTGGCGGCAAAATTGAGTTTTTAGGGTTTTCTGAAGCCGTCTTTTGGAGCACATCATCTTGGACGATCCGGCGATCATCCTGGATGATCTTTGCCACCAGAACTAATTTGGAAGGGTTTTTTGAGCTCTTTATTTAAGCTTTCTCAAGGCACTTGATAGGTATCTTTGGCAGCCATTGAGGCTTCATTCTTTTGATGAAAACTTGAAGAGAGAGCTTGAAAGGGAGAGAAGAAAGGGTGGAGTTTGAGAAGGAGAAGAGCCTAGGAAGGGGGATTCTCAAGGGAGAGTGAGGGGGTTCACATGGTTGCTCCGGCAAGCTTGCACCTAAGTACCATCAGATTCAAGGGTCGTCTCGAGGGAGGTTTTGGGAAGAAGAAGATCTCTTTGGTGTCAAAGGACCCAGCTACTCCGCCGCACCAGGGAAGGTGGAAGTGATTTTGTAAGGGCTTCTCTGCCTAGCTGTGGGGGCTGAAGGAGAGACACTATTTGGTTTAGTGTAATACTTGAAGGGTGCCTCCGAGGAGTGGACGTAGGTCAGGTTGGACCGAACCACTATAAATTCGGTGTGTTCTTTCTTATTATTTTCCGCACTTTATTTTATTACGATTATCTGCTTGGGTGATATTTGTGATTGATCTTTTTATCATTATTTTAATTCATTTCCACTGCACGTTATAAAAAGATTTTTTTTTGGTTTCAAATATCTAATTCACCCCCCCTCTTGGTTAGCCTCGGGACTAGTTCATCAGGGCTTAACATCCCTATCGAACTTTCAGGATCCTCATCTAAAGGCTTAGAACAGTTTTGGGAATGTTCTAGAGCCCATTTAAACAGCTGGAAGGATTTAAATCAAAGTGCATTATGTTTAAGGGGGGTTTTTGACCAAGTTTGACTCATATAAAGGCTTGGTTTGACCACTTGATTAGTCCCCATGCCACATGGCAGCTGAGGTGGCATGGGGGAAGGCTTTGGATGCTGGATTGATTACTTGAATGAATTTAAAGCTTGAGGATTAAAGTATGAATGATTTAGAGGGGTTTTAAAGAGGTTTAAGAATGCTTTGACTTACATAGGCTTCTTGTTGACTAGTCAATATCCAAATGGACTGATGAGGTGGCAGGTGGGATGTTGTATAGAGTTGGTTGGACTAGTTTGGAAGGCCTTAATTCTAGAATATTGAGGTTTGAGGGTTCGGAATGGTTTTGACCAAGTCTTATTGGGTTGACTTGGTCAAATCAAATTCCACTTGATTCAGGGTGACTTTGGAGCATTTAAACCATAAATTAAATATGATTAAAGATTTAATGGAATTAAAGATCAATTGATTTAATTGATATGATTTGATTTGACTCAAATGGGTCAGATTGAGCTAGACTTGGATCTTAGTTGACTTGGTCAACTATTGACTGGGTCAAAGGTCTAATCAAATCCAGATCATTGGGGGAAGTGCCCAAAAAGGGATTTGAACAGGTTTAAAGTTGATCTAAAGTTCAATTAAATATGATAAAGCTTAAGGGTTGAACTAGTAAACCTAAGTTGACTTCGTCAACCAGGTTGACCCACAGACAGGGTCTAGGCTGGATCAATCTCAAATGTTATTTGAAGTCTGGTGGAAGTGTTTTTAGGGATCAAATAGGTCATTCGGGTCAAATGACCTATTTAGACCCTTAATGGGCTTAATGGGTCAACTGTGTTGACTTGGTCAACCAGGTTGACCCAGGGTTAGGGATTGGGTCCCACCAGTTTAGAATGACATTCTAAGTCTGTTGGTGGTAGTCTCAAAGTCTAGGGAGGTCATTTGGCCAAAATGACCTATTTGGGCCCTTAATGGGCCTTTTAGGTCAACCCCGGTTGACTTGGTCAACCAGGTGGGTCCAGGGTCTGGAAATGGGCTTAACGGATTTGAAATAATATTTGGAGACCAATGGAGGTGGTCCCAAGGTCTGAGGAGGTCATTTGGTCAAAATGACCTATTTTGACCCATAAAGGCCTGTTTGGTCAAACTAGGTTGACTTGGTCAACCAGGTTGACCCAAGGGCTGGAAGTGGGTCCAACAGGTTTGGTTTGATATTTAAAACTTATTGGAGGTGGTTGCATTTGATTTGGAGCTCATTTGACCAAAGTGACTATTCACACCCCATAGGGGTATTTTGGTCATTTTGACCCCTGGTCAACTGGGGGTCAAATTGAGTCATAAAAATTGCAGTTTAATGCTCAATGGGTCATAATCAAGGGTCTGGAGATAATTGGAGGCTTTGGAGAAAGCTCCAAGATCAAAATCCATTGGGTGGTAGGTCCAGTGGCATGGACTGTAAATATTTGAAGGTTTTACAGCCTTTGGATTTCAATTCAGTTTCTGGGGTTAGAGACCTCAGAATGAACTCAAATTTGGAAGGTTGCCTCTAGAGACATATCACGTCAGTGTGGAACTGACAGATCCTAAATCAGAGGTCATTTGATAGGGTTTTGAATTATTCAAAGATTCATTGGAAAAAGGCTTTCAGGACTTAGACCTTTGGCCTTGGATTTGAGTCTGGAAATCTGGTTTTGAGCTGGATTTTGATCAAGGTTCGAATTAAGGATATGGATTAAAGTTTGGATTGATTGAAATTTGAATTGAATGAAGGTTTGGATTAATCCTAGATCTAGATTGATCTAAGGTCTATGATGATCCTAGAATCTAGGTAGATCTAAGAACCTGGAGTCTAAGATAATCCTAGGGTCTAGGAAAGTATTAAGCTGTGGATCTAGGAGAATCCCAAGATCTAGAATAATTTGGAGGGTAGATTGATCTAGAACCTAAATTGATCCTAGGGTTTAGAATAGATCCTAAGGACTGAAGTCTAGGAAGATCTTGGAGTCTAAAAGTTCTAGGGTTTAGGATTTAGATGAATCTTTGGATCTAGAATAGATCCTAGGGTCTAAGAAGATCATATGATCTAGAGTCTGGCAAAATCCTAGGATCTAGAGTAGATTCTAGGGTCTGGATTAATTTGAAGAGATCCTAGGGTCTAGAGTAGATCCTATGGATTGAAATCTAGGGAGATCTTAGAGTCTAGATTGGTCTTAAGTTGTATTGATCTGGGGTAGGATTGATTTAGAGTCTGGATGGGTCCAACTAACCTCATACAAAAATGAGGTCAACAAATGAACCCCCAATATGTGTGATAGAATGTAGTTCTATTACACATATTGGCGTTGACCGAATACAATGGTCAAGTCTAGAGTTTTGATCCTAAGGGAATGAAAAGTTTATCCCTGGGGAATTAAGGTTTAAATAGATACTAGGGTAGTGCCACAAAAGGCGTACTCTACCACTAGTGGGTCTGGTCCTAAGGGAAAGGAAGAATCTATCCCTAAAAGAGAAGAAAAATTTGGGGTATCGTATAGGAAGGAAGAACTCCTAACTATATAGGTTTGAATCTAGATTTGATTGTAAGGGAAAGGAAAACCTAACCCTAGAAGATTGAGTTTGAGATGATACTAGGGTAATGCTGAGGTAGCGTACTCTACCACTAGTAGATCTAATCCTAAAGGAAGGGAAGTCCTATCCCTAAAGGAAAAGAAAGTCTGGATGATCGTATAGAAAGGAAGAATTCCTAACTACAGAGGATCGAGTCTAGATTTGATTCTAAGGGAAAGGGAAATCCTAACCTTAGAAAATTTAATTTGACATGATACTAGGGTAGTGCTGAGGGCAGTGTACTCTACCACTAGTATATCTAATCCTAAGGGAAGGGAAGTCCTAACCCTAAAGGAAAAGAAAGTCGAGTGGTCATATAGAAAGAAAGAACTTCTAACTAGGAGACCGAGTCTGGATTTTAATTCTAAGGAAGGGGAAAACCTATCCTTAGGGAAATGAAAATTGAAATGGTACTAGGGTAGTGCTGGGGATAGCGTACTCTACCACTAGTAGATCTAATCATAAAGGGAGGAAAATCTACCTCTAAAGGAAAAGAGGGTCTAGATAACCATGTAGGAAGGAAGAATTCCTAGCTATAGAGGATCAAATTTGAATTTTGATACTAGGATAGTGCCATAAGGGGCGTACTCTACCACTAGTAGATCTAATCCTAAGGGAAGGAAGAAATGCCTAGCCCTAAGGAAAAGAAGGTCTGATTGTAGGTTTGGGAACTGAATCCAGGACGGTGCCACAGGGGACTTATTCCATCACTGGGGAGTCTAATCCTAAAGGAAGGAGAAAAGCCTAACCTTGAGGAGAAGAGAGTTTGATTTTGGAATTTGAAATTGATTCCAGGACGGTGCCACAGGGGACTTATTCCATCACTGGGGAATCTAATCTTAAGAGAAGGAGAATACCTATTCTGAAGAAAAGAGAACTGGATGATCTCATAGGAAGATAATATTGCTTCCTATAGGAGATCAGACTTAAAGATTTGAATTTTAAAACTAGAATGGTGCCGCAAAGGGCGTTATCCATCACTAGTAGATCTAATCCTAAGGAAAGAAAGCATGATGACTCACATTTGTCCTTAAGGAAAAGATAACTGGAAGATCCTGTGAGAAGGAAGCATTGCTTCACACAGAATCGGATCTGGAGTGATCGTATGTAAAAGAAACTTGCTTTATACAGAGGATCAAGTCTGGATGACCATATACAGAGGAAACTTGCTCTATATAAAAGATCAGATCTGGAGTAATCATGTGTAGATGAAACTTGCTCTACACAGAGGATCGAGTCTGGATGATCGTATATAGAGGAAACTTGCTCTATACAGAGGATCGGGTCTGGATGATCGTATATAGAGGAAACTTGCTCTATACAGAGGACCAGGTCAGGAATGATCATATATGAAGGAAATTTGCTTCACATAGAGGATCGAATATGGATGATCCTGTATAGAGGAAACTTGCTCTATACAGAGGATCGAGTCTGGAATGTTCATGTGTGAAGGAAACTTGCTTCACACAGAGGATCAAGTCTAGATGATCGTATATAGAGGAAACTTGCTCTATATAGAGGATCGGGTCTGGAATGATCGTATATAGAGGAAACTTGCTCTATACAGAGGATCGAGTCTGGAATGATCGTATGTGAAGGAAACTTGCTTCATACAGAGGATCGAGTCTGGATGATCGTATATAGGGGAAACTTACTCTATACAGAGGATCGGGTCTGGAATGATCATATACAGAGGAAACTTACTCTGTACAGAGGATCGGATCTGGAATGATCATATACGGAGGAAACTTACTCTATACAGAGGATCGAGTCTAGATTGATCGTATATGGAGGAAGCTTGCTCCACGTATAGGATCAGATTTAGATTCTGGAATTTGAGATTTGAAAGATTTTTGAATTTGTTTGGTTTTAAATTTGAAGAGTTTGAATTTGAAATTTGATTTGACAAATTTGAATTTGAATAGTTTTGAATCTGGGATGTGTTTTGATTTAAATTTGATTTGTTTGGGCTTGATGTTGTTTTGAACTTGATTCAATTTGGTTTTAAATTTCAAAGGTTTTGAGATTTGATTTTAAATTTGAAAAACTTGGACAAAATTGAGTTGAATAGATTCAAAATATGAAAATTTTATTTATTCGAAATTCGAGCTACATTAAGCATAGTATTTTTCTGGAATTGCCCGTTTACAGGAAGCATTGGGTGATCTCCTTTACAATCCACTAACTGATACGAGCCTCCTTCGTAGATTGTTTCCACTACGAAGGGTCCTTCCCAGGTTGGTTCAAACTTCCCACCGAGCTTTCGGTGGGCTAAGATAGGCCTCCGAAGAACCAAGACCAAGTCGCCTACTTAGAAGGTTCTAGGTCGCACTAACTTATCATGAGCTTGAACCATTCTGGCTTTATAGAGTTCTAGATTTTGCTGGGCTTGGAGATGATGTTCTTCAAGACCCTCAAGTTCTTCAAGTCGAAGTTGTGCATTATGTTCTGTTGTGATCTGATTCTGAACTGCAGTTCTCAGCGAAGGGATTTGAATTTCCAGAGGGAGTACGGCCTCGGACCCATACACTAGTGCAAATGGTGTGGATTGGGTCGGGGTTCGATATGTGGTCCTTTAGGCCCACAAAGCTTCCACCAACCTCTCATCCTACTGACATTTATTATCATCCAGGGTCTTTTTGATGATTTGTACCAGGGTTTTTTTGAAAGCCTCAGCCAATCCATTAGCCCGTGGGTAATAGATCGTTGAGTATCTCCAATCAATACCATGGCGACTTGCAAAGTTATTGATTTTTGTAGATTTGAAAGCGGACCCATTATTAGATATGATTCTACGAGGTACGTCGAATCGATATACGATATGGTCACAAAAGAATTTCATTACATGTTGTGCTGTTACATTTCTTAGTGGGACTACGTCTGCCCACTTTGAAAAGTAATCAATCGCTGCTAAGATGAAGCGATGACCTCTTGAAGAAGGAGGGTCAATTAGCCTGGTGATATCCGTGCCCCAACTTTTGAAGGGCCACGAAGCTATTATAGGATGCAACACATTAGGCGGTTGATGTAAGACCACACCATGAACCTGGCATTGATGACAACATTTTGCAATTTTTATGCAATCATTAATCATCGTAGGCCAGTAGTAACCAAGTCTTTTGATTTTCATTTTTATCTTAGGACCCGATTGATGAGCACCGCACAGTCTAGCATGGACTTTGTTAACGATCTTCAGGGCCTCTCGTTTGTCTAAACAATGGAGTCACATCTAATCGAACGATCATCGGTACAACGTATCGTTGACTAGTGCATATGATAGGGCACATTTCTTAATTTGATTGGCAAGAGACCTGTCATGGGGAAGCTTGCCTTTTTTCAGATACTTAATTATTGGTTGTCTCCAATCTTCTTCTTCATCAACTGCTGAAGATGTAGAAAGAACCTGGGAGGATTGATTGTTGAGGTACTCCATGTCTACAGGGGACAGGACTTGATGACCCTGAACTTCTATAGGGATGAAGTCTTCTTCTGGGCAAGCAAATTCCTTTGCAAGCTTTGCTAGGGCATCCACTGAGGAATTGCTTCGATGAGGAACCCTATACATAGTTACAATGGGAATTTTCTCGAGTAGGTGCATTGTGTATTGGTGATATTTCAGGAGTTTAGGATTCAAAAATTTATAGGTCCTTGCAACTTGGTTGATCACCAGTTGAGAGTCACCATAGATCTTAATCTCTTTAATCTTCATTAGGATTACAAGTTCCAGACCAGTTATCAAAGCTTCGTACTCAGCTTCATTGTTCGTACAAGGTTCTGATAGATGATAGGAAAAGTGCATCATTCCCTTATCCGGTGTTATGAAAACCAGACCGACTCCGGCTTTCCCAGGAATAGTAGATTGAGGAGTTTTGCCCCACTAAGAGGATGCTGCACCATCAAAAAACATTTCCCAGGTTTGAATATTGGATTCCTCAAAACTCATGATTTGCTCGTCGGGTAAATCATCGTTTAGAGGAGATTCCGCCGGTAGCGGGTGTGCCGCAAGGAAGTCGGCGATGGTCTACCCTTTCACAGCACGCAGGAGAATGAAAATGATTTCAAATTGTAACTATATCATAGACCAACGAGCCAGACATCCTGACAACGTGGGCCGGGTCATAAGATATTGCAGGGGGTTGACACTGGAAATCAAACTAACCTGATGAGAAAGCATGTAATGTCTTAGTTTTCGTGCTGCAAAGACTAAGGCAAGGTAATATTTGTCAATTGCAGGATAGTGAATTTCCGTTGGAAGTAATCTCCGACTCAGGTAGTAAAGGGCATTCTCTTTCCCATCATCATTGATTTGAGCTAGAAGAGCCTCGAGAGATTCGTCAAGGGCTGCAGTGTAAAGGATTAAGGGTCTCCGCGGAATGGGGGCTGCCAAAACTAGCGGATTTGTCAGATATTGTTTGATATTTTCAAAAGCATTTTGACATTTCTCATCCCAAATGAATTTGGCATCCTTTTTAGCTAGGATAGAGAATGTTGACATCTTCTAGAAAGATTGGAAATGAATCTTTTTATATACGCCAGCCTGCCCTAGAGAGATCTCAGTTGAGTGAGACTCTTAGGAGGCGGCATATTTAAGATAGCTTCAATTTTGGCAGGATCAATTTTGATTCCACGGTGCCTGACTACGAAACCTAAGAATTTCCCTGGCGTGACGCCAAAAGAGCACTTCAAGGGATTCATCTTAAGGTCGTAGCGGCGCAACCGCTCGAAGACAGTTCTTAAGTCATAAAGATAAGCCTCTTTCACTCTACTCTTGACAACTAAATCGTCGATATAACATTCGACTTGATTGTGTATTAAGTCATCAAAGATATGAGTCATGGCCCGCTGGTAGGTTGCACCAGTATTTTTGAGACCAAAGGGCATCACTTTATAACAAAAGATCCCTATAGGACTTCTGAATGCAGTGTTTCTCTCATCTTCTGCGGCCATCTTGATTTGATTATAACCAGATGAGCCATCCATAAAGGAGAAAACAACGTGCGAGGAGGCAATGTCCACCATGAGTTCTGGGATTGGCAAAGGAAATTCATCCTTAGGACATGCCTTGTTCAGGTCTCTATATTCAACACAGACTCGGATTTAACCATTTTTCTTTTGAACTGGCACGACGCTGGCTACCCAATAAGGATATTGTTCTTCTCGAATAAATCCAGCCTCTGCCAACTTCTTAACTTCAGAAACAACTTGTTGTTCGATCTCCAGACGCATACACCGTGGAGCTTATTTGACAGGAATAGCATCATGCCGGATTCCAAGTTTATGGACTGCTACGTCAGCGGACAACCCCGGCATTTCATCGTATGTCCAAGCGAAGCAATCTTTAAACTCGGATAGAAGTTAAATTAGATCCTTAGACTCATCCTCACTCAACAAAGAACTTATGAAAGTGGGGAGAGGGTCATCCTCTATTCCAAGGTTGATTTCTTTAAGTTCATCGACTGTTGATTTAATTTCTTCTTTGAATTCAGCAGGTGCATCCCGAACCTGAAGTTCGTCAGAATTATCTAAAGTCTCCAAACAAAGTCCATCGAATGAATCGATGACTTCAATAATGACATTTTTAAATTCAGGATGACTAGTTATCATTAGACAAAATTCGTCATCGTCAAATGATCTAACGGTACTAAAGCTGATACCACTGGTCCAATGTTTATTAAATTTTGAATTCCAAAGACTTTCGTGGTATCTAGCCTGACCCTTAGTCCATTGACTCGGAGCAAAACCTTTAGAAATAAGAGATTTAACACCAGCATGAAAGTAGCCAAAAGGTAATTCCATTAATTCATTGAAATTTACCTCCTCAAGGATTACATCATCTTCATTCCTTGAGGAGGAAGAGCCAGGGAAGAACTTCTTGACTTTCCTTACTTCTCCATCTAAGTTAGGAGCATCCTTAATTACTAACCCTGAGACCTTGTCAGCAGACAGTGGGGTTAAGGTTAAGGATTCAACCGTTCTATAAAGCTTTTCATACAGACTCAATTCAGGCTCGTCACTTTGAACTTTTAATTTTGTACCCTCCTGGTCGCTATCTAATTCTAAAGTGAGATCAAACTTCGAAGGAGGATTGATTTTCGTATAGTCAAAAGCAAATCTGGCACCCCTTTTTCTTGAGTCTTCATCAGAACTTGTTTTAAGTTTGATGTAGATCGGGGAATTTCTTTTTTCAACTGAAGGGCGGCCTCGACCACGTGCTCTTTGGGCCATCCTCCCACCTCTTTGTGGTATAATATTTGGAGGCCTGAAGATCACACACTTGACGTCGTCATCACTACTTGAGTTTTGTTTCTTTTGATTTTTGACTTTTTCTTTTCTCAATCTTTGAGTTGCTTTTAAACTTTGACTTTCTGCTTTTTCTTCCTTGACGTTGATCTCTAACTTAGAACAAGTAGTGGACCCTTTAGGTATGTAGTATGCCGCATTCTCATAGATCCCGATCTCGTGAATAGAGAATAGTTGCAGATCACCCTTAATTTCAAACTCAATGCCATCTCGTTGGTACTTGATGCATTGATGCAGGCTAGAAGGAACCATCCTATACTCATGGATCCAGGGCCTTCCTAGGAGCGCATTAAAGGACATTGCCGAATTAATTATATGAAATTTCGCTTCAGTTTTCAATTCTCCTATCTCTAGAAGAAGGGTAATTGAACATAAAGCCTTCTCGCCCTTTTCATTGAACCCACGAAGCACTAACTTATCAGTTGAGAGCTTGCTAGTATCAATTCTAAGGTATGCAAGAATCTTTATGTTCATCACGTTGACCGATGCACCCGGGTCAACTAGAACTCTTGATAACTTAAACTTTCTCACATTTACTGTGATGTAAAGTGGACGATTGTGGTCGGCAGTTCCAAGGAGTAAATCTTCATCAGAGAAGGTAACCCCAGGGATTTCCTTAAAGTACAAAGCTTCTTCCTAGGAAGTTGAGGCTAATTGAGCTAAGCAAATCTCTGGGTCGAGAAGTGCTTTAATTAGAGTCTCCCTCATCTCTTTTGAAAGGACAAGGGCATCATAAATGCTCAATTTGGCAGGCAACTTCCTAAGGTGAGCTAAGACATTGTAATCAACACTTGGAACATTAACATTGGGACCCGATGGATTTGAAAGAATTGGAGTTGATTATTGAGCAGGGATTTGAATTGGATCATCGAAAACAACTTATTTTCCTTTCTCCTGAGGAGGTAGCCTAGGGGGTAAGACCTTGCCACCACATAGTTGTACTTGCACGACTTCATCGGAAGAATAAACTACAGGGGAGTCTACACTATCCTTAGGCGATTGATTGTCATTATCTGAGCGAGAGTCCGAATCTGAAAAGTCTATCACGACAGGATTCCCTTGAAAGTTAATTTCAGGGATTTCACTATCTGATAAGACATCAGATTCATTTCTCTTTTGAAGAGTCAAATCTGGAGAGCTGAGTGTTTGAATTTTTTGATTGATCTCAGCTTGTTCTTGATTATTTTCAACAGAAGAGTCATTTAAATTTTCATTCTCAACATTAATCATCAAGATATGAGCAGAAGGATCAAACTTTTTATTCAATTTTTGAACCTTTGCCTTTGATGGGGCAAAGTAAAAGTCAGATAATTTCAGTGGTGACAGAGGTTTTGAGCCACCATCAACCACTTATACAGATCTCTCATCAACAAATTTTCTCTCTACAGAAGATTCACTCTTTTCATTTTTATTTAATACAGTAGTTCCTAAGACTACTGGAGAGGAAACTGTCCCAACGTCCTCCTGCGAAGCCTCGAGGTCAACCTCCCAGATCGGGTCCCGGGCTCTCGTCGGTAACTGTTGAGAAAGACGAAAAGATTTATTAATCGACTTTTTAAATGCCCGGGATAGTGCTATATCCCAACCATCTTCAACGGACAGAGAAAAGTTAGAATTCATACCTGAGATAGATTTGACAGACCCCTGATCCGGATCGACCAGGTACTCCTTTGGAATTATAATATGACCTTGACGAAAGTTCTTTTCTAGTCAATCTTTGAAGATGATGCAGTCTTCGATTGTGTGGCCTAACATGCAATGGTACAGGCAAAAAGTTAGATCATCCTTCTTATTTACCTCTTCCAGCTTCTTGGCCTCCGACAATCGAAAATCTGGCTTCTTCTGAAGACTTTTAAAGATCTTTCTCATCGACTCCCTTTTAAATGGATATGTACGAGCCAATCTCTCTTTAAAAGAAATCGGGTGTGAATTTCTTGTAGGTTGAGAAGT
Organism: Dendrobium chrysotoxum; assembly: GCA_019925795.1. Lineage (NCBI taxonomy): Eukaryota > Viridiplantae > Streptophyta > Magnoliopsida > Asparagales > Orchidaceae > Dendrobium > Dendrobium chrysotoxum. The sequence continues at coordinate 48,153,499 of CM034305.1, read as the reverse complement.
TACCTGAAAAGGTGGAGATTTCTGAGTTTGATTTGTTGGAGGATTACTGGACTAAACATTCATTGGTTTCTTTCCCTTATCAACAGTTAAAACCATTGCTGTTCTCTTTTCAAAGAACTTCAATGGTTTACTAGCTTTCTTGTCCTCAGTAGAATCCTTCAGGAATGGCATTTTGGAAGCCTCTTCCTATAGATTACTAGCCTTATTCAAAAGTTATTTGAAGGTTTTGATAGTGAAACCCTTCAGGAGAAAAGTAATAGGCCCGTGGATATTCTTTAAAAGAATCTCCACTACATGTTGCTCTTACAACTGGGGTTCACACTTCATCGAGAGGTTTCGCCACCTCAAGATGTACTCAATCAAAGAATCTCCCGATTTTTGTTTTTCAATGACGAGATCCCTAACGGTTATACATTATTGAGCTCCTGAGAATCTCTTTATGAATAGAATCTCGAGCTCTGTGAATGTTTTCATTGAACCATTAGGCAGATCTGCATACCACTCAAAAGTAATACCAGATAGACTACTCATAAACTGGCGAAAGAGTAGAGCATCTGACCCTCCTGCGTTGGAACAGCTCTCTCGGAAGTGGGCCAGGTGTTGTCTTGGGTTTTCTAACCCACTAAAAACTTTGAATGAAGGTGGCACAAAGCCTTTGGGATAAGAGACTAAATCATATTCTTCAGAGTAGGGTCTACCCTTTGGAATAGATACAGTCCCTTGAGAATGGGCTAAGGCCTCCCTTACCTGAGTTTCGATCATTTGGCAGATATCTTTATTGGCTGGAGAGGTTGGGGAAGCAACCTCTGGAGTTCTAGGACTTGATTCAGTCTTCCTGCTATGCTCACCCACTGTATGTGTTGTAGGTTGCAACTGCTCGGATTGAGACTGTTGTACTTTAATCATCTGATTTTGCATCTGTTCTATTCTAAGCATCATCTGTTCAATTTTGTTCTCCAAACTCTTGATGTATTCATCTTTCTCATTCAACTTAATTGATCCATCAGAGTCTGAATCTACTGCTACAGAGGCTTCTTCCTTACCAGATCAGTGTCTTGAAGGTTCAGCATCTTTATTTGATGCTCTAGTTTCAACCATACAAATGTTTCCAGCTGAGTCTTCCTCCATCAAAATCATCCGCTTCTGGATCAAAGGCTTCAATTGCCTTCTTTTTAAGTATATCTCTTATTTCCTGTACCACCTCATCGACCGGTCTACCCTCAATTAATTCGAGGTCGATTGGTAGGTACCCCTTATAGTTAATCATCTCTTCAAATTCCTCATCTCCTAGTTTGGTGAGGACTTCTTGAATCTGCAGGTCATCAGCAGTAGGTTCTGCTACCAACTGATCTAACATTTCTTCATCATCCTCAACCTCTATCCCCTCCCCTCCGACTGTCTCGGGGTCAGTAGTCGTGAGGGTGACATCCTCAACAGGGTGAGGGATATCTAACCTAACAGGTGACAAAGGAGTTTGACTTGTGGGAACTCCAACATCAATCTGAGGAGAATCCTCACATCCCTAAATGAGGAGTCGGGGGACTTTAACAGGTAACTGAACTGAAGTATCTCTGATCTAAATCCTGACAGTTCTACTTATCTTCATTGGTACATATGGTTCATCCAAAGGTATGGGCCTCTTGCCCTTAACATCAACTGGCTGTAAGTCTTTAACAATCTCTTTTGATTTAGCTATCACAGGGGCCAACTTTGAAAGTCTTGAAGGGGGAACTAGAGGTCTACCACTGAGAGGGTGACTCCTACCAGATCCAGTTAAAACTATCTCCTCAGTTTTGGTAGTTGGGAGATGAGGCACCCAGTGATATCCATCCTCTAAGACTGAAGCTACAGGTTGCTTGACAAACTTTTTATTTCTCCTCACTGGCTGAGGAGTCAGGTTTCTTGCTTCAAACTTTTCTTCTTTTAACACTTCTTTTTAAAGCTTATGTGAAATCACCCCCTTCAGGTGTCTCACATATTGTTCTTTTGTCTGACCTGTCTCAGCAACACAGGTGTGGATGATGTTCCTCAGCATCCTGGTTCTTAAAGTATTTTTCTCTTTTGTAGTCCTCTTGACAGTATAGTCAACCGGGCTAGGTGGAGAGCTAGCAATCCACTGTTGACCTCATTTTTATATGAGGTCATTAGAGCCTAATCCAGACTTCGAATCAATCCTGAACCTAAGTCAATCTAAACCTTGATTCAGTTCAGACCTCAATCAAAACCTAGACTTCAGCCAAGTCCAGGATTCAAACTCTAGTTCAAATCTTGATCCTGCCTTTGATCTAGTTCAAATCATTTCCAAACACTTATGATCACTCCAAATGATCATGAATCATTGAGATGATTCAAATCCAGATATTTAAACCCAAAATCTATATCAAATCCAGATTTCCAAATCCAGAATTCAAGGCCAAATACCTGAGTCCTAAAAGCATTTTTTAGGGAATTTTCAAACATTTCAAACCCCAGTCAAATGACCTCTGATTCATGATCTGTCAGTTACATACTGATTTGATACGTCTCTAGAGGCAAACCTCCAAGTTTGAGCCCATTTTGGAGTCTCTAACCCCAGAAACTAAATTTAAATCCAAAGGCTGTAAAACCTTCAAATATTTACGGCCTGTGCCACTGGACCCATTATTTTGGGAAATTTGACCTTGGAATTTCCCCCAAACCCTCTAATCACCTCCAGACCATTGATATTGATGTGTTTAACATTAATCTACATTTTTTTGGACCCACCTCGACCCAGGATTCATCCGGGGTCAAAATGACCAAAATACCCTTTAAAGGGGTTTTTGGACTTTTGACCAAAATTTAACATCGTCCAACATTTTAAATTTTTGAAACTCCTTCCAATGAATGTTTTATGATATTTGAGACCCATTGAAATCAAACCCACTCCTTAGTTTGACTTGTTTGACCAAGTCAACTATGGTTGACCAAATCCACCTTTAACCCAACTATTGTTATTTTCAACATTCGAATCCATCTCAAACCAATTTAATGCTTCAAAAACACTTGTTTGGACACTCATGACATGTCCAAAGATTTCCAAGTCAATCCTCCCTTGGGTTGACTTGGTCAACCCATTTGGAGAGGTCAAAACCCTCTCCAATTTTATGTATTCACTCAAAGTTTCAACACCATGGCCCCATGTCCCTTGATATTGACTCCTACAGCATATTTGACTCCTCCCATGCATATCCTAGTCATCATTGACTAGTCAACAAGTCAAGGAGTCAAAAATCTTTGAGATGAGGCCCAAGTCATGGTCATTTGACCATGCCACATGGACAAATCTTTTCCATCTCCCAAAACCTGCTCTAGACTGCTCAAAAGAGGTTAATTCCCCCTCCTAATCGACTTCTAATCCAGCCCCATTAACCAAGCCATGCCTTGGTTTAGCCAAATGGAGGAAAAGAGAGGTGGTCCCCCCCTCTTGGCTCAAGGCAATCCCTCTCAACCTCAGCCCTTTCTCCTGGTTTTGAGCTGCCCATGGGACACTTGGCAAGCATCTAAAGCACCTTTGATTAAATCCTAGCCATCCAATTCAGAAGCAATGGGTTAAGTGTAGGGATTTTGACCTAAGTGGGCATCTTACTCATTTTTCACCCTAAGTCCCAAACTCCAGCATCCCCAAGACTCTCCAGCAGCTCCCCACACTCTCCAGCACCTCCCAAGCCCATTCCAAGCCTTCCCCCACCATTTCCACCACTAAAACCCTCATTTTAGTGGAAAAGGAGAGAGAAAAGAGAGAAATACCTTCTCTCTTCGATATCTTCAAATCCAGCCGTCCAAATCTGTTGGGGTCTTCTGCAAACTTGAGCGTGGACAAACTACAAGTTCAGAGAGCCCAAGAACACAAAAATCCACCGGGTAGATTGTAAGATATCTTAACTTTTAGGTAAAATTTCAATTTGAAACTGTAGGAAATCTACAATACATGGAGCCTCCAAACTCCAGGCTTTGCAAGATTATGTTGCCCTCTAGCTACAGTTCAAATTTCGTCGAATTTCGTTGAGTATTTTAAAAGTTATGGGCGTTTGAAAATTTCCAATCGCAATCGGACGGCCCAGAATCGGCCACGTGGCCAAGGCCGAACGCGCGCCTTCTCCAGGACTCGAGCGCGGGTCCGCTTAGACCGCGGGAGGCCACGTGGCTCAATCAGAGCCGTCGGCTGATCCCGCGGTCGAACCAGCGGTCGGATCTCCGATCCGACATGGTTAAGTGATCGACCCTGGGGCCGACACGTGTCTGGGATGCGGCGCCGCGCCGCCGTACGACCCAATGATTGGTACGGCGGCGGCGGCGCCCGATTTGACCATTAATGGTCTTAAAATTTTCAAAAAATGCCCAGAAACTTCCAAAATTCACAGAAAATTCATTTTTCCACCAAATTTGATGTTTTTGGGCTCGTTGGAAAGGTAATTAAGAGTACAATTTATTAAAATTAAAATCAAAATGTTTTGAGCTCTGGATTGTGGTAAAATTATGTTTATCTGATTTTAGTTTTTCTCAATTTTCTTGCAATCTAGGGGTCAAATGGACCTCAAATTTTGGTGGAATGTTTTTAATCATCTTAGGCATGTTCCATAATATTTTTAGGGTCAGATGCTTAATAGTTTTCTGTGATGGGAATTTTTAAGGTGTTGGGTCCAATTTGGACCCAAAACTTTGAAAATTCATAACTCCCTTCCTGTGTAGAATTAGGCTGCATATTTTGTGCTGAGTGTGTGCATTTGGGTCAGGGTTAGTCACACCAAATTTCAAGCCCATTTGAACGATAGAAACACCTAGGGAAAATATTTAGGGAAAAGTCTAGAAAACTTAGAAATTATCTAGGGGATTGTACACACACCCAATATGGGTGAAATTTGAACATAGTAAACTTAGTGACATAATGAGCCTTAGGTCCAAATTTCATTGAATTTGGAGGTCATTAGGTCAGAAAATTAATTACCCAAAGTTTCCGCTCATTTAAGGAACCAGAAAATTCAAAAAAATGTAATAAATCCATATTAACTCCAAAAATTACAAATAATACCTCAAATTGACCAGAACTTAGTCCTCTTCCTAGGAAAAATAAAATCCCCTTGACTGGACTCTTAATTTAACTCTAATTTGAATTTTAATGAAAATCAACAATTAATTATATTAATTAATTAAAAATTATTAAAAATCCCAAATAATTTTCAAACACGTGGAAACACTCCTGTGGGTCATTCCTAACCTTTTGGATTGATTCCATGCAGTTGTGAATGAGTTTGGATATAAATGATCAAAACCTTCCTAATTAAGCAATTTTAAAAATTCAATAATTAAGGAAACTTTGAAAATGCATAACTAATTACAGAAAAATCCAAATTGAGCAAACTTAGTGTCAATCAACTCCAATTAAGGTCTAGTATTTTCTAAAAATGTCAAATCTCCAAAATCTGGTCAAAGTCAAAAAGTCAACTTTTCAGTCAACCGTAGTTCAAAACTAGGCTCGAACTTCGAAATATCATAACTTTTCATAGAAAACTCCAAATTGAGCATACTAACAGTCTAACAACTCATCATAAGGCCTAATATTTATTAAAAATCTAAAACTTACAAAATTAATTTTAATTTAAAAAGTCAACTTTGGACCCCTTAATTAACTAATTAAAAATAATCCATAAAATTCTAAAATTCAATAAATCATTCAAAATTCCAGAAAACAACAATTTTATTTTAAAACCAGCCACCAATCAGTTTAATTAAAAATTAATCAGTCTTCAAACTTTAATCAAACTCGATTCACTTAATTATATCGGGTACCACTAGGTAACCCAGGCCTACGAGGCTATTAAATTAGCCCCAAGGAAGGTGAAATAAACTTCATGGCCTCGGTGTGCAACAAAGGTGGTATTCAACAAACAATTAAAATCAATTTTAAAATCAAATTTAAACCATTAAGACTCAAACTTTAATTAAAATCTCCCTTAAGCCTTTCAACTAATCAGAACATCAAACAACTTCAATCAAATATCCAATCCTAGGATCTACCCCAGCCACACGACCTTTTACACACACTTTAGATGATTTGCTAGGACAACCAACTCTAGATTTAGGCTAGGCCGATGATTCCTTTTCTACTGTGTGCCGAGTTTTTCGAGTTTTCATTGCATGTTATGATTAAAATTGATTAATGTGTTTGTTTACTTTCTTTACTGCACTCTGTGAATTGATGTGATGGGCGATTAGATTACCCTTAGGTTAGGAACGATCTGGATGCTCACTAAATTTTCTGCAGGTGGCCACGCTCATGCAGGGCAACAAAGGGGGCTAAATAAATCATAAATATAAATGCTACAGTGCTTCAGCTGCTTAGCCCCCCAAATAAAAAGAGCGTGGCTAAGTGTGTTTAATTTTACATGCATATATATATAACTGCTTGGGATGTATTCTAATATTTAAATGCTTAGGATAACCCTGCAGGAGAGTCTAGAATTTTTATTTTTATATTCATGTAATTTGTTTGAGTATTGAGTTGTGAAAGTGACACTTTGAGTTTGGGATACATAGATCCAAAGGTTGGATTCCAAAGGGGAAAGGATACCCCTTCGGGGGATAGTCCTTATCCATTTGGAACTCCAAATTTGGATCACTTCACTACCCAAAGTGGAAAGAGTAACCTCCCCCTCAAGGGAAGAGTTCTCTTTTCCATTTGGGTATCCAACCACGAAGAATCTAAGGAGCTCGAGGAAGAGAAGACCGAGAAGTTGAAGACATAGAGTATCCCACTCAAAGTCACTTGCGTCTGTATTAGGATTAGAATCCAGGTTGTTGTTAGTGGTGCCCGACCACTTTTAATTTATGTAAATCTGGGTTGTAATAAGCAAGGCAATTTTCCTATGGACATTTACTTAATTAATTTGATTATTTAATGTGTTGTGATTTAATTTGATTACGTATAGGATTGCCTGCTTTTCTTAGTTTTTTTTTGGCGATTGAATGTCGTTCTTTTTGTTTTAGCCTGAAATTCGTTAGGCTCTTTAAGGACCAAAAATATTTCTATTCATAACCTATATTTAAAATTTTAAGATTTAAATAACATAGAAATTTAACGACCTAGGGAATAGCCGGAATCGTCCGGGGTCGCATGCATATTACTGCATCTCTCTCCCTCCTTGCTATAAGACACTTCCCCGCCCGCGGGTAGAGTCCAGATAATCCGACCTATGAGGATGAGGTGCTGGATCTGGGGAAGTCTAGTCTTTTCAAAAAAATTATTTTATAAGCCTTTTTTAAAATTTCATGCATACCAGATTTGGATACTTTAACCAGCATGCATCGCATTAGAAACTTATTAAATTAAAATTTTAATTGCATTTTAGTCTAAGCATTCCACCCGACATAAGTCAAGGGGTCAATTAGGAATCTGCTCTAGATGTCGACCCCAACTTCTTAAACCAATCTTAAATAACGTCCCTGATCACTCTGCATCAAAAGACCGGACTCATGGTTTTGAAGTGTTTAGGTGGTTTAGCTGGCTCCCCAATCCATGCCGGGGTAAGTCCAGATTTTGCACTGCATTAGTTAGGTTCGGACTAATGTGCTCCAGTGTCCAAATTTAGATCTAAGATCTGGGGCAGGTCTCTTTTTGAATCATAAGACCCCAACCTCCGGGAATACAATCCCAAATTTCTAATAAAATGCTCAACTCAAATTAAATATTCTTTCAATCCAAAATTTAAAGCCCAACACTTAGCTTAGATCGGGGCACTTCTGAATTGTTTCAGAATCCTAAAGTGTCCCCTACCCTTCCTCATTTGATTCCAAAATAAATGTTCAATCTTGCTCCAATCCCTTTTCAAAATCCAAATTCCCCTCTTTGGCATCACTCCTAGAAATCTCTAAACAAAATTTCTGCCATTATTCTAATTGAAAGTTTTTGTAGGGGACTCCGGCCTCCCACGATGTAATTAACTTCGAGGGCTTGCGCTCGTAGGAGATTTAGAACCCACATCTAATTTTTTAAAACTAATTTTTAAAAACTCGATTAGTTATCTTTGGGAAAAATCAAATCACTAATGATCGTTATCGTTATGTTCGAACGATTATTAACAAATGATATCTTCTCCCTTCAAGGAGATATATCTTTTGTTAAAATGATTTCGAATATAAAATTAACGATCGCTCCTCTTGATTATTGTAGCCCGATATTTGACTGAACCTTATTTTGACCCTTTAAGGGCCATATGAAGTTCTCTTTTGAATTTGGCTACGATATTTAAGATAGAATTCTTAATTCTAAATCTGAACCCCATCCTGAAATTTTATTTCCACCTCCCGAGGTGGTATAATATTTTTGATGGGATGTTTGATTTTAGAATTAAATTTTAATGTTAATTCAAAAATTCCCAAAGAAGACTAAATTTTTCAAAACCCGCTTTCAAACACCAACAAAAAAATGGCGACCACGGTGGGACTGAATCTCTCTTTCCATCTTTAATAATGGCGAAACTTTGTTGCATCGGTAATTTTGATTACCTTTCCTCCTGTTGGTCCCTCCACCCATTTCTCCCTTGGATGAGTGCGGCCAACATCAAAAAGAAAAGACATGTCAAAAAGAGACGTATTACCTCCATCAAAATATATATATATCAGACCCTGACCTTCTGTCCCCAAGTCAATTGGTGGAGCGATAGTGTCGGGTCTATCTCTTGAGAGCCTTACTCTCAAACTCTACGAATTTTGACTATTGAGTCTTCCATCAATATGTTGAGTTTTAAAGTAAAAAATAGCTCTCTCAACTCTCAAAACTTTTCAATCTTCCAAATTCTTAGCTTTGACCCTCTACCCCCAAGCAGATTGGTAATGTGGGGGAGTCAAGCAATCAAAGCCTTTTTGAATTTTTCTAATGATTTTGTGAGCTTCTAGGTTGAGTGAAAACTTGACTTGTTGAGTTTCAAAGTCTAAAGGAAATTCATCAATTCCTTAAAATTCTGTTACGCTCCTAAAATTCAATCTTGAATTAACACCGGCATATGCTACTTTATGACGCAATATTGTAGTCTGGCATGTGTAGTGGGAATTTAAATCTTTTTTTTGTCATAACAAATCCTTATATTTTATTATCATACATCGGGTTATAAGTCCTATAGCTCGATATGTGATATGAAATATAGATTTCGTTATGATTCTCTCTCAAAAAATTTTTCAATTTCGAGAAAATTCTAATTCTGATCCTTTTGCTTCAATTTCAGAAATTCAATTTCCACAACAATGGTTGGTAAGTTGATCTTTTCCTTCGACAAAGACCTTGTCTGTGAGCAGATTGACTTAGGAAGCAACATACTGTTTGGGGTAGGATTCAACACCCTTGAGCTGTCAATGGATGGACATAAGATACTTGATTTGGATGCTACTAAGAACAATCCCCCTGCAGTAGAGTTGATCATAGGGACAGGACCAGGTCCCCTTATTTTCAGTGATGAGGAGAAAGAACCCAAGCTAACTGTTGAATCCCCCACTCCTGTCAAGTCTATTTTTGAGGAGGGATCGAGTTCAGGGATCCCATTTACTAGTAAGAATCAGAAAAAGAATTACCTGAGACGAGTAAGGAAGAAAATAGCCAAGTCAAGGAAGGCTGTGGGGGTCCAGACTTTGAGCCAAGTAGAGCCTAAGGCTGTCGAGGACCTGCCTATTCCTGCTTCCTCCCCACTCCTTAAAGGGAGTCATTTTCACCCCCTTTCTGCTGCAGAAGGGGAAGAGAGGGCAGCCAGGATAGCTAGCTCCCCGCCATGCCCAGTCGACTACTCAACCAAGAGAACCCTTAAAGAAAAGCATCTCCAAAGAACGAGGACATTGAGAAATATAATCCACACTTGTGCTGCTCAATCAGGGCAAACAAAAGAGGAGTACATGAAACAATTGAAAGGAGTTATCTCCCACCGTTTCCAGAAAGAAATCTTAAAAGAAGAGGCATCTGAAGCTAAGAATTTGACTCCTCAACCCATTAGGAGGAACAAGAAGTTTATCCAACAGCCTACTACATCAGTATTAGTTGATGGATATCATTGGGTGCCACGCCCTCCATCCTCTAAAATGGAGGGTATTGTACTTACCGGGTCCGAGAAAGGTCGCCATCCTACCAATAGGCCGCCGGTCCCTTCCCCAAAGTTTAAGAAGTTGGCCTCAGTGATAGTCAAGACCAAACAAGACCCTGAAATTAACAGAATAATTCATGTCAAAGGAAAGAGGCCTCAGTCTCCAGAAAAGAGATATACTCCTAAGAAGATCAGTAGAGTTGATGTTCCTCCTCCGTCAGCTAGATTACTCCAGTCCCCAGTCGAGTTACCACGATTTCCGACCAGTGCTACCCAGACCCCAGTTGGTTTGATTGCCAGTTCAGATATCTCAGTTGCGGATCCAGTTGATACCTTAGTTGATAGCTCCAAGCTCCTACCTGTTACCCCTGAGCTCCCTACTCGGAGGTCTGAGGACTCTACCCTACCTGATGTAGGAACTTTCACCCTCCAAACTCCTACACCATCTATTGAGGTAGATGTCTCTCACCTGGTAGAGGATGCCACCCTTCTGACTACTGACTCTAATACAGTCGAAGGGGAAGAACCAGTTCAAGATGAAGATCATGCGATGATTGAGCAGTTAATAGCTGAACCTCCAACAGCAAATGAGCTTAAGTTACAGGCCATTATCTCTAGCCTGCAGCAGGATGAGCTTTATGATATGGTAGAATACAAAGGTTACCTACCCATAGGCCCTAAGGAGATAGGAAGCCGGCCAGTCGATGAGGTGGTACAAGAGATTAAGGATATTTTGAAAAAGAAGGAAGATGAAGAAACATTTGACCCAGACTTGGATGACATGTTGATAGATGAGGACCCTCCTATTAGTGATATTTACATGGTTGAAACTAGAGGGTCCGTTAAAGAAACTGAACCAAGTAAGCGCCGGTCTGGCAAAGAGGAGGGTTCAGCAGCCATTGATTCAGATTCAGATGAGTCAGTGAGAGCTAGAGATGAGCAGCACATCAAGAACCTAGAAGCGCAAGTGACAGAAATGTTGCTACAGGTTAAAGAAATGCAGCAACGATTGGACAAGTCGCATGAGACTTCTCTTGAGTTACAAAAATCTGCTTTGGAAGCCACCGATAGAGCAAGAAGGGCAGAAGCCAGTTATAAAATCCCAGAGTCTGCTTCAGTGCTTCCACCTATCCAGCAGCCAGTGTTACCGGATCCCCCAGTTCAGCCGACAACCTCTTCAGTCCCTCCGGTCATTCCCCCAGCACCAGCTCAAAAAGATATTAAGCAACTAATTGAGGATCAGGTAAGGAAGGCCTTAGCCCAATCGCAAGGAATTACATATATTCCAAAGGGTAGACCTTACCCTGAGGAATATGATTTGGTTCCTTACCCTAAGGGCTTTGTGCCACCATCTTTTAAAATCTTTACTGGAATTGAAAACCCGAGACAGCATCTGGCCCACTTTCGTGCAAGCTGTTGCAATGCCGGGGGGTCAGATGCTCTACTATTTCGCCAATTTGTTAGTAGTCTTTCCGGCATAGCTTTTGAATGGTACGCAGATTTGCCCAACAGTTCAGTAAGAACCTTTACTGAACTTGAAAATCTATTCTTAAAGAGATTTTCAGGAGCACAGCAGCGCACTACTGTGGGCGATCTGGTCGTTGAAAAACAAAAGCCGGGAGAGTCTCTGGTTGAGTACATCTTAAGGTGGAGAAACCTTTCGATGAAGTGTGAACCCCAGCTGCAAGAGCAACATGCAGTAGAAATTCTTTTGAAGAATATCCACGGCCTTGTTGCTTTTCTTCTGAAGGGTTTCACTATAAAAACTTTTGAAAAACTTCTAAACAAAGCTAGTAACCTGCAGGAAGAGGCTCCTAAGATGCCATTCTTGAAGGATCTTTCTGGAGAAAAGAAGGTTGATAAGCCGATCAAATCATTTGAAAAGAGAGCTACAGTTTCAGCAGTTGATAAGGGGAAACAACCAGTTAGCCAGCCTAGTATTCCTCCACCACAGTTAGCTCAGAAATAACCTTTTCAAGTGACCTCACAACCTACAAGAGATTCCTCTTTCATTCCCTTTAAAGAAAGGTTGACAAAACCTTACCTATTCAAGAGGGAAGTGATAGGAAAAATCTTTAAGAGTCTTTCGAAGAAGTCAGATTTTCAATTGCCAGAAGCGAGGCGGCCATATGACATAAAGAGAAAGGATGATCCAAACTACTGTCCTTACCATCGCATGGTCAGCCACCCCATCGAGGACTGCATTGTTTTCAAAGATTGGCTTGAAAGGAATATCAAACAAGGTAATATTATGCTTCCAAAAGAGTATTTGGTCAATCCGGAACAAGGGTCCGTCAAGATAATATCAGGTAACAATTCTAACCCTTCTCTTTCAATTGAAGATGGTTGGGATATTGCTTTATCCCGGGCACTTAAAAGGTCGATTAACAAGTCTTATCATCTTTCTCAACAGATGCCCATGACAGCCCAGGGCCCGATTTGGGAGGTTGACCTGGATGCTTCGCAGGAGGATGTTGAACTACTTCCCTCTCCAGTAGTCGTAGGAACTACTGTATTAAATGAAAAAGAAAAGAGAGATATTGTTGTAGAGAGGAAGTATGTTGATGAGAGATGTATTCGAACAGCCGATGGCGGCATTAAAGCCCCATCCCCACTCTTGTTATCTGACTTTTACTTTGCCCCATCAAAGGCAAAGGGTCATAAGTTTAATAAAAAATATCCTTCTGCTTCAATTTTGATGATTAACCATGAAAATGAAATGCAAGTTGATAACTCTTCCAAAGAAGTTCAAGATTCTATTGAGATCGATCCAAAGCCTCAAAAATTTGATCTTCCGGATTTGACTTCTATAGGGGATGTCGAGCTTGAGATCTTATCAGATAGCGACCTCCCTGAAATTAATTTCACTGGGAAACCTATCGTGATAGAACTTTTAGATTCTGACTCCTCTTCAGATAGTGACGATGTGCAGCCTATGGAGAGTGTAGACTCCCCCACAGTTTGTCCTCCCGATTCAATCGTAGAGGTACAACTTTGTGGTGGCAAAGTCTTACCCCCTAGGCTTCCTCCTCAGGAAAAAGGCAAGCGAGTTGTCTCTAGCGATCCGATTCCAGATTCTCCTCATCATCCTGATTTTCCATTGATTCCACCGGGTTTTGAGTCTGTCGCTCCTAAGGTTGATTACAATGTCCTAGCCCATCTTAGGAAGTTGCCAGCCAAGTTGAGCATTAATGATGCCCTCATTTTGTCTAAGGAAATGAAAGAGTCTTTAATCAAGGCACTTCTCGACCCTGAGATTTGCCTTGCTCAACTGGCTTCAACCTCAAAAGATGAAGCCCTCTACTTCAAAGAAGTCCCAGGAGTAACATTCTCAGATGAAGACCTACTATTGGGAACTGCTGATCATAATCGTCCTCTCTACATTACCGTTGATGTGGGGAATTTTAAGTTATCAAGAGTCCTTATTGATCCGGGTGCATCGGTCAACGTGATGAATGTGAAAACCCTCGCCTACCTTAGAGTTGATACCAGTAAGCTCGCCACTGACAGGTTGGTGCTACGTGGGTTCAACGAGAAAGGTGAGAGGGCTTTGGGTTCGATTACCCTCTTGTTAGAGATAGGAGAATTGAAAACTGAAGCAAAGTTTCATATTATTGATTCGGCAACATCCTTTAATGCACTTCTAGGTAGGCCTTGGATTCATGAATACAGAATGGTTCCATCTACCCTACATCAATGCGTCAAGTACCAATGAGATGGCATTGAACATGTAATTAGGGGTGATTTGCAACCATTCTCGATTCAAGAGATAGGGATCTACGAGGATGCTGCATATTTCATACCAAAAGGGTCCTCCCCTTATTCTAAAGTTGAGATCAAAATTGAGGAACAAAAAAGTGAGCAAAGCTCCAATCAAAATCAAGAATCAAAAGGAAAAGAAAAAGAGAAAGAAAAGGAAAAAGATCAAAAGATACAAGAATCTGATAGTGAAAGCGAGCTCGACATCGTTGTCCTTAGGCCTCCGAACATGTTACCTCAAAGAGGTGGGAGGATGGCTCAAAGGGCACGGGGTCGAGGCCGTGTTTCACTTGAAAGAAGAACAACCCCGGTGTATGTTAATCCGGAGTCAAGCTCCGATGAAGAGCTGGAAAAATGGGGGATTGAAATTCCTTTTGATTATCAAAATAAAAATATTTCTCCAAAGTTTGATCTCACTTTAGATCAGGATAGTGACCCCGAGGTTGATGTCCCAAAGATTGAAAGTGACGAGCCTGAATTGACAATGTATGAAAAGCTTAGTAGGAGAATTGAGGCCCTGTCCTTGACCCCGTTGTCGGCTGGCAGAGTTGCAGGGTTAGAGATTAAAGAGGCCCCTAACCTAAGCGGTGAAATAAGGAAAGCCCGAAAATTCTTCCCTGGCTCCTCCTCCTCAAGGGATGAAGGTGATGTAACCCTCGAGGAGGCAGATTTCAATGAATTAATGGAATTACCTTTTGGCTACTTTCCTGTTTGTGTAAAGAACACTTTTTCTAAAGGTCCCGTACCGTATCGATGGACTAAGGGTCAAGCTAGATACCATGAAAATATTTGGAAAATAAAGATCAATAAAAATTCAACATGTGGTATTGGCTTTGGTACCGTTAGTTCGTTTGATGACGACGAATACTGCTTAATGATAACTTATCATCTTGAATCTCAAAATGCCCCTACTGAAGCCGTCAGTCCCCTTGACGGACTTTGTCTGGAGACTTTAGATGATCCCGATGAGCCTCAAGTTCGGGATGCACCCCCTGAATTTGAGGAAGAGATTAAATCGACGGTCGACGAGCTAAAAGAAATCAACCTAGGAACTGACAACGACCCTCGCCCTACTTTTATAAGTGCTTTATTGAGCGAGGACGAGTCTCAGGATCTGATACAACTCCTTTTTGAGTTTAGGGATTGCTTCTCCTGGACATACGATGAAATGCCGGGTTTGCCCGCCGAGGTAGCAGTTCATAAACTTGAAATCCGGCACGATGCCATTCCTGTTAAGCAAGCCTCTAGACGCATATGTTTAGAGATCGAGCAACAAGTCATTTCTGAAATTAAGAAACTGGCTGAGGCTGGCTTTATTCGAGAAGAACAATACCCTTCTTGGGTAGCTAGCGTCGTGCCGGTTTGAAAGAAAAATGGTCAAATCCGGATCTGTGTCGACTATAGGGATCTGAATAAGGCATGTCCCAAGGATGAATTTCCTTTACCCATACCCGAGCTTATGGTAGATATTGCCTCCTCGTATGTTGTTTTCTCCTTTATGGATGGCTTCTCTGGTTACAATCAAATCAGGATGGCCCCAGAAGATGAGAGAAATACTGCATTCAGGACCCCTATAGGCATCTTTTGTTATAAAGTGATGCCCTTTGGTCTTAAAAATGCCGGTGCAACCTACCAGCGGGCCATGACCTACATCTTTGACGACTTAATCCATAGTCAAATCGAGTGCTATATTGATGATCTAGTTGTCAAGAGTAAAGTCAAAGAGTCTCACCTTTATGACTTGAGAGTTGTTTTCAAGCGGTTGCGCCGCTATGACCTTAAAATGAATCCCCTAAAGTGTGCTTTCGGTGTCACATCGGGGAAATTCCTAGGGTTCGTAGTGAGGCACCGTGGGATTGAGATTGATCCTTTGAAAATTGAAGCCATCTTAGATATGCCACCTCCTAAGAGCCTTACTCAATTAAGGTCTCTTCAAGGTAGGTTGGCATATATAAGAAGATTCATATCTAATCTCTCTGGGAGATGTCAACCTTTCTCGGCCCTTGCTAAGAAAGATATCAAATTCATTTGGAATGAGAAGTGCCAAAGTGCTTTTGACAATATCAAGGAATACCTTACAAATCCACCAATTTTGGCAGCCCCTATCCCGGGGAAACCTTTGATCCTCTACACGGCGGCCCTAGATGAGCCTTTAGGTGCCCTGTTAGCTCAGGTCAATGATGAAGGGAAGGAGAACGCTCTCTATTACCTTAGTCGGAGGCTTCTTCCTACAGAAATTCGATATCCTTCAATCGAGAAGCATTGCCTTGCTCTAGTTTTTGCAGCCCAAAAACTAAGACATTATATGCTGTCTCATTCAGTTTGTTTGATTTCTAAGGTCAACCCTTTACAATATCTTATGACCCGGCCAACGTTGTCAGGACACTTGGCTCGCTGGTCCATGATATTGCTTCAATTTGAAATTACATTCATTCCCCTACGTGCAGTGAAAGGGCAGGCCGTGGCCGACTTCCTCGCAGCACACCTGCTGTCGGCAGATTCTCCTTTGAATGATGATTTGCCAGACGAACAAATCATGAGTTTAAGGGAATCCAATGATCCTGTCTGGGAGTTGTATTTTGATGGTGCGGCTTCTTCTCGACGGGACAAAACCCAAAAATCTACTATCCCCGGGAAAGTTGGCATTGGCCTAATTTTCATAATACCAGGGAAAGGGATGATGCACTTTTCCTACCATTTGTCAGAACCTTGCACAAATAATGAGGCTGAATATGAGGCTCTGATAACTGGCTTGGAACTTGCAATCTTGATGGAGGTTAAAGAGATTAAAATCTTTGGTGATTCTTAACTGGTGATCAACCAGGTTGCAGGAACCTATAAGGTTTTGAATCATAATCTCTTCAAATACCATCAATACACTAATCACCTACTCGAGCAGATCCCTGTAGTAACTTTATATAGGGTTCCATGTGGAAGTAATTCTGTGGCGGATGCCCTAGCAAAGCTTGCAAAGGAATTTGCGTGCCCGGAAGAAGACTCAATTCCTATAGAGATTCAGGGTCGTAAGGTCCTATCTCCCATAGACTTAGAGCACATTAACAAACAGTCATCTCAAGTCCTTTCTGCCTCTTCAGAGATTAAGGAAGAGGGCGATTAGAGACAACCATTAATCGACTATCTCGAAGGTGGCAAACTTCCCCAGGACAAGTCCCTCGCCAACCAGATCAAGAAACGTGCCCTATCCTACACTTTAGTCAACAATGCGCTATACCGCCGCTCGTTCGATCAGATGTGGCTACGTTGTTTAGACAAGCAGGAAGCCCTGAAGATCGTTAATGAGGTCCATTCTGGACTATGTGGTGCCCATCAATCGGGTCCAAAAATGAAGTTGAAGATTAAAAAACTTGGATACTACTGGCCTACGATGATTGACGATTGCATGAATGTTGCAAAATGTTGCCATCAATGCCAAGTTCATGGTGTGATCTTAAATCAGCCGCCTAATGTATTGCACCCCACGATAGCTTCGTGGCCCTTCGAAAGTTGGGGCACAGATATTATCGGGCCGATTGACCCTCCTTCTTCGAAGGGTCATCGCTTTATACTAGCCGCGATTGATTATTTTTCAAAATGGGCGGAAGCGATCCCCTTACGCAATGTAACATCACACCATGTCCTAAATTTCTTTCGTGACCATATCGTATATCGATTCGGCGTGCCCCGCAGAATCATATCTGATAATGGGTCCGCATTCAAGTCTACAAAAATCAACAGTTTTGTAAGACGCCATAACATTGATTGGAGATACTCGACAATCTACTACCCTCGGGCTAATGGGTTGGCCGAGGCCTTCAACAAGACTTTGGTGCAAATTATTAAAAAGACCCTCGATGATAATAAGCGCCAATGGGATGAGAGGTTGGTGGAAGCTCTGTGGGCCTATCGGACCACTTATAGAACACCGACCCAATCCACACCATTTGCACTGGTGTATGGGTCCGAGGCCGTACTCCCTTTAGAAGTGCAAATTCCCTCGCTCAGAATTTCCATTCAAAATCAAATTACAACTGAGCAGAATGCAAAGCTTCGACTTGAAGAACTCGAAGGCCTCGAGGAACGTCGTCTCCAAGCTCAACAAAATTTAGAGTTATATAAGGCCCGAATGGTTCAAGCCCATGATAAGTTAGTGTGACCTAGAACCTTCCAAGTAGGAGACTTGGTCTTGGTCCTTCGGAGGCCTATCTTAGCCCACCGAAAGATCGGTGGGAAGTTTGAACCAACTTGGGAGGGACCCTTCGTTGTAGAGACGACCTACGAAGGAGGCTCGTATCAGCTAGTGGATTGTAAGGGAAACCACCCGATGTTACCTGTTAACGGGCGTTTCCTTAAGAAGTATTATGCTTGATGTAGCTCGGACCCAATCAATAAAATATATGCCAGTTTGAATCAAGTGTGGTTTATGTGTATATATCTTTCAAATTTTACGCTTGCTCACCTTCTCCTTTAGGATAGGATTCCTCCCTTCCTTAGGATCACGTCCACTAGTGGTGGAGAACGCCCTTTGTGGCACCATCCTAGTTTCAATCTAGTTGAGATCCTCTGTGTGGAGCAAGCTTCCTCCCCACATGATCATTCACTAGTGGTGGAGAACGCCCTTTGTGGCACCATCCTAGTTTCAATCCAGTTGGGATCCTCTATCTGGAGCAAGCTTCCTCCCCACTTGATCATCCGCTAGTGGTGGATAACGCCCTTTGTGGCACCATCCTAGTTTCAATCCAGTTTAGATCCTCTGTGTGGAGCAAGCTTCCTCCCCACATGATCATCCGCTAGTGGTGGATAACGCCCTTTGTGGCACCATCCTAGTTTCAATCCAGTTTAGATCCTCTGTGTGGAGCAAGCTTCCTCCCCACATGATCATCCGCTAGTGGTGGATAACGGCCTTTGTGGCACCATCCTAGTTTCAATCCAGTTTAGATCCTCTGTGTGGAGCAATCTTCCTCCCCATATGATCATCCACTAGTGGTGGATAACGCCCTTTGTGGCGCCATCCTAGTTTCAATCCAGTTGAGATCCTCTGTGTGGAGCAAGCTTCCTCCCCACATGATCATCCGCTAGTGGTGGATAACGCCCTTCGTGGCACCATCCTAGTTTTAATCCAGTTCTGATCCTCTGTGTGGAGCAAGCTTCCTCCCCACATGATCATCTACTAGTGGTGGATAACGCCCTTCGTGGCACCATCCTAGTTTTAATCCAGTTCTGATCCTCTGTGTGGAGCAAGCTTCCTCCCCACATGATCATCTACTAGTGGTGGATAACGCCCTTTGTGGCACCATTCTAGTTTTAATCCAGTTCTAATCCTCTGTGTGGAGCAAGCTTCCTCCCCACATGATCATCTACTAGTGGTGGATAACGCCCTTCGTGGCACCATCCTAGTTTTAATCCAATTCTGATCCTCTGTGTGGAGCAAGCTTCCTCCCCACATGATCATCTACTAGTGGTGGATAACGCCCTTTGTGGCACCATTCTAGTTTTAATCCAGTTTTGATCCTCTGTGTGGAGCAAGCTTCCTCCCCACATGATCATCTACTAGTGGTGGATAACGCCCTTTGTGGCACCATTCTAGTTTTAATCCAGTTCTGATCCTCTGTGTGGAGCAAGCTTCCTCCCCATATGATCATCCGTTAGTGGTGGATAACGCCCTTTGTGGCACCATCCTAGTTCTACCTTTTCTTCTCTTCCTTTAGGATAGGTGCTGCCTTTCCTTAGGATTAGAATCACTAGTGTTGGAGAAGCCCTCCGTGGCACCATCCTAGTTCTACCTTCTACCTGGTCCTCTAAGGTTAAGGTTTCCCTCCTTTCCTTAGGATTAAAGTTCTAGACTTCACCTTTTAATTCGGTCAACGCCAATATGTGCAATAGAATTTCATTCTATCACACATATTGGGGGTCCATTTGTTGACCTCATTTTTATATGAGGTCATTAGAGCCTAATCCAGACTTCGAATCAATCCTAAACCTAAGTTAATCTAAATCTTGATTCAGTTCAGACCTCAATCAAAACCCAGACTTCAGCCAAGTCCAGGATTCAAACTCTAGTTCAAATCTTGATCCTGCCTTTGATCTAGTTCAAATCATTTCCAAACACTTATGATCACTCCAAATGATCATGAATGATTGAGATGATTCAAATCCAGATATTTAAACCCAAAATCTATATCAAATCCAGATTTCCAAATCCAGAATTCAAGGCCAAATACCTGAGTCCTAAAAGCCTTTTTCAGGGAATTTTCAAACATTTCAAACCCCAGTCAAATGACCTCCGATTCATGATCTGTCAATTGCATACTGATTTGATACGTCTCTAGAGGCAAACCTCCAAGTTTGAGCCCATTTTGGAGTCTCTAACCCCAGAAACTAAATTTAAATCCAAAGGCTGTAAAACCTTCAAATATTTACGGCCTGTGCCACTGGACCCATTATTTTGGGAAATTTGACCTTGGAATTTCCCCCAAACCCTCTAATCACCTCCAGACCATTGATATTGATGTGTTTAACATTAATCTACATCTTTTTGGACCCACCTCGACCCAGGATTCATCCGGGGTCAAAATGACCAAAATACCCTTTAAAGGAGTTTTTGGACTTTTGACCAAAATTTAACATCGTCCAACATTTTAAATTTTTGAAACCCCTTCCAATGAATGTTTTATGATATTTGAGACCCATTGAAATCAAACCCACTCCTTAGTTTGACTTGTTTGACCAAGTCAACTATGGTTGACCAAATCCACCTTTAACCCAACTATTGTTATTTTCAACATTCGAATCCATCTCAAACCAATTTAATGCTTCAAAAACACTTGTTTGGACACTCGTGACATGTCCAAAGATTTCCAAGCCAATCCTCCCTTGGGTTGACTTGGTCAACCCATTTGGAGAGGTCAAAACCCTCTCCAATTTTATGTATTCACTCAAAGTTTCAACACCATGGCCCCATGTCACTTGATATTGACTCCTACAGCATATTTGACTCCTCCCATGCATATCCTAGTCATCATTGACTAGTCAACAAGTCAAGGAGTCAAAAATCTTTGAGATGAGGCCCAAGTCATGGTCATTTGACCATGCCACATGGACAAATCTTTTCCATCTCCCAAAACCTGCTCTAGACTGCTCAAAAGAGGTTAATTCCCCCTCCTAATTGACTTCTAATCCAGCCCCATTAACCAAGCCATGCCTTGGTTTAGCCAAATGGAGGAAAAGAGAGGTGGTCCCCCCCTCTTGGCTCAAGGCAATCCCTCTTAACCTCAGCCCTTTCTCCTGGTTTTGAGCTGCCCATGGGACACTTGGCAAGCATCTAAAGCACCTTTGATTAAATCCTAGCCATCCAATTCAAAAGCAATGGGTTAAGTGTAGGGATTTTGACCTAAGTGGGCATCTTACTCATTTTTCATCCTAAGTCCCAAACTCCAGCATCCCCAAGACTCTCCAGCAGCTCCCCACACTCTCCAGCACCTCCCAAGCCCATTCCAAGCCTTCCCCCACTATTTCCACCACTAAAACCCTCATTTTAGTGGAAAAGGAGAGAGAAAAGAGAGAAATACCTTCTCTCTTCGATATCTTCAAATCCAGCCGTCAAAATCTGTTGGGGTCTTCTGCAAACTTGAGCGTGGACAAACTACAAGTTCAGAGAGCCCAAGAACATAAAAATCCACCGGGTAGATTGTAAGATATCTCAACTTTTAGGTAGAATTTTAATTTGAAACTGTAGGAAATCTACAATACATGGAGCCTCCAAACTCCAGGCATTGCAAGATTATGTTGCCCTCTAGCTACAGTTCAAATTTCGTCGAATTTCGTTGAGTATTTTAAAAGTTATGGGCGTTTGAAAATTTCCAATCGCGATCGGGCGGCCCAGAATCGGCCACGTGGCCAAGGCCGAACGCGCGCCTTCACCAGGACTCGAGCGCGGGTCCGCTTAGACCGCGGGAGGCCACGTGGCTCAATCAGAGCTGTCGGCTGATCCCGCGGTCGAACCAGCAGTCGGATCTCCGATCCGACGTGGTTAAGTGATCGACCCTGGGGCCGACGCATGTCTGGGATGCGCCGCCGCGCCGCCGTACGACCCAATGATTGGTACGGCGGCGGCGGCGCCCGATTTGACCATTAATGGTCTTAAAATTTTCAAAAAATGCCCAGAAACTTCCAAAATTCATAGAAAATTTATTTTTCCACCAAATTTGATGTTTTTGGGCTCGTTGGAAAGGTAATTAAGAGTACAATTTACTAAAATTAAAATAAAAATGTTTTGAGCTCTTGATTGTGGTAAAATTATGCTTATCTGATTTTAGTTTTTCTCAATTTTCTTGCAATCTAGGGGTCAAATGGACCTCAAATTTTGGTGGAATGTTTTTAAGCATCTTAGGCATGTTCCATAATTTTTTTAGGGTCAGATGCTTAATAGTGTTCTGTGATGTGAATTTTTAAGGTGTTGGGTCCAATTTGGACCCAAAACTTTGAAAATTCATAACTCCCTTCCTGTGTAGAATTAGACTGCATGTTTTGTGCTGTGTGTGTGCATTTGGGTCAGGGTTAGTCACACCAAATTTCAAGCCCATTTGAACGATAGAAACACCTAGGGAAAATATTTAGGGAAAAGTCTAGAAAACTTAGAAATTGTCTAGGGGATTGTACACACACCCAATAGGGGTGAAATTTTAACATAGTAAACTTAGTGACATAATGAGTCTTAGGTCCAAATTTCATTGAATTTGGAGGTCATTAGGTCAGAAAATTAATTACCCAAAGTTTCAGCCCATTTAAGGACCCAGAAAATTCAAAAAAAAGTAATAAATCCATATTAACTCCAAAAATTACAAATAATACCTCAAATTGACCAGAACTTAGTCCTCTTCCTAGGAAAAATAAAAGCCCCTTGACTGGACTCTTAATTTAACTCTAATTTGACTTTTAATGAAAATCAACAATTAATTATATTAATTAATTAAAAATTATTAAAAATCCCAAATAATTTCCAAACACTTGGACACACTCCTGTGGGTCATTCCTGACCTTTTGGATTGATTCCATGCAGTTTTGGATGAGTTTGGATATAAATGATCAAAACCTTCATAATTAAGCAATTTTAAAAATTCAATAATTAAGGAAACTTTGAAAATGCATAACTAATTACAGAAAAATCCAAATTGAGCAAACTTAGTGTCACTCAACTCCAATTAAGGTCTAGTATTTTTAAAAAATGTCAAATCTCCAAAATCTGGTCAAAGTCAAAAAGTCAACTTTTTAGTCAACCGTAGTTCAAAACTAGGCTCGAACTTCGAAATATCATAACTTTTCATAGAAAACTCCAAATTGAGCATACTAACAGTCTAACAACTCATCATAAGGCCTAATATTTATTAAAAATTTGAAACTTACAAAATTAATTTTAATTTGAAAAGTCAACTTTGGATCCCTTAATTAACTAATTAAAATAATCCATAAAATTCTAAAATTCAATAAATCATTCAAAATTCCAGAAAGCAACAATTTTATTTTAAAACCAGCCACCAATCAGTTTAATTAAAAATTAATCAGTCTTCAAACTTTAATCAAACTCGATTCACTTAATTATATCGGGTACCACTAGGTAACCCAGGCCTACGAGGCTATTAAATTAGCCCTAAGGAAGGTGAAATAAACTTCATGGCCTCGGTGTGCAACAAAGGTGGTATTCAATAAACAATTAAAATCAATTTTAAAATCAAATTTAAACCATTAAGACTCAAACTTTAATTAAAATCTCCCTTAAGCCTTTCAACTAATCAGAACATCAAACAACTTCAATCAAATATCCAATCCTAGGATCTACCCCAGCCACACGACCTTTTACACACACTTTAGATGATTTGCTAGGACAACCAACTCTAGATTTAGGCTAGGCCGATGTTTCCTTTTCTGCTGTGTGTCGAGTTTTTCGAGTTTTCATTGCATGTTATGATTGAAATTGATTAATGTGTTTGATTACTTTCTTTACTGCACTCTGTGAATTGATGTGATGGGCGATTAGATTACCCTTAGGTTAGGAACGATCTGGATGCTCACTAAATTTTCTGCAGGTGGCCACGCTCATGCAGGGCAACAAAGGGGGCTAAATAAATCATAAATATAAATGCTACAGGTGCTTCAGCTGCTTAGCCCCCCAAATAAAAAGAGCATGGCCAAGTGTGTTTACTTTTACATGCACATATATATAACTGCTTGGGATGTATTCTAATATTTAAATGCTTAGGATAACCCTGCAGGAGAGTCTAGAAATTAAATTTTATATTCATGTAATTTGTTTGAGTATTGAGTTGTGAAAGTGACACTTTGAGTTTGGGATACATAGATCCAAAGGTTGGATTCCAAAGAGAAAAGGATACCCCTTCGGGGGATAGTCCTTATCCATTTGGAACTCCAAATTTGGATCACTTCACTACCCAAAGTGGAAAGAGTAACCTCCCCCTCAAGGGAAGAGTTCTCTTTTCCATTTGGGTATCCAACCACGAAGAATCTAAGGAGCTCGAGGAAGAGAAGACCGAGAAGTTAAAGACATAGAGTATCCCACTCAAAGTCACTTGCGTCTGTATTAGGATTAGAATCCGGGTTGTTGTTAGTGGTGCCCGGCCACTTTTAATTTATGTAAATCTGGGTTGTAATAAGCAAGGCAATTTGCCTATGGATATTTACTTAATTAATTTAATTATTTAATGTGTTGTGATTTAATTTGATTGCGTATAGGATTGCCTGCTTTTCTTAGTTTTTTTTGGGCGATTGAATGTCGTTCTTTTTTGTTTTAGCCTGGAATTCGTTAGGCTCTTTAAGGACCAAAAATATTTCTATTCATAACCTATATTTAAAATTTTAAGATTTAAATAACATAGAAATTTAACGACCTAGGGAATAGCCGGAATCGTCCGGGGTCGCATGCATATTACTGCATCTCTCTCCCTCCTTGCTATAAGACACTTCCCCGCCCGTGGGCAGAGTCCAGATAATCCGACCTATGAGGATGAGGTGCTGGATCTGGGGAAGTCTAGTCTTTTCAAAAAAAATTATTTTATAAGCCTTTTTTAAAATTTCATGCATACCAGATTTGGATACTTTAACCAGCATGCATCGCATTAGAAACTTATTAAATTAAAATTTTAATTGCATTTTAGTCTAAGCATTCCACCCGACATAAGTCAAGGGGTCAATTAGGAATCTGCTCTAGATGTCGACCCCAACTTCTTAAACCAATCTTAAATAACGTCCCTGATCACTCTGCATCAAAAGACCGGACTCATGGTTTTGAAGCGTTTAGGTGGTTTAGCTGGCTCCCCAATCCAGGCCGGGGTAAGTCCAGATTTTGCACTGCATTAGTTAGGTTCGGACTACTGTGCTCCAGTGTCCAAATTTAGATCTAAGATCTGGGGCAGATCTCTTTTTGAATCATAAGACCCCAACCTCCGGGAATACAATCCCAAATTTCTAATAAAATGCTCAACTCAAATTAAATATTCTTTCAATCCAAAATTTAAAGCCCAACACTTAGCTTAGATCGGGGCACTTCTGAATTGTTTCAGAATCCTAAAGTGTCCCCTACCCTTCCTCATTTGATTCCAAAATAAATGTTCAATTTTGCTCCAATCCCTTTTCAAAATCCAAATTCACCTCTTTGGCATCACTCCTAGAAATCTCTAAACAAAATTTCTGCCATTATTCTAATCGAAAGTTTTTGTAGGGGACTCCGGCCTCCCACGATGTAATTAACTACGAGGGCTTGCGCTCATAGGAGATTTAGAACCCACATCTAATTTTTCAAAACTAATTTTTAAAAACTCGATTAGTTATCTTTGGGAAAAATCAAATCACTAATGATCGTTATCATTATGTTCGAATGATTATTAACAAATGATATCTTCTCCCTTCAAGGAGATATATCTTTTGTTAAAATGAATTCGAATATAAAATTAACGATCGCTCCTCTTGATTATTGTAGCCCGATATTTGACTGAACCTTATTTTGACCCTTTAAGGGCCATATGAAGTTCACTTTTGAATTTGGCTACGATATTCAAGATAGAATTCTTAATTCTAAATCTGAACCCCATCCTAAAATTTTATTTCCACCTCCCGAGGTGGTATAATATTTTTGATGGGATGTTTGATTTTAGAATTAAATTTTAATGTTAATTCAAAAATTCCCAATGAAGACTAAATTTTTCAAAACCCGCTTTCAAACACCAACATCCACGTGACTCTCTCCTCCCCTGCAGCAGCTGCGAGGGGGTGAAAATGACTCCCTTTCTGGAGTGGAGAAGAGGCAGGGATAGGCAGCTCCTCAACAGCCTCAGGCTCAACTAAACTCAGATCTTTCTGTTCAGCTATCTTTCTGGACTTAATAATTTTCTTCCTTATCCTTCTCAGATAGTTCTTCCTAGCACTCTTAGTGCCAAACAGTGCTCTAGAACTAGAAGATCCTTTCTCGATAGTAGACTTCACCTCAGTCTTCTTGTCCTCATTTTGGACTGAGGGTACAGAAGGTGTAAGGGTAGCACCCGCTACCAGTTCCAACATCGAGGGAAGGTCACTCGTAGCTCCCACAGCTAATTCAACTACTGGACCATTCTCCCCCTCAGCAGCGAGATTGATGATTATTCCATCATTCACAGATAATGTCAGAGTCTTGAAACCCATTCCAAACTGAATTGCACTATTATGAATTAACTCTTCGACTTGAAGGTCTCGGTCAATTGAGAACAGAAGTTTGCCAGCCATTGCAGAAGGTTTGATTGTCTGAAATTTGAGAGAAAAGATTTGGATCAATTTTTTTAATTTGAATTTTGACAAGAAATTTTCTATATTTTATCACATAAATTGAATTATAGGAATTATAATCCGATATGTAATGATAAAGTATAGATATCAATTTTCACTTGAAGAAAATTTGAATTTTTATTGTATATGTTCAACTACAAGAGAATGTTGTAGAAAATATATAACAACAACGGTCAGGATTTGATTTGAAAGAATTTGATAGGGGATTTGAAATTTTAAAGATTGAAAGATTTTCTTTGAATATTTGAAACCAATAAGTTGAGTTTGATTTCAACTTAATAGTTAACAAATATCAAAGAAAATCAAAGAGTTTTGACTTGACTCTCTTATCCCACTGATTAGGCTAGGGATAAGATGTCAGAGGTTTGATTTGAGAAAAAGATTAGATGTTTAAGCTTGAATCTGGAAATGATACATGTTATACTACAATAGAATATTGTAGCGGTACATGTAACAATGAAAATTGAATTTGGATTGAAAGGGAATTTAAGTGACTCAAAAATCCGGCAGCATCTCCCCTTATTTTGAAACTCGAGGTGTTGAATTTGCATTCAACGCAACGGTTTATAAATGTTAGGGAAGATTTTACAGGAAGGAACTCGACTCTTTATATCTTATCAAAGATGAAATGTCAGAGTTTAAAGATTTGAAAGATACTGAAAATAAATATTAAATTTGAATTGTCAATGTTAATCTACAAGAGGTATTGTAGAAGAACATATGATAAGTGATGATTAAAATTTGAAGAAATTGAATAGATGTTTTTGAAAACCTGAATTTCCGGCAGCACCTCCCCTTATTTTTGAAACTCGAGGTGTTGAATTTGCATTCAACTCAACGGTTTACAAACGTTAGGGAAGAGCTAGGGAAAACCACTTGACTCTTTTCATTTCAAAAGAATGATTTATAATGAAATGTCAAAGATTGATTTAACTGTAGAAATTGAAAGTACATTGACTATACACAACCACAACCATTATTGTAGAAATATATAGTTTCAATAATTATTATGACTTGAAATAGATGTTGAAAAATTTAAAATTTCGGCAGCATCTCCGCTTATTTTTGAAACTCGAAGTGTTGAACGTGTGTTCAATATAACGGTTTACAAAAAATTTTAAATAGGGGGACACTAAAAGCTAACCCGACTCTTTCATTCCGGTGAGTGATCCGGGATTGAAATGTCGAAGGTTAGATAACCAGAAGATTTCAAACTTTGAATTAAAATTTGGAAGAGAAGTCTATATCCTATCACACATATTAAATTATAAGAATTACAATCTTATATATAATGATAAGATATAAGAATCAATTAAGATTTGAAGAAGATGAAATCTTGCTAGACAGTTGAAACCATGATTTTGAAGTTAGAAAATTTTTTATAAATTGTGAAACTTAGCACGCTATGATTTATTTGCATGCAAGTTTGCAACATATACAGGAAGACTTTTGAAAAGCTTGGCCTGACTCTTTTGCTCTACCAATGAACTTGGAGGTAAAATGTCAAAGCCAAACTTAGAGGGAGATATCCTACACTCACCTCTCTTTTCACATGTCTTAATTGAGTTGGCCACACTCACCCAAGGGAGAAATGGGTAGAGGGACCAACAGAAGAAAGATAGTCAAAACTACTGATGCAATAAAATTTATATCGCTATTAAAGATGGAGAGAGAGATTTTCCCCAGCGGAGTCGCCATTTTTTGTTTGATTGAAAATTGTATTTTTGAAAAAGGTTAATTATCTTTGAGAATAATTCAAAATTGATTTTTTAAGTTTGAATTCTGAAATTGAACATCCATTAGTGATAATATACTATCTCGAAAGGTAGAGATAAAATCTCTTAATGAGTTCAAATTTAGAATAACAAACTTGATCCTGAATATCGTAGTCAGATTCAGGGAGAAACCACACATGATCCCAAAGGATCAAAATGAAGTTCAATCAAATATTCGGCCATGATAATCTAGATAAATTATCATTAATTTCATATTTAAAGTTATATCAATAGATGATATATCATCCCAAAGGAAGAAAATATCATTCATTGTTAATCGCTTGAATATGACGATAACGATCGCCATTGTTTGTTTTGATTTCCCAAAGATAACTAATTAAGGTTTTGAAAACTTGATTTTGAAAATCTGGTCTGGGTTTCTAAATCTCCTACGAGCGTAAGCCCTCATAGTTAATAAATCGTAAGAAACCAGAAAATTTTCTTACGAATACTCTCGATTAAAATAGCGATACGAATTTATTTAGATTTCAAGGCTTGATATCAAAGGAGGTTAAGGATTGGGATTTCAAGTGGGAATGGTTCGAGGTTGAGCACTTATTTTTGGAGTCAAAGGAAGAAGGGTAGGAGGTGTTTTGAGATTCTGAATTACTTCAGAAACACCCCAACCTATTCTAAGTGTTGGGCTTGAATTAGATTGAAAGAGATTTAATGTTTAAGTGATCAATTTTATTAGAAAGTGGGAATTAGATTCCCGAGAGTTGAAGTCTTAAGATTGAACATCTGCCTCAAAACCTAAGTATAAGATTAGGTACTAAAAATCAGTGACCCGGATCCTAGCTAATGCAATGCAATCCTGGACTTACCCCGGCCTGGATTGCGGAGCCAGCTAAACCACCTAAACGCTTTAAAACTATGATATCCGATCTTTTATGAAAGAGTGGTTAGGGACATTGTTTAAGATTGGTTTAAAGGATTGGGGTTGACATCTAGAGCAGATCCTAATTGACCCCTTTACATATGTTGGGTGAAATTATTAAATAAAAATGTAATTAAGAATTAGACTCAATTTTAATTTGTTACTAATGCGATGCATGCTAGTTGACTCGATAAAATGCTTAAATCAATATGAAGCAGTTTTAAAATCAGGCTTAAAAAATAGATTTTATCCTAGAGATTGCATAACATCCCCTTGGACAGAACTACACCCTAATAGGTCAGGTGGTCTGCCAAAACCCATAGGCGGGGAGGTGCCTAACACGGATGAGAAAAGTTAATATGTATGCATGAAAAACTCCCGGCGAGTCCGGGCTTACTTCTTAAAAGCGTTAGGGTTTCTATTTGAGCCTAAATATTTTTAAAATTTTCTTTAAGTAGAAATAGTTTATGACCGTACCCTCACGAGCCTCCGATCGGGTTCCAGGCTAAATCAAATATGACATGCAAGATCGCCAAATAAACTACTAAAAGCATGCGGGTGCTTAATCACAATCAACATCAATCGAATCAATTAAATAATTAAATCAATTAAATAAATATTCAAAATGAAAGTCCATAGGTAAGTGCCCTTTAATAATACAATCCAGGGTCTGCAGGAAAAGTAAAGTGGTCGGGTACCACTGACTACAACCCGGATTCTACTCCGAAGACTCAAGTGACTTTGAGATTTAAGATTCTTCTCGTTCTTCACTTCTTCGTCTTCTTGGAACTCCTTGGATCGTCGGGTCTGGATATTCAAATGAAAAGAAACTCCCCCTAAATATGGGTGTTATCTTTTCTTTTTGGATATTTGAAATTCATCCTAATTTGGATCTCCAAATGGATAGGAACTCTCCCCTAAGGGATGTTCCTTCCTCTTTGGATTCCAAATTGGATATTTAAATATCTCAATCTCAAAGTACTTTAAACATTACAACTCAAATTCATATCAAATTACATTAATCAAAATTGAAAAATCTAGACTCAATAACCTGCAAGGTCATCCTAATAATCAACAGTTTATATTTGACATTTCAAGCAGTTATATATTTGAAATTTAAAAATGCTCAATCATCGCCACACTTGGCCATGCTCTTTTAATTTTAAAGGGGGACTTAAGTATGCTTAGCACCTGCAGAAAACAGTATTAATTTTAAAGCTTTAATTATTACCCCCTTTAATTTAATTGCCCTGTATGAGCATGGCCACCTGCATAAGATTAGATTAGTATAAATCGTCCCTATCCTAAGGATAGATCTAACACACAATCATTTACATCACAGAATACTAAAATTTAAATAAACAAACACATCAATTCTACTACTAGCAAACAGCATACAGTGAAAGCTCGAAAACCCGGCACACAGCAGAAAAGTAAACATCGGCCTAACCTAAGACTAGAGTTGGTTGTCCTAGCAAACCATCTAAATTATGTGAGGAAGGTTGTGTGGTTTTGATATGTCCTAAATAGGCACTTGATTGAAGTTGCTTAAAGTTCTAGTTGGTTGAAGGCTTAAGGAAGTTTTAATTAAAATTTAAATCTTAATGATTTGAATTTGATTTTAAATTTAATTTTGATTATTTGTTGGATACCACCTTTATTTCACACCGAGGCCGTGAAGTTTATTTCACCTTCCTTGGGCTAATTTAATAGCCTCGTAGGCCTAGGTTACCTAGTGGTACCCGATATAATTAAGTACTTTAAGTTTAATTAATGTTGAAGGTTAATTAAATTTTAATTAGAATTGATTGATTGCTGGTTTTAAGTTTGAATTAGTGTTTCTGGAATTTTTGGAAATTTATTGAATTTTGGAATTTTTGGATTATTTTAATGATTTAATTCAAGGGTCAAAAGTTGACTTTTTGATTTAAAGGATTTTCTAGAAATGTTAATATTTTATTAAAATACTAGACGTTAATACGATCAGTTAGACAATAAGTACGCTGAAATTGGATTTTTCTAAATTTCATTATGAATGTTTGAAGTTTTGACTTGATTTTCAACTAAGTTTGACCAAAAGTTGACTTTTTCAAGTTTGATTGATTTTTAAAAACTTAACTTTTTTATTAAATATTAGGCCTTAATGTGAGTTGAATGCCTTTGAGTTTGCTCATTTTGGAGTTCATTTGAATTTGTTAAGAATTTTTGAAGTTTTGACACTTATCGAATTTTCAAAATTAGTTTAATTAAGGCTCTTTTTGTGATTTAAATTCAAATGAACTCCAAACTCCTTGACATCAACTCCAAAGGTCAGGAAGGATCTAAGGAGTGATCTCCAAGTGTTTGGAGAATTTTTGGGATTTTTAAGTATTTTAATTAATTAAATTATTTAAATATTGAATTTCAATTAAACTTTAATTAAACTTGATTTTAAAGTCCAATCAAAGGGCTTTTATTTTTCATTGATTAAGGATTCAATTCTGGTCAGTTTGAGGTATTATTTGTAATTTTTAGATTTAAATTTGATTTATTATAATTTCTGAAACTTTTAAAGACTTAATTAAGGTTTAAGTTTGATTAGGTTGATTAAGGGGCTTAACGATTTCAAAATTCAATGAGAAATTTTCCTAGGACTAAGAGTGTCATTAAGTTCAAGTGTTCAAAATTTCAAGTCAATTTAAAGTGTATCCTAATTATTGGAAATATTCTAAGTTTTCTAAATGGGTCCTTAATTATTGTCCTTAATGACACTAGGTTTGAGTAGGTTCAAATCAAGGTTTTGCTAACCCTTAGATATAACATATAAATATAGGAATACACATCATTCACAATCAATTCCTAAATCTAAGAGAGCCTTAGGCTAAGTGGTGTGTGTATCCTAAGCATGCAGCTCAAATTAAAACTTAATTAATTAAGTGACTAATCAATAAATAATCAACAAAATGATTATACATTGATTAATCACTAATCTATATGAATTCCATTCAATCAAGCTTACTCTATGTTCAAAATTCCAAGGGATCTCTCAAACTTTTAAAATTTAAAACTGTATAATTTTAAAATAGATTTTTAAATATGAATATATATATGAACCTATATATATAAATATAAATTTTAAAGTTTAAAATACTCAAAATATTATTAAAATAGATTTAATTTTCAAGTGAGAGATCCTCTGATTTATTTGGAAATATTTTGAAAATAAAGTTTAATTTTGAAAAATAACAATTAATTAAATATTAGTTAGATATTAAAATGTTTAAACAAATTAAGTTATTTAAAATAAACTAACTTGTAAATTTCAAAATAATTAAAATATTTAAATATCAGAGAATATTTTACTTGATGTTAATTAAAATATCAAAGAATGTTTTATTTAATATTAATTAGATATTAAAATATAAATATAAATATAAATATAAATATATATATATATATATATTCAACTTATTTGATGAAAATACTTAAATTAAAATATAATTTTAAAATAAAATATTCCAGGTATTTTTATCTGAAGTTTGAAAATGTTTAAAATAATAATTCAAAATTTTTATATGATAATTTGATCATTTATAATTAAATATCCATTAAAAATAATAAAATATTTAATATTTAAGATAATTTAAAATATATAGAATATTTCAAATTAAAATTAATTTTAAATTAAAGCTCTTAAAATTATGAACAGTTTGATATATTATACTAAAATTTTGGATTAGTAATTAATTTTTAATGAATTTTTAAAGTTTCTGGGCTTAAAATAGATTTAAAACTAATGAAACCTTAATTAATTAGTAAGCAGGCGGCGGGATGTCCACGTGGCGGATTCTAGTTCGCCGGCAATCATTAGGAGAGTTCCACGCGCTTTCTACTTAAACGAGTCAGCATAGAGTGGGACCGTCCGATCAGACGTGGTTCTGAACCAACGGTTGTGATCACATCAGACGACGGATCTCTGTAATGACTGATCCCGCGGTTTAAAATTAACGGCCAAGATCAAGACGGACGGCGAAATTATCCGCGGGATCGAATCCATGGTTAATCAGAGCCGCGGTCAGGCTTAATCTGTACCGTTGATCGGGGAATCAACGGTCCGGATTACGCACACTTAAATTAGGTTACGTAAACGCCATAAGAAGCATTTTTTGGCTCGTTCTCTCAAACCAGTCAATCAATTTAAATGAAATTTTAAATATAAATAACTTAAACGAATAGAAAACATGTGGACGTGCTTAAACTGCTTGAAAAGCGCTTTTTAAAAAGCTATTTTAGCTCTAAGTGTATAAGCTACGGTTGAAGAATTTGAGAGATCTAGCCGTTCGATTTTAGATTTTAAGGTCTCTCTGAATTTGTAGACTGCCCTCATTCAACTTTGTAGAAGACTCCACGAATTGGAAGTGCCTGGATCGAACAGAATATGATTTGGACGAATTTAGACTTAAGCTCACCGGAATCTGGCCGCCGGTGGGGTTTGACTGGTTGGATTTCTCTTGGAAGGTGAGGAGGAGTATCTTCGGGGCTCAAACGAAATGGAAATTCCTCTGGAGAGCTTCAATGTAGAGAGAGAGGGCTAGGTTATCAATAATAGCTCAATAGGCTGTTTTGCCCTATTCAAACATCCCTGAGCTTATTGGACGGCTAGGATTAGTTTGGATGGACTCCAGATGGATGCCACCTGGCCTGGAGGTTGTTGGGAGCAGCAGGTCTTGAGGACACAAGGACAAATGACATGTAAAGTCATTTTGTCCCTTTGTGGCCATGTCGAATTAATGGGAGCCATTGGATCCTCATCTAAAGGCTTAGAACATTCCCAGAACTGTTCTAGAGCCCATTTAAACAGCTGGAAGGATTTAAATCAAAGTGCATTATGTTTAAGGGGGGCGGGGGGGGGGGGGGGGGGTTTGACCATGTTTGACTCATATAAAGGCTTGGTTTGACCACTTGACTAGTCCCCATGCCACATGGCAGCTGAGATGGCATGGGGGAAGGCTTTGGATGCTGGATTGATTACTTGAATGAATTTAAAGCTTGAGGATTAAAGTATGGATGAGTTAGAGGGGTTTTAAAGAGGTTTAAGCATGCTTTGACTTACATAGGCTTCTTGTTGACTAGTCAATATCCAAATGGATTGATGAGGTGGCAGGTGGGATGTTGTATAGAGTTGGTTGGACTAGTTTGGAAGGCCTTAATTCTAGAATATTGAGGTTTGAGGGTTTGGAATGGTTTTGACCAAGTCTTATTGGGTTGACTTGGTCAAATCAATTTCCACTTGATTCATGGTGACTTTGGAGCATTTAAACCATAAATTAAATATAATTGAAGATTTAATGGAATTAAAGATCATTTGATTTAATTGATATGATTTATTTGACTCAAATGGGTCAGATTGAGCTAGACTTGGATCCTAGTTGACTTGGTCAACTATTGACTGGGTCAAAGGTCTAATCAAATCCAGATCATTGGGGGAAGTGCCCAAAAAGGGATTTGAACAGGTTTAAAGTTGATCTAAAGTTCAATTAAATATGATAAAGCTTAAGGGTTGAACTGGTCAACCTAAGTTGACTTGGTCAACCAGGTTGACCCACAGATAAGTTCTAGGCTGGATCAATCTCAAATGTTATTTGAAGTCTGGTAGAAGTGTTTTCAGGGATCAAATAGGTCATTTGGGTCAAATGACCTATTTAGACCTTTAATGGGCTTAATGGGTCAACTATATTGACTTGGTCAATCAGGTTGACCCAGGGTCAGGGATTGGGTCCCACCAGTTCAGAATGACATTCTGAGTCTGCTGGTGGTAGTCTCAAAGTCTAGGGAGGTCATTTGGTCAAAATGACCTATTTGTACCCTTAATGGGCCTTTTAGGTCAACCCTGGTTGACTTGGTCAACCAGGTGGGTCTAGGGTCTGGAAATGGGCTTAATAGATTTGAAATAATATTTTGAGACCAATGGAGGTGGTCCTAAGGTCTGAGGAGGTCATTTGGTCAAAATAACCTATTTTGACCCATAAAGGCCTATTTGGTCAAACTAGGTTGACTTGGTCAACCAGGTTGACCCAGGGGCTGGAAGTGGGTCCAACAGGTTTGGTTTGATATTTGAAACTTGCTGGAGGTGGTTGCATTTGATTTGGAGCTCATTTGACCAAAGTGACTATTCACACCCCATAGGGGTATTTTGGTCATTTTGACCCCTGGTCAATTGGGGGTCAAATTGAGTCCAACAAAATACAGTTTAATGCTCAATGGGTCATAATCAAGGGTCTGGAGGTAATTGGAGGCTTTGGAGAAAGCTC
This sequence comes from Dendrobium chrysotoxum, assembly GCA_019925795.1. Taxonomy (NCBI): domain Eukaryota; kingdom Viridiplantae; phylum Streptophyta; class Magnoliopsida; order Asparagales; family Orchidaceae; genus Dendrobium; species Dendrobium chrysotoxum. The sequence goes on along the minus strand of CM034305.1, from coordinate 48,117,891 downwards.
CAAGATCAAAATCCATTGGGTGGTAGGTCCAGTGGCATGGACTGTAAATATTTAAAGTTTTACAACCTTTGGATTTCAATTCAGTTTCTGAGGTTAGAGACCTCAGAATGAACTCAAATTTGGAAGGTTGCCTCTAGACACATGTCGCATCAGTGTGGAACTAACAGATCCTGAATCAGAGGTCATTTGATAGGGTTTTGAATTATTCAAAGATTCATTGGAAAAAGGCTTTCAGAACTTAGACCTTTGGCCTTGGATTTGAGTCTGGAAATCTGGTTTTGAGCTGGATTTTGATCAAGATTTGAATTAAGGATATGGATTAAAGTCTGGATTGATTGAAATTTGAATTGACTGAAGGTTTGGATTAATCCTAGATCTAGATTGATCTATGGTCTATGCTGATCCTAGAATCTAGGTAAATCTAAGAAGCTGGAGTCTAAGAGAATCCTAGGGTCTAGGAAAGTCTTAAGTTGTGGATCTAGGAGAATCCCAAGATCTAGAATAATCTGGAGGGTAGATTGATCTAGAACTTGAATTGATCCTAGGGTTTAAAATAGATCCTAAGGACTGAAGTCTAGGAAGATCCTGGAGTCTAAAAGTCCTAGGGTTTCGGATCTAGAAGAATCTTTGGATCTAGAATAGATCCTAGGGTCTAAGAAGATCATATGATCTAGAGTCTGGCAAAATCCTAGGATCTAGAGTAGATTCTAGGGTCTGGATTAATTTGAAGAGATCCTAGGGTCTAGAGCAGATCCTAGGGATTAAAATCTAGGGAGATCCTAGAGTCTAGATTGGTCTTAAGTTGTGTTGATCTGGGGTCAGGATTGATTTAGAGTCTGGATGGGTCCTACTAACCTCATACAAAAATGAGGTCAACACATGCAATGAAAATTCAATTTTCTTCAAATCATAATTGATCTGTATATTTTATCATAGTATATTGGACTTTAGTTTCTATAATTCAATATATGTGAAAAATTATAAGATCATTTTCAAATTCAATTTCAAGATTCTAATTCAAAATTTTTCTTCAAATTTTAGACAATCAAATTCTGAAATAATGGCCATAAAATTGATCTTCTCAATTGATCGAGACCTTTACGTGGAGGAACTCATCTATAATAACTTGATTTAGTTTGGAATGTGTTTTAAGACCCTCAAGTTTTCTATAAATGGGGAACCATTGTCAATCTTACTGATGAGGGTTGATAAGGATATCCCCCTTGGTTGAGATAGTAGTAGAGGTGGGGATTAACTCCCTAACTCTTAAAATGGAGGTAGCTGTCACCTTTGTACCTACAATATCTTCTAGCGAGGATAAGGAACTAAAGTCTATTGTTGACCCTATGGTCAAGTTTGTATTCGAGAAGGGGTCAAGTTTTGAGATCCCCTTCACAACCAAAAATCAATGGAAGAATTACCTAAGGAGGGTAAGAAAAAAAGATAACAAAGTCTAAAAAGATGGCCGAGCTAAAAGCCTTAAGCAAAGGTGAGCCAAAGGCTGCTAAGGAGCTTCCCATTTTTGCATCCTCTCCACTCCTAAAAGGGAATCCTTTCTATCCCCTCGTAGCTGCTACAAGGGAGGATAGGGTCTCCAGGATAGTCAGCTCTCCACCATGCCCGATGGACTACAACGTCCGAAAGACCACTAAGGAGAAGCAAGTTTTGAGAACTAGGATGCTGAGAAACATCATTCATAGTTGCACTCCTCAGGTAGGTGAAATGAAAGAATAATTCATGAGACACCAGAATGGGGTGATCTCACATAAGTCTGAGAAGAAGGTCTTGAAAGAAGAAAAATCTGAAGCCAGGAACTTGACTCCTCAGCCAGTGAGGAGAAACATGAAGTTTTTCAAGCAATCGGTCACATTTGCTCTAGTGGATGGATACCACTAGGTGCCTCGCCTCCCATCTATAAAGATGGAGGAGACAGTTCTAACTGGATTTGGTAAGGGCCGCCTTCATAGCAGTAGGCCCCTGATCCCTACTTCAAGATTGTCAAAGCAGGCCCAAGTTATGGCCAAGTCTAAAGAGGCTATTGAGGATAAGAAAGTAGCAGATGTTAAGGGCAAGAGGCCCATGTCGGCAAAAAATTCTTATGTGCCAAAGAAGCTCATTAAGAATGAAAATTTTCAGCCACCAGTTGATGTCCCCTGACTCCCCATTGAGGGATGTGAGGACTCCACCCCACTTAATGTAGGAGTTACCACCTCTCAAGCTCCTTCATCACCCATCAATATGGATGCCCCTCAGCCTATGGAGGATGTCACCCTTATAACTATTAACCCCAGGATAGTCAGAGGGAAGGGGATTATTCCAGACACAGATAATGAGAAGCTCGAACGGTTTATAGCAAAGTAGGTTACTGATGAAGACCTTAAGATCTAGGATTTCCCTTCTAAGTTAAAGAAAAAGGAGTTTGGTGAAATATTGGATTATAAGGGGTACTTACCAATTAACTCTGAATCAATTGATGATAGATCAATCGATGAGGTAGTCTAGGAGATCTGGGATGTCCTTAAGAAGAAGGCAATAAAAGCCCTCGACCTAGATTTAGATGATTTATTCATGGATGAGAATCAAGATTTAGCCAGTAATATCTGTATAGTTGAGACCCGAGCATCAGCCAGAGATGTTGAATATTTAAGACACCGATCTAGTAAAGAGGAAGAATCAGCTCCAGTCGACTTAGATTTAGATAGCTTAGTTAAGCTTAAGGAAAAAGAAGAGTATATCAAAAATCTTAAGAAAAAAGTCAAAGAGATGATGCTAAGGGAGGGAACAAATGCAAAGCCAGCTTGTTCAGGAAAAGTAGTCTCAACCCGAACAATCATAACTTGTAGCACATACAATGGGTGAACATAATAGAAAGTCAAATTTCCCCAGATTCTAGAATCAACACTATTTATTTCTCCAATCTCTCCTACACCAGCAGATTAAGACATCAAACAGATGATTGAAACCCAGGTAAGGGAGGCTCTAGCCCATTCCCAAGTATCTATTCCAAAGGATAGGCCAAACTCTGAAGAATATGATTAAGTCCCTTACCCAAAGGGCTTGGTGCCACCTTGTTTCAAGGTCTTGAGTGGTCTTAATAATCCATGATAGCATCTGGCCCATTTTCAAGCGACCTATTGTAATGGAGGAGTGTCGGATGCTTTACTATTCTATTAATTTGTTAGTAGTCTGTCCGGGATTACTTTTAAGTGGTTTGCAAATCTGCGAATAGTTGGGTGAGAACCTTCATTGAGCTGGAGGGTCAATTCTTAATGAAATTCTCGAGAGCCCAGCAACGTATAACCATAGGCAATCTCATCATCGAAAAGAAAAGGCTGGGAGAGTCTTTAGCTTAATACATCTTGATAAAAGTACGAGATGCGCCAAGAGGGGGGGTGAATTGGTATTTTAAAAATTTGACCCTACGCAAGAGTTCTAATTTTTTTTGTATTTTCGAAATATAATTTAACAACCAATGTGCGGAAGCAATTACAACGATCACAACGATAAAATTGATAACACTACGAGATTTAAAAATTGATTTTTCACCAAGCAATTAAAACGCACAAATTTAAAAGCATGAAAAGTAAAGTGCGGTAAACAGGAAAAAACACACCAGAAATTTTTATAGTGGTTCGGTCACTTGACCTACGTCCACTCCCCGGAGTCCTCTACTCCGGGATTTGCACTAGTAAAAGTTGACTCTCCTTTTGCCCCCACAGCAAGGCGGAGAAGCCTTTACAATACTCACTTTCACCTCCCTCGGTGCGGCGGAATACCAAACGCTATGTCACCCTCCCGGTGACGGCAGCGGACCTTCTCCTTTTTCTCCCTCCTGGAGATGGCAGAGTACCTTGGCGATGTTGATCTTGAAGTGATTCTTCCTTCGAGAACTTTCTTGAAGCTTCTAAAGCCATAAGAGGAGCAAAGCATGCAGCTAGCTTGGAGCCACCGTGTGATCCCCTCACACTACTTCTCCCTCACGCTCAAGCTCACCTTCACCTTCCTCTCTCAAGCTCTAGATCTCTCCAAAAACTTCTCTACCGAATCCCCTTCTTTTTCCTCCAAGCCTCTCACAGCAAAAAGGATTGATCAACAACTGTTCTAGAAAAATAATAAGTTGTTTTTTTATATCAGGCTTCAGAAAACCCTAAAAAATTCAACTTTTGCATTTCTGTTCGTACAGTACGATTTGTAATCGTACAGTACGATCAGTTCAATTACAGCTCCGTCCAGTACGAGTGCAGACGAATAGGTATCGAATTTTATTCATATCGTACAGTACGATATGTATATCGTACAGTACGATACTATTGATTTGTACTGTTCGTACGGGACGAACTGTGGGACGAACCTCGGGACGAAAGAACTCGTCTCTGTCAGTCGTCCAGCACTCATTTAATCGTACAGTATGAATAGTGTTTTTCATGATATAGTCCTGTACGATAGGACTATCGCCCAGTACGATCAGTTCAAAATTTCTTGGGATCATCTGGTACGATCGCTGGGACGAAGAAAATCATCTCTGTCAATCGTCCAGCACTCCACCAGTCGTACAGTACGATTAGTTCATTTCTTGATATCGTCCAGGACGATCAGAACAAAAAACATTGGTTTCGTCTGGTACGATCTCTGGGACGACTGAAATCGTCTCTGTCAGTCGTACTGTACGATTTAACATCGTACAGTACGATCGACATATAATTAGAAACCAACGTTTTATTTCCTGATTAGGGAGATAATTTTGGCAAGTTATTAATTAATCGTACAGTACGATACATATCGTACAGTACGAATAGTTCATAAAATCAAATTCGAAAACTTACCAAACTTATTCTGGCGGCTAGGGTTTCACAATTACAAATCATCGTACAGTACGATCTGGATCGTACAGTACGATAAATTTGTAAATTTAAACATTAGAGAATTAGCCGTTGCCTGAGTATTTTCAATTAATCGTACAGTACGATATAAGATCGTACAGTACGATAAAAAAATTATCATTTTCATTTTTTTTTTTAAAAAAAAAATTTCTCCCCCTGTGTGTGTGCATGGTTGCTCCTTTCACATGCATGCTTCTGTGGCAGACTCAAAAAAAATAAAGATAAATAAATAAAAATTACAGACTCTTCAACATCCTATTCTACCCGGTTTGAGTCTCCAGCAATCTTTAGCAGTATGCATCTGACCTGAAATGTTAGTGCTCATATACAAAGATTAAACATTTGTAATCTAACGGAATTCTATATTTACTCAGTAAATATTAGTTGTCACCATCAAAATTAAGTGCTCGGGATCCTGGATTCCAACACTTGAGGTAGCAAAACCTTCGATGAAGGGTGAATCCTAGCTGCATGCGATACCCACAATGGAGATTCTTCTAAAGAATATCCACAGGCCTATTATTTTTTTGCTAAAGGGGTTCATAATAAAACTTTTGAGAAACTTCTCAACAAATCAAATAACCTGTAAGAAGAGGCTTGTTGGATGCCATTCTCGAAGGAGTCGTCTGATGAGAAGAAGGGCAGTAAATCGTTGAAGTCTTTTAAGAAAAGGCCAGCCATAGTCTCTATAGTTAACCAAGGAAAGAAACCAGCCAGTGCTCAGTACAGTGGTCGTCTACCCCAGCAAATGTAGAAACAATAACCATTCCAAATAATCCCGGAGTCTACTAGGGAGACTTACCTAATTTCTTCTAAAGAGTGATTTGCTCATCCTTATCCATTTAAAAGGGAATCGATAAGGAAAATATTCAAGAGTCTTTTAAAGAAACCATACTTTCGATTGCAGGAGACCAAGAAGTCGCAAGAGGAAAACAAAAGGGATGATCTTAATTTTTGCCCCTATCACCGCATATTGGGCCACACAATAAAAGATTGTATAGTCTTTAAGGATTAGCCAAAAAAGAACTTTCGATTGGGCAACATCATAATTCCAAAGGAGTACCTGGTAGATCTGGACCAGGAGTCAATCAAATCAATCTCAGGTAAAATTTGAACATTTCTCTATCCATTAAATATGGTTGGGATATTGCTCTATCCCGAGCATTTAAAAAGTCAATTAATAAATCTTTTCATCTTTCTCAATAGCTGGCGATGAGAGCCCGCGGCCCAATCTGGGAGTTTGAGCTAGAGGCTTCGTAGGAGGATGTGAGATAATTTCCTCTCCAGTAGTTGTAGGAACTACGGTAATTAATAAAAATGAAAAGAGAGATACTTTTATAGAGAGAAAATATGTTGATGAGAAATGTATCCATGCAGTGGATAGTGGCATAAAACCTTTGTCCCCACTGATGTTATCTGACTTTTACTTTGCCCCATGTTGACCTCATTTTTGTATGAGCTCAGTAGGATCAATCCACACCTTAGGATCTTTCCAATCCTTAGGATCAATCTTAACCCTAGGATCAATCTGATCTTAGATCAATCCAGACTTTAAGATCAATCCAAATTCAAATCAATCCTGACCCCAGATCAATATAATCTAAGACAAATCTAGATTCTAGGATTCTCCTAGACTTCAGACCCTAGGATCTATTCTAGACCCTAGGATTCTACCTGACTCTAGATCATATGATCCTCTTAGATCCTAGGATTCTCCTAGATCTATCTAGAGCTTAGGATTCTTCTAGATCCTAAGACTATTCTAGATCCCAGGCCCTAGGACCTCCAGACCCTAGGATCTTCCTAGAATCTAGACTTTAGGTTCTATTCTAGATCCTAAGAACCTGCTAGATCTCAGACCTTAAGATTTCCTAGACTCTAGGATCTTCCTAGATTTCAGTCCCTAGGATTTCCCTAGATCAATTTAGATCTTAAGATTCTCCTAGATCTTAGATCTATCCAGATCTCAAATCCATTCAAACTACAGACCAGTCCAAGCCTTAAATCAATCTATCCAAAACTCAAATCAATCTAGAATTCAAGTCAATTCAAATCCCTGACCAATCCTGACCTTCAAACAACCCAGATTTAGTTGCTCCAGCCTCTGACCTGACTTTATTCCTATCTAATCATCTAAAATCACACAAATGATTATAAATGATTTAGATAGTTCAAACCCTATCATTCAAGCTCAAAATCCAATTCAAAACCAGATTTCCAGATTCAAATCCAAGGCTAAAGGTCTAAGTCCTGAAAGCCTTTTCCAGTTAATCTTTGAACATTTCAAAACCCTATCAAATGACCTCTGATTCAAGATCTGTCAGTTCCACACTGATGTGACATGTCTCTAGAGGTAACCCTCCAAATTTGAGCTCATTCTGAGATCTCTAAACCCAGAAACTGAATTGAAATCCAAAGGCTGTAAAACCTTCAAATATTTACAGTCTATGCCACTAGACCTACCACCCAGTGGGTTTTGACCCTGGAGCTTTCTCCAAAGCCTCCAATTACCTCCAGACCCTTGATTATGACCCATTGAGCATTAAACTGCATTTTGTTGGACTCAATTTGACCCCCAGTTGACCAGGGGTCAAAATGACCAAAATACCCCTATGGGGTGTGAATAGTCACTTTGGTCAAATGAGCTCCAAATCAAATGCAACTATCTCCAGCAAGTTTCAAATATCAAACCAAACCTGTTGAACCCAGAACCAGCCCCTGGGTCAACTTGGTTGACCAAGTCAACCTAGTTGACCTAGAAGGCCCCTTTAGGGTCAAAACAGGTCATTTTGACAAAATGACCTCCCCAGACCTTGGGACCACCTCCGTTGGTCTCCAAATATCATTTCAAATCTGTTGAACCCATTTTCAGATCCTGGACCCACATGATTGACCAAGTCAACCAAGGTTGACCTAAAAGGCCCATTAAGGGCCCAAATAGGTCATTTTGACCAAATGACCTCTCTAGACCTTGAGACCACCACCAGCAGACTCAGAAAGTCATTCTGAACTGGTTGGACCCAATCCCTGACCCTGGGTCAACCTGGTTGACCAAGTCAACACAGTTGACCCATTAAGCCCATAAAGGGTCTAAATAGGTCATTTGACCCAAATGACCTATTTGATCCCTGAAAACACTCCTGCTAGACTTTATATATCACTTCAGATTGATCCAGCCCAGACCCTGGCCCTTGGTCAACTTGGTTGACCAAGTCAACTCAGGTTGACCACTTCAAACCCTTAAGCTTCCCTACTTCAAATCACACCCCAAATGTATTCAAAACCCTGTCAAACTCCCCTGGCCATATCCTTTAATGATTTAGACCTGATTGGACCCTTGACCTAGTCAACATTTGACTTGGTCAACTGAGTCCAAGTTCAATCAAATGTGACCCATTTGGGTTAAATTCCTTCAAATATTCATTTGAAACCTTTCAAATCTTCAAACCTACATTAATCAATGCCTTGAATATTTTTTTAAACCCACCTCAAGTCAAATCACATTGAGTTTGACTTGGTCAACTCAATAAAACATGGTCAAACCCCTTAAACCTTCTCCCACTCAATCAAACTCAAGACCCTTAAGCTTTAAATCCCCTTTAAGCCATCAACTCAACACCCAAAGCTCTGTCCCATGCCAACTCAGCAGTCCACATGGACTTTGACTGGTCAAACAGTCAAATTGAGCTTTCAAGAAGGTCAAACCTAGTCAAATCATTCCCCAAAGCTTAATGCACTTTAATCCAAATCATTCCAGCTGTTGTAACAGACTCCAGAAGCTTCCTAAGGCTAATCTCAGCCCTTAGATCAAGAGTTCATGGCTTGGATTAACCCCATGTGTCTAAGTGGGGACCAAACCCCTTTACACATGGGATGTACCTCCTTGTCCTTTCATTCCCTGCTCTCTAACTGTTTGAGGACATGTGGCAACATCCCAGCAAGTCCCCAAGTCATCCCAACCATCCATTTGGCATGGGGATGATTGAATAGGCTTAAAACCCTCAAATCAAGCTCATTCATTCATCTATCTTCTCTCACCTAAATTTTCTCCTCCAGAACTCCTCAAGCTTTCTAAGCTTCTCTGAGAGCTTCTCCAATAATCCCTATAGCTCCCCCATGCTTCTCCCCATCAAAATCTAGCCTCCAAAGCCCTCATTGGTGAAGAGAGAGGATCTAGAGAGAGAATCAGGATATACACAAATAACTTCAAATCCAGCCAGATCTAGGTTTCGACGTCTTCTACAAAGTTGAAGATGATATTAGCAGCTTTCCAACGAGCCTAAGATCGTCAAAATCCGACGGCTAGATTGTAAGTTATCGTCATTTTAAGTTCTATGATCAAACATTGATTTCTCCCAAATCCCAATGCATGGAGCTTTGAAACTCCATGGATTGAAAGAGTAGGGTATCTAGATCCTATGTTTCAAATTTCATGAAATTTGAACGGTCGGATCGAAAGTTATGAGCATTTAAAATTCTAGTTTATTTTGAACTAAGATTTCGGGAGCGATCTGGACCGTCCGATCGCGTGTGTATTGCGATCGGACGGTGCAGATCAAGCCGGACCGTATGCTGTAGCCGGCGAGATTCGAACTTGCGCCGTTTGGCCATACAACCCGGTGACGTGACGTGGCAAAATCTGGTTCGTCCATCCGATCGGGCGCGGATCGGACGGCCCGATATCCTTGCTGACGTGGCAAGTGGCTCAATCAGAGTGTGCCACGTGTCAAGTACGAGGAAAGCCGCCGCCGCCGTCATTCCAATGATTGGCCGGCAGTTAAATTAATTAAAAATGAATTTAAAATTCATTTTAAATGCTCAAAACTTTAAAAATTCATAGAAAATTCATTTTTAATCCAAATTGGGTGTTCTTGGGCTTGTTGGAAAGCTCTTGACGTCTACTTTATTTTAAAAATAATTTGAAACGATTTTGATCATTGAGTTTAGAGAAAAACAGAGATGATGAGTTTTTATTTTTCTCACATTTCTCAAGATCCAATGGTCAAATTGACCTCAAATTTGGATGGCTTAGATTAGGGGGAATCCTTAACCCACCCTAATTTTCTTGGGTCATGTTCTGACCAGAATTTCTATGAAATGAATTTTCAAATGTATGGGTTCATTTTGGACCCATAAATTTAAAAATTCATAAATTTCTTTTATGCTTAGCATTAGGACATATGATTGCTGTGATGTGTTTACATATGTGTCCAAGGGTCTAGAAACCTTGATTCAAACCCAATTAAACTTAGTGACATCATTTAAGGACAATAATTAAGGATCTTAATTAGAAAACTTAGAAAATTCTAATAATTAGGATATAATTCCAATTGACTTGAAACTCAAACCATTTGAACTTAGTGACACCCTCAGCCCTAGGAAAATTTCCCACTGACTTTTGAGATCATTAAGCCCCTTAATTAACCTAATCAAGTTTAAACCTTAATTAAGCCATTAAATCTTCCAGAAATTATAATAAATCAAGTTTAAATCTACAAATTACATTTAATACCTCAAACTGACCAGAATTAAACCCTTAATCAATGAAAAATAAAAGCCCCTTTACTGGACTTCAAAATTGAGTTTAATTTAATTTAATTGAAATTTAAAATTTAATTAATTTAATTAATTAAAAATAATTAAAAATTCCAAAAAATTTTCAAACACTTGGAAATCACTCCTTAGGTCATTCCTGACCTTTGGAGTTGATTTCAAGAAGTTTGGAGATCATTTGGATCCAAATCACAAAAAGGGTCTCTAATTAAACAATTTTAATAATTCATTAAATACTCAAAACTTCAAAAATTCATAACTAATTCAAATGAACTCCAAATTGAGCAAACTCAAAGGCGTACAACTCATATTAAGCTCTAATATTTATTAAAAATGTTAAGTTTCCAAAAATCAAACAAATTTAAAAAAGTCAACTTTTGGTCAAACCTAGTTCAAAATTAAGTCAAAACTTCAAACCTTCATAATAAAATCTAGAAAAATCCAATTTCAGTGTACTTACTGTCTAACTGATCGTATTAAGGTCTAGTATTTTAATAAAATATTAAATTTCCAGAAAACACTTTAAATCAAAAAGTCAAATTTTGACCCTTGAATTAAATGAATAAAATAATCAAAAATTTCCAAAATTCAATAAATTGTCAAAAATTCCAGAAAACATCAATTTGAACTTAAAACCAGCAACCAACCAATCTTAATTAAAACTTAATCAACCTTTAAACCTTAATGAAACTCAAATCACTTAATCATATCGAGTACCACTGGGTAACCCAGGCCTACGAGGCTATTAAATTAGCCCCAAGGAAGGTGAAATAAACTTCACGGCCTCGGTGTGCAACGAAGGTGATATCTAACAAACAATCAAAATTATTTTTAAAATCAATTTTAAATCATTAAGATTTAAACTTTAACCTAAATCTTCCCTTAAACCTTCAACCAACTTGAACCTCAAACAACTTCAATGAATTGCCTATTTAAGACATATCAAAGCCACACAGCCTACCTCACACACTTTAGATGGTTTGCTAGGACAACCAACTCTAGTCTTAGGCTAGGCCGGTGTTTACTTTTCTGCTGTGTGCTGGGTTTTCGAGCTTTTACTGCATGCTGTTTGCTAGTAGTAGAATTGATGTGTTTGTTTACTTATTTATTGCACTCTGTAATGTGATTGATTGTACGATTAGATCTACCCCTAGGCTAGGGACGATTTGTACTAATTCAATCTTATGCAGGTGGCCATGCTCATACAGGGCATAAATTAAAGGGGGCAAAATTATAATTATTAAATTGCACAGGTGCTCCAGAAAATTGCTTAAGTCCCCCTTTAAATCAAAAAGAGCATGGCCAAGCGTGGCTGTGATTGAGTATTTTAATTTCAAATATATAACTGCTTGGGATGTCAAATATAAACTATTGATTATTAGGATAACCCTGCAGGTTGTTGAGTCTAGATTTTAATTTTAATTAATGTAATTTGAGATGATATTTGAGTTGTAAATTTAAAGTGATTTGAGATTGAGATGTTTAAACATCCAATTTGGAATCCAAAGAGGAAGGAACATCCCTTAGGGGAGAGTTCCTATCCATTTGGAGATCTAAATTAGGATGAAGTTCAAGTATCCAAAGAGAAAAGATAACACCCCTATCCAGGGGGAGTTTCTTTTCATTTGGATATCCAGACCCGACGATCCAAGGAGTTCTAAGGAGACGAAGAAGTGAAGAACGAGAAGAATCTCAAATCTTAAAGTCACTTGAGTCTTAGGAGTAGAATCCGGGTTGTAGTCAGTGGTACCCGACCACTTTACTTTACTGCAGACCCTGGGTTGTATTATTAAGGGCACTTGCCTATGGACTTTCAATTTGAGCATTTATTTAATTGATTTAATTATTTAATTAATTTGATTGATGTGTTGATTGCGATTAAGGACCCGTATACTTTTAGTAGTTTATTTGGCGTTCTTGCATGTCGATTTTGATTTAGCCTGGAACCCGATCGGAGGCTCGTGAGGGTACGGTCATAAACTTTTTCTACTTAAACAAAATCAAAACTTTTAAGCTCAGATAGAAACTCTAACGCTCTTAAGAAGTAAGCCTGGACTCGTCGGGAGTTTTTCATGCATACATATTGACTTTTCTCATCCGTGTTAGGCACCTCCCCGCCTGCGGGTTCTGGTAGACCACCTGACCTATTAGGGTGCAGTTCTGTCCAAGGGGATGTTGTGCAATCTTTAGGATAAAACCTATTTTTAAGCCTATTTTAAAACTGCTTCATTTTGATTTAAGCATTTCATCGAGTCAACTAGCATGCATTGCATTAGATACAAATTAAAAATTGAGTCTAAATCTTTAATTGCATTTCTAGTTTAAGCATTTAACCCAACATATGTTAAGGGGTCAATTAGGATCTGCTCTAGATGTCGACCCCAATTCTTTAAACCAATCTTAAACAATGTCCCCTAACCACTCTACATTTAAAAGACTTTGACTCATGGTTTTGAAGCGTTTAGGTGGTTTAGCTGGCTCCCCAATCCAGGCCGGGATAAGTCCAGATTGCACTGCATTAGCTAGGTTTTGGGTCACTGATTCTCAGTACCCATTTTAGACTTAGGTTCTGAGGCATGTCTTTAATCTTAAGACCTCAACCTTCTGGGAATCTGATTCCCACTTTCTAATAAAATTGATCATTCAAATTAAAATATCTTTCAATCAAATTCAAGCCCAACACTTAGGATAGTTTGAGGTGTTTCTGAAGTAATTCAGAATCTCAAAACACCTCCTACTCTTCTCCTTTGACTCCAGAAATAAGTGCTCAACCTTGAACCATTCCCACTTGAAATCCCAATCCTTAACCTCCTTGATATCAAGCTTTGAAAATCTTAAATGAAATTCGTATCGCTATTTTAATCGAGAGTATTCGTAGGAAATTTTCTGGTTTCCTACGATGTAATTAACTACGAGGGCTTGCGCTCGTAGGATATTTAGAAACCCAGACCAGATTTTCAAAATCAAGTTTTTTTCAAAATTTTAATTAATTATCTTTGGGAAATTCAAAAGACAACGATCATTATCGTCATTTTCAAATGATCGATAATAGATGATATCCTCTTTCGTTGGAAAGATATATCGTACTATTATCGTGATCTTGATTATGAAATTAATGATCTTTTTACAAGATTATTATAGTTAAACAGTTGATTAAACATCATTCTGATCTTTCGAGATCATATGTTGTTTCTCCTTGAGTTTGACTACGATAATCAAGATAATTCAAAGATTTGTAATCTGAACCTATTAGGGAACGATGTGTTCACCTTTCGAGGTGATATATCATTCATAATAAGTGTTCGATTATAAAATTTAAATTCCAGAAATCTAATAATTCCCAAAGAAAATTAAACACTTTTTAAAACTATATTTTTCAATCAAACAAAAAAATGGCGACTCCACTGGGGAATCTAATCCTAAGAGAAGGAGAATGCTTACTCTAAGGAAAAGAGAACTAGCATGCATTGCATTAGATACAAATTAAAAATTGAGTCTAAATCTTTAATTGCATTTCTAGTTTAAGCATTTAACCCAACATATGTTAAGGGGTCAATTAGGATCTGCTCTAGATGTCGACCCCAATTCTTTAAACCAATCTTAAACAATGTCCCCTAACCACTCTACATTTAAAAGACTTTGACTCATGGTTTTGAAGCGTTTAGGTGGTTTAGCTGGCTCCCCAATCCAGGCCGGGATAAGTCCAGATTGCACTGCATTAGCTAGGTTTTGGGTCACTAATTCTCAGTACCCATTTTAGACTTAGGTTCTGAGGCATGTCTTTAATCTTAAGACCTCAACCTTCTGGGAATCTGATTCCCACTTTCTAATAAAATTGATCATTCAAATTAAAATATCTTTCAATCAAATTCAAGCCCAACACTTAGGATAGTTTGAGGTGTTTCTGAAGTAATTCAGAATCTCAAAACACCTCCTACTCTTCTCCTTTGACTCCAGAAATAAGTGCTCAACCTTGAACCATTCCCACTTGAAATCCCAATCCTTAACCTCCTTGATATCAAGCTTTGAAAATCTTAAATGAAATTCGTATCGCTATTTTAATCGAGAGTATTCGTAGGAAATTTTCTGGTTTCCTACGATGTAATTAACTACGAGGGCTTGCGCTCGTAGGATATTTAGAAACCCAGACCAGATTTTCAAAATCAAGTTTTTTTCAAAATTTTAATTAATTATCTTTGGGAAATTCAAAAGATAACGATCATTATCGTCATTTTCAAATGATCGATAATAGATGATATCCTCTTTCGTTGGAAAGATATATTGTACTATTATCGTGATCTTGATTATGAAATTAATGATCTTTTTACTAGATTATTATAGTTAAACAGTTGATTAAACATCATTCTGATCTTTCGAGATCATATGTTGTTTCTCCTTGAGTTTGACTACGATAATCAAGATAATTCAAAGATTTGTAATCTGAACCTATTAGGGAACGATGTGTTCACCTTTCGAGGTGATATATCATTCATAATAAGTGTTCGATTATAAAATTTAAATTCCAGAAATCTAATAATTCCCAAAGAAAATTAAACACTTTTCAAAACTATATTTTTCAATCAAACAAAAAAATGGCGACTCCGCTGGGGAAAATCTCTCTCTCCATCTTTAATAGCGATATAAATTTTATTGCATCGGTAGTTTTGAATACCTTTCTTCTGTTGGTCACTCTACCCATTTCTCTCTTGGGTGAGTGTGGCCAACTCAATTAAGACATGTGAAAAGAGAGGCGAGTGTAGGAAACCTCCCTCCAAGCTGGGCTTTGACATTTTGCCTCCAAGTTTATTGGTAGAGCAAAAGAGTCAAGCCAAGCTTGTCAAAATCTTTTTGCATATGTTGCAAACTCGCATGCGAATAAATTTCTGCATGCTAAGTTTCACATTTTATAAAAATTCCTCAATCTCAAAGATCCAGATTCAAAATTTCTTTAATTCAACCTAGATTTTGACATTTCACCCCAAGCTAGTCAGTATGGTGAAAGAGTCAAACCAGGTCTCTAGATTTTCCCTGGAATTTTGTTAACCATTATGTTGAAAATAAAACTCAACATTTTTGAGTTTCAAAAGTCAAGGAAAATCTTCCAAATCAACTTCAATCGTCATTGCTATGTGTCTTCTACAATATTTTGTTGTAGTTGAACACATGCAATTCAAATTCAAAATTCTTCAGTCAATTCTGGGCTTTGATATTTTACCCCTAAAATTGCTAGGTGGGGTGCAAAGAGTCAAGCCTTAGGATCTTCAGGTTAATTTGGTAAACCTACATATTTGAACAAAATTTAATATGTTGAGTTTCAAATTTTGAAGAAGATCCGTTCAATTCCAACTTTGGGTTCAAATCCAGATTCAAATTTAAATTCAATTTCAATTTAAATTCAATTTCAAGCTTGAATTGAATTCAAGATTTAAGTTTAAATTCAACTTCAAAACCAAATTCAATCTTAAGTTCAAATTTAATTTCAAAATTGAACTCAAATTTAATTTCAAAATTGAACTCAAATTTGATTCCAAACTTAAATTCAAACTTCAGATTTGATTTTAAGGTCAAATTCGGGACTTTGACATTTCGACCCAAGTTAATTGGAGAAATGAAAAGAGTCAAGCCCGACCCCTAGATCTTTCATATCAATTTTATGCACCTACATGATTGAGTGAACCTCAGTCTGTTGAGTCATAAAATTTGAAGAAAGACCCATTTGACTTGAGCCTCAAATTCAAATTTAACTTTGAATCCAAACATAATTTCAACCTGAAATTTGAATTTGATTTCCAATTTAAAGTCGATTCAATTTTGATCGGGATTTTGACATTTCGACCCAAGTCAATTGGTGAAATGAAAAGAGTCGAGCTCGATCCCTGAATCTTTCATATCAATTTTGTGCACCTACATGATTGAATGAAACTCGATCTGTTGAGTCACAAAATTTGAAGAAAGATCCTGCCAACTTCAACCTTAAGTTCAAATTCAAATCCAACTTTGATTCAAAATCCAATCTCAACTTTAAGTTCGAATTTGATCGTCACCTCAAATTTTAATTTCAATTTTGAATTCAAGTTCGAGTTTGAACTTTGACATTTTACCCCAAGTTAATTGGTGTAGCGAAAGAGTCGGGTTCAACCCTTAAGTCCTTGTCAAGTCTACAAACCATCGTTTTGAATTTAAACTTAACATGATTGAATTATTAAATTTTGAATAACATTAATCAAGTTTAAAATTCAAATTCAAATTCAAGATTAACTAATTCAAATCATTGTTCATTAATTTTAGGATTTAAGCACTCAAATGGCTGGGAAACTCATTTTCTCTCTAGATAGAAACTTGATAGTCGAAGGAATCACTTCTGGTAATTTTATCCAGTTTGAAATGCAATTCCAAGACTTCAAGTTATCAGTCGATGGAGAAGAAATGATTGATCTGTCTGCTGGAATACGAAGGAACGTCCCCTTGGTTGAGATTACTTTAGGGTCAGGAGTTGACTCCCCCATCTCCGAGATGGAGGCTGTTGTCACCCCTTTACCCATTGTATCTTCTACTGAGAAGGATAACAACCAGAAGTCGATAAAGATAGAAGAGCTACCATCTCAGCCTGAGATTGGGTCAAGTTCTAGTACCCCTGTAGTCAGCAAGGCCAGTAAGAACAAAATGAAGAACTACCTTCGTAGAGTCAGAAAGAAGGTTGTCAAGGCCAGGAAGACTGCTGAGGCGAAAGCCTTAAAGCAAGTCAAATTCGAGGCTAATCAAAAGTTCGTTGCTCCTTCTACGAACCCCTTCCCTGGTGGAAATTGTTTCCATCCTTCTCCTGTTGCTCAAAGGAGGGAGGTTGTAGAGTCGAGAGCACAATCTTCAATACATCTTCTTGACTACTACATGGCGAGAATTAATCAAGCCAGAACTGATCAAACACCAGCACCAGGCCCTAGGCCCCCAGTTGAAGGTTATGACCCGTCCACTCTACTAGATGATGTTAGGTCACGTTTCTATACGTGTCCCACTACATCAACTAGAGAGGAGGAGGTGTAAAAACCACTCGGGGTGCCACTCTCCTAAATACTAGACCACTAATGATAAGAGAGGGGAAATAATCTAAGATTTTGTCAGATAGTGATACCGTTAAAATTTAACTTTCAACGGGGTCCTATCGAGATAAATCTTTTTGATTAAAGTGATGCAATGACTTCTAAGGATAGTGCAGACTCAATAATAGTCTCTCCCTCCAAGGAGATTGTAGGAATTTAATTCCGTACTACTAAGGTCTTGCCTCCTAGATTTGTAATTTCTTTTTAAAGAAAAACTTTTAATTTCTCAAGTGTACTGATTTCAAACTTTCAAGATAATTGAATCATCTTTTTAATGAGAATTGACCTCTATTTGAAGTCTTAAGCAGGAGAAAGTTGTAGTTGACTCCAAATGTTTGAATACACCTCCCTCCCACCTCTTTTGTGGGATTGATTCAACTGTTGAGTTAAATCAATATCAAATTTAAGTTGATCTTTGAAGTGAAAATCATCTCAATTTTCTTGTAATTTTCTATCCTAATAGATATCTCTTGCGTGTTTAAAATCTGTTTAATGATTTTTAAAAGTCAAGCCAATATTCATTTTAAAAGACTGGGTCCTACCTTGAGGATTATTCGTCCTTGCATAAGAGAATGAGTTTTCTTCTCTTATACTTGAGATGTAATCCTGGTATTGGAATGAAGAAGGTGTAGCCTCTTCTTAGATTCAATTGAATTTAAAAGATGCACAAAATGCACCAACAATAAAGAAATACACAAAGTGCACTAAAAATAAAAAAAGATGCGCAATGGGCGCCACAAGTTAAGAAACAGTGCAAAATGTACTATAAATCAAAAGATGCGCAATGTGCGCCACCAGAAAAAGAAAGAGGCTCCCTTCTGCTAAATTCTTCAATCTCAAAAGACCCAGTCAATTTTAAATTGCTTGATCTTGAAAGTCTTGAATCCAGAATTTTCACCGGGCATCGATAATCTATCAAGATATAAAAATCTCTCGTGCTAGAGAATTGAAAAGATCAAATTTCTATATTCAACTTAAACCTCTTTGAAATTGATTTTAATTCAAAATATTTAAGGGAGACCCCAGTTTAGATTCTACGAAGCTTGGTCTGGGTCAACAAAACCTAAATCCTGAAATCTTTTCAGGTTTATTGGAGTCACTCAAACTTTTCACTGTACTTCTAAAATTTGTTCCCGCTTGTCATTCCGATAGGGTCCAAATAACTAGAGAAAATTTTCCAATAAAGAGAATGAATCTTCTATTCTTGATAAAAATTTAATTCTGGTCCTTGAGAAGTGTGTGTAAGCCCTTCCACACAGGCATCCTTCCTTAAGGCCTTCTTTATAAAATTACACTCTATACTGGGTCCACAATTGATCCCACTAGAGGAGTATTTTTTAGTGCTGGAAATTGTCGTTCACAATCAAACTACACTCTGTGCTGGGTCCTAGATCATCCTGATCTAGAGGTGTAGTTTCCTTTGCTGAGACTTGTTGTTCAAAATCAAACTATAGTTGAGCAAAGTGCCCGACTCCAATTCGAGGAGCTCGAGGGCCTCAAATAAAAATCAAATTAAGCTCAACAAAGTTTGAAAATTTATAAGTTACATTTGATTCAAGTTATTGATAAGTTGTGTCACTTTAGAACTCCCCAAGTAGGAGACTTGGTCGTAGTCTTTTGTAGACCGCTTCTAATCCGTTCTAAACTCAATTAAAAGCTTGAGTCAATGTTGACTGGATCGTTCATGATGATCTTTGAGGAAATTTTCCTTTGACTGATCAATCCTGAAGAATGCCACCCAATATTTTTTAAATATTGGGGAGGCTCTTCAGGAAGTACCATAACAGATGAGTGTTAAACTCAAAATTAAATTCAAAACATTTCAAATTCAAAATCAAATTCAAACAAATCAAATACAATCGAAATTCAAAATTCGAAATCAAATTCAACATCAATTAAAATCAAATTTCAAATTAAAAATTTTTAAACTCAAAACCAATTCGAATCAAATTCAAAACACATCACAGTTTTAAAACCCTTCAAATTCAAATGCGTCAAATCAAATTTCAAATTCAAACACTTTCAAATTTAAATTCAAAAATCATTCAATTCTCAAGTTCCAGAATTCAAATTTGATCCTCTGTGCGAAGCAAGTTTCCTTCACATACGATCATTCCAGACCCGATCCTCTATATAGAGCAAGTTTCCTCTATATACGATCATCTAGACTCGATCCTCTGTGTGAAGCAAGTTTCCTTCACATACGATCACTCCAGACCTGATCCTCTATATAGAGCAAGTTTCCTCTATATACGATCATCCAGACCAGATCCTCTGCACAGAGCAAGTTTCCTCTGTATACGATCATTCCAGACCTGATCCTCTATGTAGAGCAAGTTTCCTCTACATATGATCATCCAGATTCGATCCTCTATACAGAGCAAGTTTCCTTTGTATATGATCATTCCTGACCCGATCCTCTATGTGAAGCAAGTTTCCTTCACATATGATCATTCCTGACCCGATCCTCTATGTGGAGCAAGTTTCCTTCATATATGATCATCTTTGACCTGATCCTCTATATAGAGAAAGTTTCCTCTATATACGATCATTCCTGACTCAATCCTCTGCACAGAGCAAGTTTCCTCTGTATATGATCATTCCAGACTCGATCCTCTATACAGAGCAAGTTTCCTCTGTATATGATCATTCCAGACTCGATCCCCTATACAGAGCAAGTTTCCTCTGTATATGATCATTCATGATCTGATCCTCTATGTGAAGCAAGTTTCCTTCACATACGATCATTCCAGACCTGATCCTCTATACAGAGCAAGTTTCCTCTGTATACGATCGTTCCAGACTCGATCCTCTATGTGAAGCAAGTTTCCTTCACATACGATCATTCCAGACCTGATCCTCTATACAGAGCAAGTTTCCTCGGTATACGATCGTTCCAGACTCGATCCTCTATG
The DNA here is from genome assembly GCA_019925795.1 of Dendrobium chrysotoxum. Taxonomy (NCBI): domain Eukaryota; kingdom Viridiplantae; phylum Streptophyta; class Magnoliopsida; order Asparagales; family Orchidaceae; genus Dendrobium; species Dendrobium chrysotoxum. The sequence continues at coordinate 48,097,446 of CM034305.1, read as the reverse complement.
TGAAGCAAGTTTCCTTCACATATGATCATTCCAGACCTGATCCTCTATACAGAGCAAGTTTCCTCTGTATACGATCGTTCCAGACTCGATCCTCTATGTGAAGCAAGTTTCCTTCACATATGATCATTCCAGACCTGATCCTCTATGTAAAGCAAGTTTCCTTTACATACGATCACTCCAGACTTAATTTTGTGCGAAGCAATGCTTCCTTCTCACAGGATCATCCAGTTTTCTTTTCCTTAAGGAAAGATGTGAGTCATCGTGCTTTCTATCCTTAGGATTAGATCCGCTAGTGGTGGAGTACGCCCTTAGTGGTACCATCCTAGTGTTTTCCAGTTTTCTTTTCCTTAAGGTTAGATGTGAGTCATCGTGCTTTCTATCCTTAGGATTAGGTCTGTTAGTGTTGGAATACGCCCTTCGTGGCACCATCCTAGCATCTTCCAGTTTTCTTTTCCTTAAGGTTAGATGTGAGTCATCGTGCATTCTATCCTTAGCATTAGATCTTCTAGTAGTGGAGCACGCCTTCTGTGACACCATCCTAGGTTCAAAATCCAGATCCGACCTTCTGTAGGAAGCAATGCTTCCTTCCCTCAGGGTCCTCCGGTCTTCTTTTCTTTAAGGACAGATGTGAGTCATCGTGCTTTCTTTCCTTAGGATTAGATCTACTAGTGATGGATAACGCCCTCTGCGGCATCATTCTAGTTTCAAAATTCAAACCTTTAAGTATGATCTCCTATAGGAAGTAATACTACCTTCCTATGAGATCATCCAGCTCTTCTCTTCCTTAGAGTAGGTATTCTCCTTCTCTTAGGATTTGATTCCCCAGTGATGGAATAAGTCCCTTGTGGTCCCGTCCTGGATTCAATTGCAATTCCAAATTTAAACTTTCTTCTCCTCAAGGTTAGGCTTTTCTCCTTCCCTTAGGATTAGACTCCTAGTGATGGAGTAAGTCCTCTATGGCACCATCCTGGAATCAATCTCAATCAAGCTTTCTTTTCTTTAGGGCTAAGTATTTCTTCCTTCCCTTGGGATTAGACTTCCTAGTGATGGAGTAAGTCCTCTATGGCACCGTCCTGGAATCAATCTCAATCAAGCTTTCTTTTCTGTAAGGATAGGATTCTTCCTTTCCTTAGGATTAGATCCATTAGTGGTAGAGTACGCCCTCTGTGGCACTACCCTAGTATCAAAATTCAAACTTGATCATCTATAGCTAGGAATTCTTCCTTCCTATACGGTCATCTAGACCATCTTTTCTTTTAGGGGTAGGTTTTCCTCCCTTCCTTTAGGATTAGATCTACTAGTGGTAGAGTACGCTGTCCCCAGCACTACCCTAGTATCATTTCAAATTCAACTTTCTAAGGTTAGGATTCCCTTTCCCTTAGAATCAAATTCAGACTTGATCCTCTATAGTTATGAGTTCTTCCTTCCTATACGATCATCCAGGCCTTCTTTTCCTTAGGGATAGATTTTCTTCCTTCTCCTAGGACTAGATCTACTAGTGGTAGAGTACGCTGTCCCCAGCACTACTCTAGTATCAAATCAAATTCAACTTTTTAAGGTTAGGATTTTCTTTCCCTTAGAATCAAATCTAGACTCAATCCTTTATAGTTAGGAGTTCTTCCTTCCTATAGGATCACCCAGACTTCCTCTACCCTTAAGGCTAGGATTCTCCTACCCTCAGGACCAGACCCATTAGTGGTAGAATACGCTTTTTCTAGCACTACCCTATTATCTATTCAAACTCTAATTCCCGAGAGATAGATTTCTCATTCCCTTAAGATTAAAACTCCAGACTTGACCATTCTATTCGGTCAACACCAATATGTGCAATAGAACTACATTCTATTACACATATTGGGGGTCCATTTGTTGACCTCATTTTTGTATGAGCTCAGTAGACCAATCCACCCCTTAGGATCTTTCCAATCCTTAGGATCAATCTTAACCCTAGGATCAATCTGATCTTAGATCAATCCAGACTTTAAGATCAATCCAAATTCAAATCAATCCTGACCCCAGATCAATATAATCTAAGATAAATCTAGATTCTAGGATTCTCCTAGACTTCAGACCCTAGGATCTATTCTTGACCCTAGGATTCTACCTGACTCTAGATCATATGATCCTCTTAGATCCTAGGATTCTCCTAGATCTATCTAGAGCTTAGGATTCTTCTAGATCCTAAGACTATTCTAGATCCCAGGCCTTAGGACCTCCAGACCCTAGGATCTTCCTAGAATCTAGACTTTAGGTTCTATTCTAGATCCTAAGAACCTGTTAGATCTCAGACCTTAAGATTTCTTAGACTCTAGGATCTTCCTAGATTTCAGTCCCTAGGATTTCCCTAGATCAATTTAGATCTTAAGATTCTCCTAGATCTTAGATCTATCCAGATCTCAAATCCATTCAAACTCCAGACCAGTCCAAGCCTTAAATCAATCTATCCAAAACTCAAATCAATCTAGAATTCAAGTCAATTCAAATCCCTGACCAATCCTGACCTTCAAACAACCCAGATTTAGTTGCTCCAGCCTCTGACCTGACTTTATTCCTATCTAATCATCTAAAATCACACAAATGATTATAAATGATTTAGATAGTTCAAACCCTATCATTCAAGCTCAAAATCCAATTCAAAACCAGATTTCCAGATTCAAATCCAAGGCTAAAGGTCTAAGTCCTGAAAGCCTTTTCCAGTTAATCTTTGAACATTTCAAAACCCTATCAAATGACCTCTGATTCAAGATCTGTCAGTTCCACACTGATGTGACATGTCTCTAGAGGTAACCCTCCAAATTTGAGCTCATTCTGAGATCTCTAACCCCAGAAACTGAATTGAAATCCAAAGGCTGTAAAACCTTCAAATATTTACAGTCTATGCCACTGGACCTACCACCCAGTGGGTTTTGACCCTGGAGCTTTCTCCAAAGCCTCCAATTACCTCCAGACCCTTGATTATGACCCATTGAGTATTAAACTGCATTTTGTTGGACTCAATTTGACCCCTAGTTGACCAGGGGTCAAAATGACCAAAATACCCCTATGGGGTGTGAATAGTCACTTTGGTCAAATGAGCTCCAAATCAAATGCAACTATCTCCAGCAAGTTTCAAATATCAAACCAAACCTGTTGAACCCAGAACTAGCCCCTGGGTCAACCTGGTTGACCAAGTCAACCTAGTTGACCTAGAAGGCCCCTTTAGGGTCAAAATAGGTCATTTTGACAAAATGACCTCCCCAGACCTTGGGATCACCTCCGTTGGTCTCCAAATATCATTTCAAATCTGTTGAACCCATTTTCAGATCCTGGACCCACATGGTTGACCAAGTCAACCAAGGTTGACCTAAAAGGCCCATTAAGGGCCCAAATAGGTCATTTTGACCAAATGACCTATCTAGACCTTGAGACCACCACCAGCAGACTCAGAAAGTCATTCTGAACTGGTTGGACCCAATCCCTGACCCTGGGTCAACCTGGTTGACCAAGTCAACATAGTTGACCCATTAAGCCCATAAAGGGTCTAAATAGGTCATTTGACCCAAATGACCTATTTGATCCCTGAAAACACTCCTGCTAGACTTTATATATCACTTCAGATTGATCCAGCCCAGACCCTGGCCCTTGGTCAACTTGGTTGACCAGGTCAACTCAGGTTGACCACTTCAAATCCTTAAGCTTCCCTACTTCAAATCACACCCCAAATGTATTCAAAACCCTGTCAAACTCCCCTGGCCATATCCTTTAATGATTTAGACCTGATTGGACCCTTGACCTAGTCAACATTTGACTTGGTCAACTGAGTCCAAGTTCAATCAAATGTGACCCATTTGGGTCAAATTCCTTCAAATATTCATTTGAAACCTTTCAAATCTTCAAACCTACATTAATCAATGCCTTGAATATTTTTTTAAACCCACCTCAAGTCAAATCACATTGAGTTTGACTTGGTCAACTCAATAAAACATGGTCAAACCCCTTAAACCTTCTCCCACTCAATCAAACTCAAGACCCTTAAGCTTTAAATCCCCTTTAAGCCATCAACTCAACACCCAAAGCTCTGTCCCATGCCAACTCAGCAGTCCACATGGACTTTGACTGGTCAAACAGTCAAATTGAGCTTTCAAGAAGGTCAAACCTAGTCAAATCATTCCCCAAAGCTTAATGCACTTTAATCCAAATCATTCCAGCTGTTGTAACAGACTCCAGAAGCTTCCTAAGGCTAATCTCAGCCCTTAGATCAAGAGTTCATGGCTTGGATTAACCCCATGTGTCTAAGTGGGGACCAAACCCCTTTACACATGGGATGTACCTCCTTGTCCTTTCATTCCCTGCTCTCTAACTGTTTGAGGACATGTGGCAACATCCCAGCAAGTCCCCAAGTCATCCCAACCATCCATTTGGCATGGGGATGATTGAATAGGCTTAAAACCCTCAAATCAAGCTCATTCATTCATCTATCTTCTCTCACCTAAATTTTCTCCTCCAGAACTCCTCAAGCTTTCTAAGCTTCTCTGAGAGCTTCTCCAATAATCCCTATAGCTCCCCCATGCTTCTCCCCATCAAAATCTAGCCTCCAAAGCCCTCATTGGTGAAGAGAGAGGATCTAGAGAGAGAATCAGGATATACACAAATAACTTTAAATCCAGCCAGATCTAGGTTTCGACGTCTTCTACAAAGTTGAAGATGATATTAGCAGCTTTCCAACGAGCCTAAGATCGTCAAAATCCGACGGCGAGATTGTAAGTTATCGTCATTTTAAGTTCTATGATCAAACATTAATTTCTCCCAAATCCCAATGCATGGAGCTTTGAAACTCCATGGATTGAAAGAGTAGGGTATCTAGATCCTATGTTTCAAATTTCATGAAATTTGAACGGTCGGATCGAAAGTTATGAGCATTTAAAATTCTAGTTTATTTTGAACTAAGATTTCGGGAGCGATCTGGACCGTCCGATCGCGTGTGTATTGCGATCGGACGGTGCAGATCAAGCCGGACCGTATGCTGTAGCCGGCGGGATTCGAACCTACGCCGTTTGGCCATACAACCCGGTGACGTGACGTGGCAAAATCTGGTTCGTCCATCCGATCGGGCGCGGATCGGACGGCCCGATATCCTTGCTGACGTGGCAAGTGGCTCAATCAGAGTGTGCCACGTGTCAAGTACGAGGAAAGCCGCCGCCGCCGTCATTCCAATGATTGGCCGGCAGTTAAATTAATTAAAAATGAATTTAAAATTCATTTTAAATGCTCAAAACTTTAAAAATTCATAGAAAATTCATTTTTAATCCAAATTGGGTGTTCTTGGGCTTGTTGGAAAGCACTTGACGTCTACTTTATTTTAAAAATAATTTGAAACAATTTTGATCATTGAGTTTAGAGAAAAATAGAGATGATGAGTTCTTATTTTTCTCACATTTCTCAAGATCTAATGGTCAAATTGACCTCAAATTTGGATGGCTTAGATTAGGGGGAATCCTTAACCCACCCTAATTTTCTTGGGTCATGTTCTGACCAGAATTTCTATGAAATGAATTTTCAAATGTATGGGTTCATTTTGGACCCATAAATTTAAAAATTCATAAATTTCTTTTATGCTTAGCATTAGGATATATGATTGCTGTGATGTGTTTACATATGTGTCCAAGGGACTAGAAACCTTGATTCAAACCCAATTAAACTTAGTGACATCATTTAAGGACAATAATTAAGGATCTTAATTAGAAAACTTAGAAAATTCTAATAATTAGGATATAATTCCAATTGACTTGAAACTCAAACCATTTGAACTTAGTGACACCCTCAGCCCTAGGAAAATTTCCCACTGACTTTTGAGATCATTAAGCCCCTTAATTAACCTAATCAAGTTTAAACCTTAATTAAGCCATTAAATCTTCCAGAAATTATAATAAATCAAGTTTAAATCTACAAATTACATTTAATACCTCAAACTGACCAGAATTAAACCCTTAATCAATGAAAAATAAAAGCCCCTTTACTGGACTTCAAAATTGAGTTTAATTTAATTTAATTGAAATTTAAAATTTAATTAATTTAATTAATTAAAAATAATTAAAAATTCCAGAAAATTTTCAAACACTTGGAAATCACTCCTTAGGTCATTCCTGACCTTTGGAGTTGATTTCAAGAAGTTTGGAGATCATTTGGATCCAAATCACAAAAAGGGTCTCTAATTAAACAATTTTAATAATTCATTAAATACTCAAAACTTCAAAAATTCATAACTAATTCAAATGAACTCCAAATTGAGCAAGCTCAAAGGCATACAACTCATATTAAGCTCTAATATTTATTTAAAATGTTAAGTTTCCAGAAATCAAACAAATTTGAAAAAGTCAACTTTTGGTCAAACCTAGTTCAAAATCAAGTCAAAACTTCAAACCTTCATAATAAAATCTAGAAAAATCCAATTTCAGTGTACTTACTGTCTAACTGATTGTATTAAGGTCTAGTATTTTAATAAAATATTAAATTTCCAGAAAACACTTTAAATCAAAAAGTCAAATTTTGACCCTTGAATTAAATGAATAAAATAATCAAAAATTTCCAAAATTCAATAAATTGTCAAAAATTCCAGAAAACATCAATTTGAACTTAAAACCAGCAACCAACCAATCTTAATTAAAACTTAATCAACCTTTAAACCTTAATGAAACTCAAATCACTTAATCATATCGGGTACCACTGGGTAACCCAGGCCTACGAGGCTATTAAATTAGCCCCAAGGAAGGTGAAATAAACTTCACGGCCTCGGTGTGCAACAAAGGTGATATCTAACAAACAATCAAAATTATTTTTAAAATCAATTTTAAATCATTAAGATTTAAACTTTAACCTAAATCTTCCCTTAAACCTTCAACCAACTTGAACCTCAAACAACTTCAATCAATTGCCTATTTAAGACATATCAAAGTCACACAGCCTACCTCACACACTTTAGATGGTTTGCTAGGACAACCAACTCTAGTCTTAGGCTAGGCCGGTGTTTACTTTTCTGCTGTGTGCCGGGTTTTCGAGCTTTTACTGCATGCTGTTTGCTAGTAGTAGAATTGATGTGTTTGTTTACTTATTTATTGCACTCTGTGATGTGATTGATTGTACGATTAGATCTACCCCTAGGCTAGGGACAATTTGTACTAATTCAATCTTATGCAGGTGGCCATGCTCATTCAGGGCATAAATTAAAGGGGGCAAAATTATAATTATTAAATTGCACAGGTGCTCCAGAAAATTGCTTAAGTCCCCCTTTAAATCAAAAAGAGCATGACCAAGCGTGGCTGTGATTGAGTATTTTAATTTCAAATATATAACTGTTTGGGATGTCAAATATAAACTGTTGATTATTAGGATAACCCTGCAGGTTGTTGAGTCTAGATTTTAATTTTAATTAATGTAATTTGAGATGATATTTGAGTTGTAAATTTAAAGTGATTTGAGATTGAGATGTTTAAACATCCAATTTGGAATCCAAAGAGGAAGGAACATCCCTTAGGGGAGAGTTCCTATCCATTTGGAGATCTAAATTAGGATGAAGTTCAAGTATCCAAAGAGAAAAGATAACACCCCTATCCAGGGGGAGTTTCTTTTCATTTGGATATCCAGACCCGACGATCCAATGAGTTCTAAGGAGACGAAGAAGTGAAGAACGAGAAGAATCTCAAATCTCAAAGTCACTTGAGTCTTAGGAGTAGAATCCGGGTTGTAGTCAGTGGTACCCGGCCACTTTACTTTACTGCAGACCCTGGGTTGTATTATTAAGGGCACTTGCCTATGGACTTTCAATTTGAGCATTTATTTAATTGATTTAATTATTTAATTAATTTGATTGATGTGTTGATTGCGATTAAGGACCCGTATACTTTTAGTAGTTTATTTGGCGTTCTTGCATGTCAATTTTGATTTAGCCTGGAACCCGATCGGAGGCTCGTGAGGGTACGGTCATAAACTTTTTCTACTTAAACAAAATCAAAACTTTTAAGCTCAGATAGAAACTCTAACGCTCTTAAGAAGTAAGCCCGGACTCGTCGGGAGTTTTTCATGCATACATATTGACTTTTCTCATCCGTGTTAGGCACCTCCCCGCCTGCGGGTTCTGGCAGACCACCTGACCTATTAGGGTGCAGTTCTGTCCAAGGGGATGTTGTGCAATCTTTAGGATAAAACCTATTTTTAAGCCTATTTTAAAACTGCTTCATTTTGATTTAAGCATTTCATCGAGTCAACTAGCATGCATTGCATTAGATACAAATTAAAAATTGAGTCTAAATCTTTAATTGCATTTCTAGTTTAAGCATTTAACCCAACATATGTTAAGGGGTCAATTAGGATCTGCTCTAGATGTCGACCCCAATTCTTTAAACCAATCTTAAACAATGTCCCCTAACCACTCTACATTTAAAAGACTTTGACTCATGGTTTTGAAGCGTTTAGGTGGTTTAGCTGGCTCCCCAATCCAGGCCGGGATAAGTCCAGATTGCACTGCATTAGCTAGGTTTTGGGTCACTGATTCTCAGTACCCATTTTAGACTTAGGTTCTGAGGCATGTCTTTAATCTTAAGACCTCAACCTTCTGGGAATCTGATTCCCACTTTCTAATAAAATTGATCATTCAAATTAAAATATCTTTCAATCAAATTCAAGCCCAACACTTAGGATAGTTTGAGGTGTTTCTGAAGTAATTCAGAATCTCAAAACACCTCCTACTCTTCTCCTTTGACTCCAGAAATAAGTGCTCAACCTTGAACCATTCCCACTTGAAATCCCAATCCTTAACCTCCTTGATATCAAGCTTTGAAAATCTTAAATGAAATTCGTATCGCTATTTTAATCGAGAGTATTCGTAGGAAATTTTCTGGTTTCCTACGATGTAATTAACTACGAGGGCTTGCGCTCGTAGGATATTTAGAAACCCAGACCAGATTTTCAAAATCAAGTTTTTTTCAAAATTTTAATTAATTATCTTTGGGAAATTCAAAAGACAACGATCATTATCGTCATTTTCAAATGATCGATAATAGATGATATCCTCTTTCGTTGGAAAGATATATCGTACTATTATCGTGATCTTGATTATGAAATTAATGATCTTTTTACTAGATTATTATAGTTAAACAGTTGATTAAACATCATTCTGATCTTTCGAGATATGTTGTTTCTCCTTGAGTTTGACTACGATAATCAAGATAATTCAAAGATTTATAATCTGAACCTATTAGGGAACGATGTGTTCACCTTTCGAGGTGATATATCATTCATAATAAGTGTTCGATTATAAAATTTAAATTCCAGAAATCTAATAATTCCCAAAGAAAATTAAACACTTTTCAAAACTATATTTTTCAATCAAACACCCCATCAAAAAGCAAAGGGTCAAAAATTAATAAAAAATGATCCTTTTGTAAAAATTTTGATGATTAATGTTGAAAATATATTTCAAAATGATATATCCAGTGAAGTCAATCAAAAATTAGTTGAGATCATTCAAGAATTTCACAAACTCAGTTCTCCAGATTTGACCCTTCAATGGGGAAATGAATTGGAAGTCCAGATGACGACACCCCCAAAATTAACTTTTAAGGGAGTCCTTTCATGATAGACTTCTCTGATTCAGATTCCCCTTAGAAAATGACATTCAATCACCTAAGGAGAGTGTAGACCCAGTTACAGTTTACCTCTCAAGGAGATCGTGGAGGTGCAACTGCGAGGCAGTAAAGTCTTACCCCCTAGGCTTCCTCCCCAGAAAAGGCAAGAAAGTTACCTCCAGTGATCCAACTCAAGTCCCCACTCAACAATCAAATCCTCCTCCTAATCCATTGGGCCTAGTCCTAATGTTCCTAAGGTTGATTATAATATCTTAGCTCATCTTAGGAAGTTGCCTACTAAGTTGAGCATCTATGATTCCCTCATCCTTTTGAAAAAGATGAGATAATCTTTAATTAAAACACTTATCAACCCAGAGATTTTCTTAGATCAACTAGCTTCAACTTCATAAGATGAAGCTCAGTACTTCAAGAAAATCGCAGGGGTAACCTTCTCTGACAAAGATTTACTTCTGGGTAGTGCCGATCAAAATTACCACTTTATATTACTATAAATGTGGGAAACTTCAAGTTATCTAGAATTTTGGTTGATCCGGGTGCATCGGTCAACATGATGAACATAATGACTCTCACATACCTTAGAGTTGATACATGTAAGCTCTCCACCGACAAGTTGGTATTATATGGGTTCAATGAAAAAGGCGAGAATGCTTTAGGTTTAATCAACCTTCTAGAGATAGTAGGGTTGAAAACATAAGCAAAATTTGATATAATTTATTTGGCGATGTCCTTCAACAGGCTCTTAGGTAGGCCCTGAATCCATGAGTGTAAAATGGTTCCATCTACCCTTCACCACTATATCAAGTTTCAATGAGTTGGCATTGAGTATAAAATTAAATGTTATATGCAACCATTACCTATTCATGAGATTGGGATCTATGACGATACTACGTACTATGCACCCAAAGAGTCCACTGCCTGTTCTAAGAGAGAGATCAATTTCAATGAGGAGAAAGCAGATGAACAAAGTGCAAAAGTAATTCAAAAGTTAAAAGGAGAAAAAGTCAAAAATCAAAATATAAATCAAGTAGCGAAGATGACATCAATGGCATCATCTTTAGGCCTTCAAACAGTTTACCTCAAAGAGGTGGGAGGATGGCCTAAAGAGCATGTTGTCGAGGCTATACTTCAGTTGAAAAAAGAATACCCCCGATGTACGTTGAATTGGAATCAAGTTCTGATGAGGAATCAAAAGTACGGGGTGCTAGAATTTCTTTTGACTACCAAAAAATAAATCCTCCTCTAAAATTTGATCTCACTTTAGAACCAGATAGTGACCTAGAGGGTGACGATTCAAAAGTTCAAAGTGACGAGAATGAATTAACAATCTATGAAAAGCTTAATAGGACAGTTGAAGCCTTAACCTTAACCCCACTATCTACTGATAGCATCTCAGGGTTAGTGATTAAGGATACTCCTAACCTAGATGGTGAAATAAGGAAAGTCCAGAAGTTCTTCCCTGGCTCTTTCTCCTCAAGGAATGAAGATGATGTAACCCTTGAGGAGGCAAATTTTAATGAATTAATAGAATTACCTTTTGGATACTTTCATGTTGGTGTTAGAACTCTTATCTCTAAAGGTTTCATACCGAGTCAATGGACTAAAGGTCAAGCTAGATACCATGAAAGCATCTGGCATTTACAAAACCAAAAAAAAAAAGATAAGTGGTATCAGCTTTGGTACAGTTAGCTCATTTGATGATGATGAATATTATTTAATGATAATTAGTCCTCCTGAATATGAGAATGTCCCTGTGGAAGTCATCAATTCTCATGATAGACTTTATTTGGAGACTTCAAATGACTCTGATGAACTTCAAGTTTGGGATGCACCCCCTGAATTCGAAGAAGAGATTAAATTGACAGTCGACGATCTTAAGAAAATTAACCTTGGAATAGAGGACGACCCTCGCCCCACTTTCATAAGTTTTTTATTGAGTGAGGATGAGTCTGAGGATCTAATTTAACTTCTTACTGAAGTTAAGGATTGCTTCACCTGGACATAAGATGAAATACCGGGTTTGTCCGATAACGTAGCGGTCCATAAACTCGTTATTCGACAAAATGCCATTCTTGTTAAGCAAGCTCCAAGATGCATGCATCTGGAGATCGAACAATAAGTCATTTTTTAAGTAAAGAAATTGGTTGAGGCTAGATTTATTGGAGATGAACAATATCCCACTTGGATAGCCAGCATCATGCTAGTTTGAAAGAAGAATGGCCAAATACGGGTCTGTGTTGTCTATATGGATCTGAATAAGGCATGTCCCAAGGATGAATTTCCTTAACCTATACCAAAATTTATGATGTACATTATCTCTTCATATATTATTTTCTCCTTTATGGATTGCTCATATGGTTATAATCAAATCAAGATGGCCCTAGAAGATGAGAGAAATACTGAATTTAGAAGTCCTGTAGGAATCTTTTGTTATAAGGTGATGCCGTTTAGCCTTATGAACGCCGATGCAACATACCAGCTGGCTAGAACTCAAATCTTCGATGACTTAATCTATGATCAAGTCGAATGCTACATCAATAATTTAGTTGTCAAGAGCAAAGTCAAAGAGGCTCATCTTTATGACTCAAGAATTATCTTCGAGCGGTTGCACCGCTACGACCTTAAGATGAATCCCTTGAAATGCTCTTTCGAAGTCACTTCAAGAAAATTCTTAGGTTCCGTAAAATTGAAATTGATCCGGCCAAAATTGAAGGCATCTTAAATATGCTGCATCCTAAGACCCTTACTCAACTCTCTCTTCAGGGTAGATTGACGTATATAAGAAGATTCATTTCTAACCTATTTAAAAGATGTTGACTATTCTCCATCCTAACTAAAAAGGATGTCAAATTCATATGGGACGAGAAATGTCAAACTTGTTTCAAAAGTATAAAGTAATGCCTTTCAAATCTGCCAGTTTTGGCAGCTCCTATTTCGGGAAGACCTCAATTCCTTTACACTACGGCCCTCGATAAGTCTCTCGGTGCCCTACTAGCTCAAGTAAACGACAAAGGGAAATATAATGCTCTATACTTTTTGAGTTGAAGACTTCTTCCTACAAAAATCTGAATGTTTGTTAGGAATGTTAAGCCCTTGTGAACTGGTCCTGAGGCTAACCAAGAGGGGGGTGAATTGGCTATTTTAAAAATTCCTTAGCAAATAATGATTTAGAAAAAATCTTTTTGAATGTTTTAAAAAAAATTCAGTTTCATGATGGTTTGCAGATGTTCAACGATGACCAAATAATAATCACAATCACACAATCATCAACAGAAAAAAAGTGCAAAAAATAATCAGAAAGAACACACCAGATTTTATAGTGGTTCGGCCAACTTGACCTACGTCCACTCCCTGGAGCCTCCCCTCTGGGTATTGCACTAACACTAAGTGACTCTCCTTTTGCTCCTACAACAAGACGAAGAAGCCTGTACAAAATCTCCTTTCCACCAACCCGATGAGGCAGAGAACCTGAACTCCTTTCGCTTCCTCCTGAAGCAGGCAGAGAACCTAGACTCATTTCACTTCCTCCTGAAGCAGGTAGAGAACCTAGATCTTCCTGCAGATGATCCTACCACAGAGACACCAACAAGATGATAGACGACGAACGGAGAAGATGACTCAGATCGTTGCTTGTAGCAACCTTTGTGAACACCTCACAAACTCCCCCTCATAAGATCCTCTGTCTCTCTCCATGCTCTCTCTATCTCTCAAGATTCTCTCTGGTAAGGAAAGTGGCAAAAAATTTTCTTGTTAGAAGAAAAAGATCTTAAATAGTAGGGCTCAAAAATTATCCTAAATTTCAACTAGTCGATAAATATCATCCAGGATGATCGGCTGATCGTCTTGTACGATCAGTACAAAATCAAACATATCAGCCTTGATGATCTTAATTCTCTGGATGATTAGAAGACAAAATTTGTTCATATCATCCTGGATGATCCTGTGATCATCCAAAACAATTAGTTCAACTCAAGAAAATCATCCTGCATATTGTTTGGATTGTCCAGAGAAACTGATGCTGGATGATAAAAAATGACTTGATTGGTCAGGACAATGTCATGATCGTCCCGTACGATTAGTTCAAAAATGACCAAAATCATCCTACACATTATTCCGATTATCTAGGTGAAATGCTCTAGACGGTCAGGATTTCTAATTGATCGTCCAGGATGATATGATCAAATCAATCAAAACTTAATTACCTTCCTTAATCATCAGACTAATTTAGGCATGATTGGAATGGATCGTCTAGGACGATACACGAATCGACTGGGATGATCAGACCAAATCTCTGAAAATAAAAACTTGCCTAACTTAATCTGGCAGCTGAGAATTTATGATTTGAGCATATCGTCCTGTACGATTAATCTATCATCCAGGATGATCTGCTTAATCAACTTGACTTAATATAGTCATCCTAATTAGGGTTTATATTTTCACTAGATCGTCTAGGATGATATGAATATCATCTAGGACGATGTAAACAAAATTTAAAATAGAAACTCTAACTCACTAAAACTCTCCCCATGAGTGTGGGTGTACAAGGTTACTTAGCTAGGGGATCAATTACATTACATTTGACACAAGAAAGGGAAAAATATACATTAGACCTGAATTACAAAATAGACTGACTCGATCTTGGGCTGGCTTGAATTACATTTGATCTTTTGTACCTAAAATGTTAGCCAATCAAAAATAAAATATAGAAATATTTGTTATCATCAAAATTATACTCCTTAAATCCAGATTTCCAATAAAATCTGGTATACTTTAATCAAGAAATATTATCTAGCTTTAGTTTTTGCAGCCCAAAAGCTAAGGAATTACATGCTTTCTCACAAGGTCAATTTATTTGGCACACTTTGCGTATCTTTTGATTTTTGATACACTTTATGTATCTTTCTACTTTTTTACGACATTGCATATCTTTTCAGCTTTGGGCTCATTTTATGTCTCTTTTCATTTTGGCACTCTTTGCGCATCTTTTACAAGCTTACTTTCTTTCATAATCGTTAAAGAATCTCAGTTATAAAACTACCTTCCAGACATAAGAGAAGACAAAACATACTCTCTAAAATAGGGAGGAGTAATTCACCGAACAAAACCATACATCATATGATAAGTGTAATCACCTGATTAAGAAAAACATAATAATGATTCAAAGCTTTGAAAATACTATTCATATGAGATAGATTACTGTAGGAAGATAAAACAGATCTCTATTTCAAAAACCAACTTTTTAATTTGAAGAAGATTTTTATCCAAAAGAAATAATACACCATTAAATGAGTTAGAAGAAGAGAAACAATCATCAATATTTCTTCTCTTTAACCGATCCAGAGGAGTCAATTACTGCTTACATGCTTTCAAACAAAAATAAGGCAAAACTCTCAGTCATAAATTTTGTTTGTCAGCAGTAGTGAGCAGTGATCTGATTAATAAGAAAAGCAGTAAAGCAAGAACATGTAGGAAAACACATCAAAATAATTACTCAAATCAGGAAAATAATAATTAAAAAAAGTAAATCAGCAGAGAATAAAAACAAGCAGGAAATAGATAAATAAATCAAACACAAACTAAATGAAAAAAAATCAAAACAAGAAAATTCAGAAATCAACAATCATCAGATTCATGCATTTATGTCAATCATACCCAATCTGGTCCTTAAAATGCTGAATGAGTCAAAGGCCAGTGGTTTAATAAAGATGTCAGCTAGTTGATTTTCAATTGCTACATGGTGTAGCTTAATGCCCCCTGTTGTAATATGGTCCCTAATGAAGTGATACCTTATGTCAATATATTTGGTTCTAGAATATTGGATTGGATTCTTAGAAATATAGATGGCACTGGTGTCATCACATAGAACTAAAATTGTACCAACAGGTAATCCTAAATCCATAATTTATTGCTTTAACCAAAGGACTTGGGCCACACAACTTCCTAAGGCAATGTACTCAGCTTCAGCAGTAGAGAGTACAACTGAGTTTTGTTTCCTACTGGACCATAAAACTAAAGACTATCCTATGATTTGGTAAGTTCCAGATGTGCTTTTTCTATCCACCCTACATCCTACAAAATTAGAATCAGAATATCCAATAATCTAGAAGGAAGTGCTGTGCATAGGATACCAGATTCCTAAGTTTGGGGTCCTTAAGAGATAGAATTCTCTTAATAGCAGTCAGGGGGACTCTTTAGGATCAGATTGAAACCTAGCACAAAGATAAACACTAAACATGATATCAGGTCAGCTAGCAGTCAGGAAAAGTAGTGATCCTATAATTCGTCTATACTTCTTCTGATCGACATATTTTCTATTTGAATCCTTATCTAACTGAACAGATGAACTCATGGGAGTGTTTATTGGCTTGGCTTTATCTATTTCACTAAGAATATTTTGACTGATTCAAAAAGGTTCCATCATCCATCTGCCTTATCCTAAACCCCAAAAAGTAGGATAATTTTCACATCATACTCATCTCAAACTCTTTACTCATTATTTTAGAAAAATCATCACATAAGTTTTTATCAGAAGATCCAAAAAGTATATCATCAACATAGATTTGAATACTGAGTAAATCATCTTCTACTTTCCTCAGAGAAAGGGTGGTGTCTATGCTCCCCTTAACAAACTCTCTTTCTAACAGGAATGTGTTAAGCCTCTCATACCAAGCTCTGGGAGCCTGTTTCAATCCATATAAGGCCTATTTTAATTTGTAAATATGATTATGATATTGGGAACTCTCAAAGCCTGGGGGTTTCTCTACTAAGACATCCTCCTTTATTACTATATTCAAATAGGCACTCTTGATATCCATTTGAAAAAGCTTAAATCACTTATAACATGCAAAGACTAGTAGCACTCTAATGGCTTCCAATCTAGCTACAGGGGCAAAGGTTTTCTCAAAATTAATTCCTTCTATTAGGTTGTACCCCTTAGCCATCAATCATGCCTTATTCCTAACCACCACACTAGAATTATTCATCTTATTCTTAAAGACCCATTTGGTTTCCACAATACTTTGATTCTTAGGTCTTTCTACTAACTCCCAAACATCATTCCTTATAAATTGGTTCAATTCCTCTTGCATAGCTAAAATAAAAAATTCATCAGAAAGGGCTTGGTTAATATTGGTGGGTTCATTCATTGAGATAAAGGCAGATGGTTTACTTCCTTCCTAAGTCCATGCCTAGTTCTAACACCTACAGAAGGGTCTCCTAAGATCATTTATTTAGGATGACTTGAAGAATATCTTCAATCCCTTGGCAAATTGTTTTCAGGTTCTACCCTTTCCTCTAGATTTGCATTTTTAACTCCTTATGTAATCTCTCCTGCATCTTCTTCTTCCTCAAACCTAGTCTCCTTAGGATAAGATTCATCAAATACCACATGAGTAGTTTCCTCTACCACCAAAGTCCTCTTATTGAACACCCTAAAGGATTTTCTCACACTAGAATAGCCTAAGAACACTCCTTCATCAGATTTAGGGTCAAATTTTCCTAAGGATGATTTTCCATTATTCAGAATGAAAATCTTACAGCCAAAGACATGGAGGTGGGACAGGTTTGGAGTTCTACCTATAATGATCTCATAAGGTGCCTTATTCAGATTGGATCTAACATTCATCCTATTTAGCACATAACAGGTAGTGTTCACCGCTTCAGCCCAAAAGTATTTTGGAAGTGAATACTCAATAAGCATGGCTCTAGTGGCTTCCACTAAGGTTCTGTTCTTTCTTTCAGCTACATGTTCTACTGAGGGGTCCTAGGAGCTAAAAAGTTATGGCTAATTCGTTAATCCTCACAGAAGGTTTCAAATTTCTCATTTTCAAACTCCCCACCATGATCTCTATGGATGGTCACAATCTCACAGCCTAACCTATTCTGAATCCAAGTGGAGAAAAATTTAAATTTATCAAATGACTCATATTTATGTGATAAAAATCTAATCCAAGTGAATCTCGAGTAATCATCAACAATCACAAATCCATAAACTTTCCCCCTAAGCTGGCAGTGCTAATGGGTCCATACAAATCCAAGTGAAGGACTTCTAAAGGTCTAGAGGTGCTGATGTCCTTAATAGAGTAGAAAGAGGAGTGGACTTGCTTCCCTAATTGACAGGCATCACACAGGTGGTCCTTAGTCAACTTAAGTTTAGGGATACCTCTAATTAAGTCCTTTTGGGTGACACTTCTAAGGGTTTTAATACTAGCATGACATAACCTCCTATGCCACAGCTAAGACTCATCAGCAGTAATTTTTTAGCAAATTGAAACATCAGCTTTAAAGAAGCTTACATCCAACATATAGACATTGTTGATCCTTTTTTCCTGCAAAACAATTTTGACATTTAAGCTTATAATGCAACAAGTTGGCTGGAACTTTATATTGTATCCTTTGTCACAGAATTGACTGATGCTGAGCAAGTTGTGTTTTAGTCCATCTACAAGCAAAACATTGTCAATAATGAAATTTTTTGAATCACCAATTATACCTACTCCTACCAACCTTCTGGTGGGGTTGTCTCCAAGTATAACCTTGCCTCCAGCCCTGGCCTCAAGCGAAATGAATTGATTTGCATCTCCAGTCATATGTCTTGAACATCCGCTGTCCAGGTACCACATACTCTCACAAGGTCTTGTGTGAGAGTACACCTATAAAATCATAAAATGTCAGATTTAGGAACCCAAACAAATTTGGGTTCCTTCTTATGAAAAGAAGAATGCAATGTATGTGTGCTGTGCTGTGAAACAAGCAATTTGGATCTTCACACACAATGTGTACTACGGTGAATAATATAGGTGTGAGTGATATGTCCTAGCATGCCATAAGAAAAATATCTAATGCCAGGAAAAGGGTTAACTAATCTACATGGGTGATAGTGACTTTTCATAAGTTTGAATGAAACATGCTTTGGTGATTTTGAATTAGATTCTTCAAATGGTGGAGGTGCATAAAATTATACAAAAGTAGGAGGTGTTTTATTTTTCTCAAAAGCACTAATTTTTACATTAGAAATTCATTTTCTTTCTTGAGACTTGTAATTTCAAATTTTAAATAATGTTCACTACTAACCAAATCAGATGCATGAGTGTTTAATTCCTTAACTACAGCTTCTAATTCAACATGTGATGCTTTTAATAAATCATGCTCAATAATTAGTTCAGAATACTTTTTGTTTAATTCATCAAATTCATCAAGTAATGACATGTGATTGCTATCAAGTGTAGAATGATTCTTAATCAAAATATCATACTCTTTCTATAAATTCAAGAAATCCAATTTCAGGCTGGCATGGGTTTTCTTATGTTTCCTATATGATGAATGAATTTTCTTAGAAACATCAAGAAATTGATCATATGTCAGATCACATACCTCTTCTTGCTCACACTAACCAGGATGATCATCCGCCATCAAATATAAGTTTGTAGTCTCCTCTTCAGCTTCAGTCTCTGAGGAGTTAGATGCTGAATCCACCTAGAAAGCCTTTTGAATCTTCTTCTTGTCCTTTCTGAACTTGGGTTTCTCCTCACCCTTCTCTTTGCTTGGGTGAGCCTTAAGTGTAGGACAATCAGCCTTTATATATCCAGGCTTCATGCATTCAAAACAAATAGTATCAGATGAACCTTTAAGATTTCTACTACTCTTATCTTTATTCCACTTCTAAAAGTTCTTGTGTTTCTTCCTTAAAAAGCTTTTGAATTGCCTAGTTATTAAGGCAACATCATCATTATCAGACCCAAAAGAATCAGTGTCAGTATCATTGGCCTTCAGCGCCACAGTTTTCTCCTTTTCCTTCTTACCTGCATCAATTTGACATTCGTTCACTCCTTGCTTGTAAGCAATGAGTGACCAAAGTAAGTTATCAATAAAATAAGTGTTTAAATCTTTGGATTCAATAATTGCAATTATCTTGGCATCATAAGAAGAAGGCAAACATCTCAGAATTTTGTTAACTTTCTCATAATTAGTAAGCTCTCTTCCAAAGGCATGCAAGGATGTGACAATTTGAGTGAACCTAGTATACATTTTAGAAATTGATTCAGTAGGTTTCATGTGAAAAAGTTCATAGTCGTGAAGTAAGATGTTCAATCTAGATTGCTTAACCTCAG
This sequence comes from Dendrobium chrysotoxum, assembly GCA_019925795.1. NCBI lineage: Eukaryota > Viridiplantae > Streptophyta > Magnoliopsida > Asparagales > Orchidaceae > Dendrobium > Dendrobium chrysotoxum. The sequence goes on along the minus strand of CM034305.1, from coordinate 48,077,720 downwards.
ATGTACCTTGATAAGTAATGTATAATCTATCCTAGATTTCTTTACCATAGTGCAAGTAGAGACACGCATGTAATCCTCAGATTTCAGTGCACAGAAAAAAAAGTTCAAGCATTTTGCATTTAGTTGTGCTAAATCACGATCATCAAATGCCTATTTAGTAAAAGGAACTTTGGTTTTAACACCATTAACAAGTCTGAACGGTGCTTCATAACCATCTTTAATAAGCATCCACATGCGATAATCAATAGATTGTAAAAAGGTGGACATGTGAGTTTTCAAAAAATCAAAAGGTATGTTATCAAACAATAGTGATCATGTAATTGAATAACCTTTAGCAGTATTATGATTACCAAAGTTAGCCATGAATTAAATTCAAAAGTTTTTCAAAATTAGATTTTATGAATCCCGCTCTGATACCACTTGAAAGTTCATTAGGGATGTTAAGCCCTTGTGAACTGGTCCCGAGGCTAACCAAGAGGGGGGTGAATTGGTTATTTTAAAAATTTGTTAGCAAACAACGATTTAGAAAAAATCTTTTTGAATGTTTTAAAATAATTTCAATTTCATGATGGTTTGCAGATGTTCAACGATGATCAAATAATAATCACAATCACACAATCATCAACAGAAAAATAAGTGTGAAAAATAATCAGAAAGAACACACCAAATTTTATAGTGGTTCGGTCAACTTGACCTACGTCTACTCCTCAGAGCCTCCCCTATGGGTATTGCACTAATACTAAGTGACTCTCCTTCTTCCCCCACAGTAAGGTGGAGAAGCCTGTACAAAAACTCCTTTCCACCAATCCAGTGAGGCAGAGAACCTGAACTCCTTTCGCTTCCTCCTAAAGCAAGCAGAGAACCTAGACTCCTTTAGCTTCCTCCTGAAGTAGGCTGAGAACCTGGACTCCTTTCGCATCCTCCTGAAGCCGGCAGAAAACCCAAATCTTCTTGCAGACAATCCTACCACAGAGACACCAATATGACAAGAGACGATGACCGGAGAAGATGACTCAGATCCTTGCTTGGAGCAACCTTTATGAACACCTCATAAACTCCCCCACACAAGATCTCTCTCTCTCTCTCCCAAGCTATCTCGCTCTCTCAAGGTTCTCTCTGTTAAGAAAAGTGGCAAAAGATTTTTCTTGTTGGAAGAAAAAGATCTTAAATAACAGGGATAAAAAATTACCCTAAATTTTACCTGGTCGACAAATATCGTCTAGGATAATCGGCGGATTATCCTATACGATCAGTATAAAATCACACATATCAGCCTGCACGATCTGATTTCTCTGAATGATTAGAAGGAAAAATTTATTCATATCATCCTAGACGATCCTGCGATCGTTTGGGATGATTAGTTTAACTCGAGAAAATCATCCTACACATTATTCGGATCGTCCAGGGAAACTGATGCTGGACGATCAAAAATGACTTGATCGGCCGAGACGATATTGCGATCGTCCCGTACGATTAGTTCAAAATTGATCAAAATTATCCTGCACATTTGCTCGAATCGTCCAGGTGAAATGCTCTAGACGGTCGGGATTTCTAATTGATCATCTTGGCAATCATCCAGAATGATATAATCGAATAAATCAAATCTTAATTACTTTCCTTAATCACCAGACTAATTTAGGCAAGATTGTAATGGATCGTCCAGGACGATATACGTATCGGCCAGGACGATCAGACCAAATCTCTAAAAATAAAAACTTGCCTAACTTAATCTGGCGGCTGAGAATTTTTGATTTGAGCATATCATCCTGTACGATAGGTCTATCGTGTAGGACGATCTGCTTAATCAACCCGACTTAATATGATCGCTCTAATTAGGATTTCTATTTTCACTGGATCGTCCAAGACAATATGAATATCATACAGGAAGATGTAAATAAAATTTAAAATCGAAACTCTAACTCACTAAAACTCTCCTCCTGAGTGTGTGTGTACAAGGTTACTTAGCTAGGGGATCAATTATATTACATTTGACTCAAGAAAGGGAAAAATGTATATTGGACCTGAACTACAAAATAGACTGACTCGATTTTGGGCTGGCTTGAATTGTATTTGATCTTTTGTACCTGAAATATTAGCCAATCAAAAATAGAACACTAAAATGTTTATTATCATCAAAACTATACTCCTTAAATCTAGATTTGCAACAAAATCTGGGATACTTCAATCGAGAAAAATTATCTTGCTTTAGTTTTTGCAACCCAAAAGCTAAGGCATTACATGCTTTCTCACAAGGTAAACTTGATTTCAAGTGTTAATCACCTATAATATCTTCTGACCCAGGCTACATTGTGAGGATATTTAGCATGGTGGTCTATGATATTATTTCAATTTGAATTCACTTTCATTCTCTTATTTGCTATGAAAGGATAGGCTGTTGCCGACTTCCTTATGGTACACCCATTGTTGAAAAAATCTCCTCTAAATGATAATTTACCTGAAGAACAAATCATGAGTTTTAACGAATCCAATAATCGAGTCTGGGAAATACATTTTGATGGTGTGGTGTCCTCTCCGTGAGATAATGCACATCAATCTACTATTCTAAAAAAAAGCCAAAATTGGCCTAATTTTTGTAACACTAGATAAAGGAATGATGCACTTTTCCAACCATTTAGTAGAACGTTACACAAATAATGAGGATTATTATGAAGCCCTGATAACTGGCCTAGAGCTTGCAATCCTGATGGAGATTAAAGAGATTAAGATCTTTGGTGACTCTCAACTAGTGATCAACCAGATTGTAGGGACCTATAAGGTTTTAAATCCTAAACTCCTGAAGTACCACCAGTATACCAGTTACTTGCTCGAGCAAATTTCTATTGTAACTATGTATAGGATTCCCCCTAGAAGTAATTCTATGATGGATGCCCTAGCAAAGATTGCGAAGGAATTTGCCTGTCTAGAAAAAGACTTCATTTCTATAGAGATTCAAGGTCATCAGGTCTTGTCTACTATAGATTTGGAGCACATCAACAAGAAATCTTTCCAGGTCCTATCTTCCTCTTCAGTGATTGATGAAGAAGGTGATTGGAGACAACCGCTAATCAATTTTCTTCAAGAAGGCAAGCTCCCCTACAATAGATAACTTGCCAATTAAATCAAGAAATGTGCCCTATCATATGCACTAGTTAATAATATGTTATACCGTCAATCGTTTGATCAGATGTGGCTCTATTATATAAAAAAATGAGACACCCTGAAGATTGTAAATGAATTCTATGCTGGACTATGCAGTGCTCATCAATCGACTCCAACAATGAAGTTGAAAATCAAAAGACTTGGATACTACAACCTATGATGATTGATGCTTGCATAAACATTATAAAATATTATCATCAGTGCCAAGCACATGGTGTGGTTTTATATTAGTCACCTAATGTGTTGCATCCCATGATAGCTTCATGGCCCTTCAAAAGTTGGGCCACAGACATTATCGAGCCTATTAACCCTCCTTCTTCAAAGGGACATCACTTCATTTTAGCAGCGAATGATTACTTTTTAAAGTGGGAGGAAGTAGTTCCCCTATGCAATGTAACATCATACCATATCATAAATACTTCATGACCATATCGTATATCGATTCAGCGTGCCCCACAGAATCATATCTGATAATGGGTCAGCTTTCAAGTCTATAAAAATTAATAATTTTGTAAGTCACCATAGTATCGATTTGAGATACTTAAAAATTTATTACCCACTAGCTAATGGGTTGGATGAGGTCTTCAATAAAACCCTAGTGTAAATCATCAAAAAGACCATAGATGATAACAAACGTCAATGGGATGAGAGGTTGATGGAAGCTATGTGGGCTTATTAGACCACTTACAGAACCCTGACCCAATCCACTATGTTCGCACTAGTGTATGGGCCTGAGGTCGTACTCCCTCTAGAAGTTCAAATTCCTTTACTTAGAATCGCAATCCAAAATCAAATCACGAAAGAATAAAATGTACGACTCCGGTTAGAAGAGCTTGAGAGCCTTGAAGAATTCTATCTCCAAGATCAACAAAACTTAGAGTTTTATAAAGCCAGAATGGTTTAAGCACACGATAAGTTAGAGCGACCTAAAACCTTCCAAGTAGGAGACTTGGTCTTGGTTCTTCGGAGGCCTATCTTAGCTCACCAAAAGATTTAAGGAAGTTTGAACCAACCTAGGAAGGACCCTTTATCATAGAAATAGTCTATAAAAGGGGCTCGTATTAGCTAGTTAATTATAAAGGAAGTTTCCCAATGTTGCAGTTAATGGCCGTTTCCTCAAAAAAATACTATGCTTGATGTAGATCAAATTTCAAATCAATAAAAAGTTTTTCAAGTTTTGAATTCAATTGCATCAATTTCCCTTAAGTCTTAATTCCATAATCCAATTTCTTTTCAATAATGAAAGATGTGAGTAATCGTGCTTTCTTTCCTTAGGATTAGATGTTTTAGTAATGGAGCACGCCCTCTATGGCACCATACCAACTTCAAACTCAATACCCGATCATCTGTGGGATGCAATGCTTCCTTCTCACATGATCTTCCAATTTTTTTCTCCTTAAGGATAGATGTGAGTCATCGTGCCTTCTTTCCTTAAGATTAGACATTTTAGTGATGGAGCATGCCCTCTGTGGCACCATCCTAACTTAAAACTCTAGACCTGGTCCAATATGGGAAACAATGCTTCCTTCCCACAGGATCTTCCAATTTTCTTATCCTTAAGAACAGATGTGAGTCATCATGCTTTCTTTCCTTAGGATTAGATGTTCTAGTGATAGAGCACGCCCTATGTGGCACCATCCTAGTTTCAAATTCCAAATTTGATCTTTTATGAGAAGCAATGCTTTCTTCCTATAATATTTTCTAGTTTTCTATTCCTTAAGGTTAGATGTGGGTTATCGTACTTTCTTTCCTTAGGATTAGACATTCTAATGGTGGAGAACACCCTATATGGTACCATCCTAGTTTCAAACTTCAAACCCGATCCCCTATGGGAAGCAATGCTTTATCCCCACATGATCATCCAGTTTTGTCTTCCTTAAGGATAGATGTGAGTCATCGTGCTTTCTTCCCTTCGGATTAGATGTCCTAGTGGTGGATAACGCCCTTTGTGGAACCATCCTAGTTTCAACTTTAATCCCAGAATTAAGCCTTCTTTTCCTTAAGGTTAGGTATTTCCTTCCCTTAAGATTAGATCTACTAGTGGTATAGTACGCCTTTAATGGCATTACCGTATTATTAATTCAACCTCGATTCCATATGGTTAAATTTATTCATTCTCATAGAATCAAAATTCCAGAATTGACCTTTTTATTCGATTAACACCAATATGTACAGTAGAATGAAGTTCTACTGCATATATTGGGGGTCCATTTGTTGACCTCATTTTTGTACGAGGTCATTAGGAGAAATCCACACTTCTACCCACTGATCTGATGGTTGATAGAAATCCAGTTGTCAATCATCCAAAGCTTTAATTCAATCTCAATCAATATTTTATTCAAAATCCAGACTTCAACTTAATGTTAAACCTAGACTTCAATTAAATTTTAAATCCATACCTTAATCTATACTTTAATCTAGACCTTAATACAGACTTTAATCTAGATTTCAATCCAAACTTCAATCCAGGCCTTAATCAACACTTAATCTAGAAGTACGAGATGCGCCAAGAGGGGGGTGAATTGGTATTTAAAAAAAATAATCTTAAACAGGAGTACTAATGTTTATAGATTTTTCAAAACACTTAGAAATAAGCAATTTTATTTTTTGCATGCTGAAGCTAACAAATTAAATATTTCTTGAAAAATAATGGTTATGAAATTCTGATTATCATAACAAAATATTAATTTCTAATTATCATAACAAAATATTAATTTCTAATTTTTTTACCAAGCAGTTGTAGCAAAAATTAAATGCAAGAAATAAAATGCAGAATAAGAAAAAGCACACCAAAGATTTTTATAGTGGTTCGGTCAACCTTGAACTACGTCCACTCCCTGGAGTCCTCCACTCTGAGAATTGCACTAATCAAAATGTGACTCTCCTTCTGCTCCCACAGCAAGGCGGAGAAGCCTTTACAAAACTCATTTTAACCTTCTCTGGTGTGGCAGAGTGTCGGATGCTATGTCATCCTCCCAATGACGGCAACAGACCTTCTCATTTTTCTCCATTATGGAGTAGGCAGAGAAACTTACCTCCTTTTTCTCCCTCCTGGAGAAGGCAGAGAAACTCAAGGACTTTGACCTAGAATCCTCTCTCCCTAGAGAGCTTCCAAGAGACTCACCAAGGCCACATGAGGAGTAAGCGTGTAGATAGCCCAGAGCAACCATGTGATCCCCTCCCACTACTTCTCCCTCACGCTCAACTTCACCTTCTCCTTCCTCTCAACCCAAGATCTCTCTCAAAGATCCACTTAGAGTTCCTTCTTCTATCACATTCCTCTTTCTCCACCTTCTAAAAGAAACTTAAAACCTAGTTTTTATATTAGGCTTCAAGAAACCCTAAAAATTCAAGTAAGCTGTCAATGTTCGTATAATATGACTAAAGTTTATACAGTACAATCAGTTCAAAACTAGTCCCGTCCAGAACGAAGCAAAATGAACAGTTCACAATTTTTCAGCATATCATACCGTACGATCAAAAGATCGGTCGGTACGATCTATTTAATTTCATCTGTTCGTACAGGACAAATCTTTGGACGACTAAAAGTCATCACTATTAATCTTCCCACAATGAATACTTTGTACAGTACAATTAGTTCATTTTAAGTAATTCATTTCATACGATATGAATCTCATATAGTACGATTAGTACAAAATTTGTGGTTTTATCAAGTATAATCTCTAGGACGACCAAACTTCATCTCTATTCGTCATATAGTATAACCATATTTGTATAGTACGAACATCAATCATTATTAAACCATGATTTAATTGCCTAATTATGGGGGTTAATTTTAGCAAGATTTCAAATGATCGTACAGTACAGTTATAATCGTACAATACGATTAGTTCAAAAATTAAATTTAAAAATCTTACTTAAATTAATCAGGCGACTAGGATTTTTAGATTGAAATGAATCATACAGGATAATCAGGATTGTATTGTATGATTATTTCATAGAGATAAATTTTGTAATTAGTCATTAAGCCTATTTTCAAATAATAGATCGTACAGTACGATTGAAAATCGTACAGTATGATTTGTGTAAAAAAAAATTTAGCTTAATAAAAAAAACTCTCCCCACTGTGTGGGGTGTGCATGGTCACCCAATTTGAATATACTCTTTGTGGACAGACTCAAGAAATAAAAAATAAAAAAAATACACATTATAGACTCTTTTACATCCTATTCTACTCAGTCTTGAGTCTTCCGTAGTCTTGAGGAGTGTGTATCTTTTCTGAAATGTTAGTGCTCACAGATAAAAATATCATCTAAAATATTCAAGGAAGAATGTAATAATTTAGTCAATATTATTTGTCATTATCAAAATCATAGACTAGGGATCCTGGATTGCACAATCTCCCCCTTTTTTATGATGTCAAAATAATGTTAGTTGATAAGCAAGATAAGTGTTATTTCTTCCTAAGATCCCCCTCCTTAGATGATGGATTTTAAAAAATTGGGGGAATTTTTAATTTTAAAATTTTTACCTCAATTTTTTTTGTATTTTTTTTAATAGACAAAAAAGGTACAAAGCAATAAAAGCAGAATATGCTATTAAAAATAACCTAACATACAATCAATGAAAACAGACATCTTCTCCCCCTTTTGACATCACCAAAAAAAGAGTATCACACAAACAAAGAAATAAACTAGTACAAGAAAAAAAGGATTTTAATTTTTTTTGTTTAATTTATCAAACAACAATAATAAATAAAATAAAAATGTGTACACAAACAAATATATGCATGTTAAAAATGTTGCAAATCTGGTTTTGATGATGACAAACATGTTTCCAGTGTGTTTTGCTTGGCTAATTTGTTTCAGGCACAAAAGACCGCGAGCCACTCAAGCCAACTCAAGATCGGGTCCAAGTGTGTCAAATGTATGATTTTTCCTTTTATTGAGTCAATCGTAATGTAACTGATTCCCTAGCTAAGTAACCTTGCACACACACACTCAGGGAGAGAGATTGAGTGAATTAGAGTTTCTGTTGCAATTTTGTTCCGATCGTCCTGGACGATATCCACATCGTCCTGGATGATCCAGTTAAAACAGAAACCCTAATTAGGCCGACTAAGTTAAGAAGGTCTGATTAAGCAGATCGTCCTGGATGATCTTTGGATCGTACGGGATGATATTCTCAAATCAGAAATTCTCAGCCGCCAGATTAAGTTAGGCAAGTTTTATTTTAAGTATTTTGGTCTGATCGTCCCGGACGATACGTGTATCGTCCTGGACGATTCACTACAATCATGCCTAAATTAGTCTGGTAATTAAGGAAAGCAATTAATGTTTAATTAATACGATCACATCATCCTGGACGATCGCAGGATCGTCCCTGACGATCATGATCGTCTTGTACATTTCAGCTGTACGTCCAGAACTATGTACAAGACAATTTGGGGCCTTTTTGAACTAATCGTATCGGACGATTAACCTATCGTCCGGGACGATCAAGTCATTTTTTGGTCGTCCAGCACAGATTTCTCTGGACGACCCGAACTGTCTTCTGGACGATTTCCTTCAATTTGAACTAATCGTCCCGAACGATCGCAGGATCGTACGGGATGATATGAACAACTTTTTCTACTGATCGTCCAGAAGAGCCAGATCGTCCAGGCTGAAACAGCTGAATTTGAACTGATCGTATAGGACGATCTACCGATCGTCCTGGACGATCTTGGCCGACTAGTTGAGATTTAGGGCAAATTTTAAGCCCTCCTTTAAAAGAACTTTTCCTAATTTTAGGAAACATCTTTTGCTGCCTTCCTTCCCTGAGAAATCCTAGAGAGAGAGAGAGTTGGGAGAGAGAGAAGAGATCTTGTGAGGGGGAGTTAGTGAGGGATTCACTAAGGTTGCTCCAAGCACGGATCAGAGTCGTCTTCTCCGCTCGTCGTCTGTCGTCTAGTCGGTGTTCTTCGTGGGAGGACCGTTCGCAAGAAGATCCGTGTTCTCTGCCCGCTTCAGGAGGAAGCGAAAGGAGTTCGTAGGTTCTCTGCCTGCTTCAGGAGGAAGCGAAAGGAGTTCGAAGGTTCTCTGCCTGCTTCAGGAGGAAGCGAAAGGAGGTCGGGTTCTCTGCCTCACCGTGTGGTGAAAAGGAGGTGTTTTGTACAGGCTTCTCCGCCTTGCTGTGGGAGCAAAAGGAGAGTCACTTTCGTTTAGTGCAATACCCGGAGGGGAGGCTCCGGGGAGTGGACGTAGGTCAAGTTGACCGAACCACTATAAAATCTGGTTTGCTTTTTCTGATTCAGTTTTGCACTTTACTTTTCAATATAAATTGCTTGGGTGAATATCGTTGGTTGATCTTTTCGTTATTGTTTACTTGTTTCCGCTGCTAAGTATCGAAAAGATTTTCATAGTTATCGTGAAATTTTTAAATAACCAATTCACCCCCCCTCTTGGTTAGCCTCGGGACTAGTTCACTAGGGCTTAACATCCCTTTCGAACTTTTAAGTGGTATCAGAGCGGGATTCAAAATTTTTGTTTAAAAACTTTTGAATTTGATCCAATGGCTAACTGTAACAATCGTAATACTGCTGAAGGTTATTCTATTACCAGACCACCGTTGTTTGACAATATTCCTTTTGATTTTTGGAAAACACGCATGTCTACTTTTCTGCAATCTATTGATTATCGCATGTGGATGTTAGTTAAGGACGGATACAAACCACCTTTCCGAATGATTAACAATGTAAAAACTGAATTGCCGTTTGCTGATTGGACGTTTGATGATCGTGATTTAGCACAGTTGAATGCAAAATGTTTGAACTGTTTCTTTTGTGCTTTGAAATCTGAAGACTATATGCGTGTTTCTACTTGTACAACGGGAAAGGAAATCTGGGATAGGTTATGTATAACATGCGAAGGTACAACTGATGTCAAACAATCTAGGTTAAACATCTTGTTACATGATTACGAACTTTTTCGCATGAAACCTAGTGATACTATTTCAGAAATGTACACAAGGTTCACTCAGATTGTTACCTCTTTGCATGCTTTAGGTAGAGAACTTACCAACTACGAAAGAGTGAACAAGATTCTTAGATGTTTGCCTGCTTCTTATGATGCTAAGATTACTGCTATTACTGAATCCAAAGATTTAAATACTTACTCTATTGACAGCTTACTTGGATCACTCATTGCTTACGAGCAAGGGGTGAACCAAAGGCAACTTGATGCAGGTGAACGCAAGAAAGAGAAGACCGTGGCACTAAAGGCCAAAGATTCAGATGCTAGTACTTCCGGGTCTGATAGCGACGAAGTTGCCTTAATCACAAGGCAATTCAAAAGCTTTCTAAGGAAGAAATATAAGAACTATCAGAAGTGGAACAAGGGTAAGTTCAATAAAAACTTTAAGGGTTCATCTGAATCGGTTTGTTTTGAATGCAGGAAGCCTGGACACATTAAGGCTGATTGTCCAACACTTAAAGCTCACCCAAGCAAGGAGAAGAGTGAGGAGAAACCAAAGTTCAGGAAGGACAAGAAGCAGATTCAGAAGGCGTTCTGGGCAGACTCTGCATCCGACTCTTCTGAGACTGAAGCTGAAGAGGAGGAAACAAACTTGTGTCTGATGGCGGATGATCACCCTGGTCAGTCGGACCAGGAAGAGGTATGTGAGCTTACTTACGATCAGTTATTTGAAGTTTCTAAAAAAATTCATACATCGTATAGGAAGCTTAAGAAAACCCATGCTAGTTTGAAAATAGACTATTTGACTTTACAAAAAGAGCATGATTCTGTAGTTAAAGATTATTCCACACTTGATTCCAATCACATGTCTCTGCTTGATGAGTTTGATGAATTGAACAAAAAATATTCTGATTTAGTTTCTGAGCATGATTCTTTGAAAACCACGCATGTTGATTTAGAAAAAGCTTTTAAAGAGTTAGATACAATGGCATGTGAAGTAGAAAGTAGCAAGGGAGCTTTAAAATTTGAAATTGCATGTTTAAAGAAAGAGAATGAGTTTTTGAAAGTAAAAATTAGTGCTTTTGAAAAGAATAAAACACCGCCTACCTTTGAATAGTTTTATGCACCGCCACCTTTTAAAAATTCTATTGCAAGTTCATCAAAGCATGTTTCATACACTACTAGGAAGAGGCACTATCACTCACGACGTTTAGTTAATCCTTTTCCTGGTGTTAGATGTTTTTCATGTGGCATGTTAGGACACATATCACACACTTGTACTGTTCACCGTAGTACACATTGGGTGTGGAGACCCAAACTGCATGTTCCACAGCACAGCACGCATGCATCGCATTCTTCTTTTCATAAGAAGGAACCCAAACCTGTTTGGGTTCCTAAGACTGACATTTGATGATTTTGTAGGTGTGCTCTCACACAAGACCTCGTGAGAGCATGTGGTACCTGGACAGCGGATGTTCTAGACATATGACTGGAGATGCAAATCAGTTCATTTCGCTGGAGGCCAGAGCTGGAGGCAAGGTTACACTTGGAGATAACACCACCAGGAAGGTGGTAGGCACATGTATAATTGGTGATTCAAAGAACTTTATGATTGATAATGTTTTGCTTGTAGATGGACTGAAACACAACCTGCTGAGCATCAGTCAACTCTGCGACAAGGGATACAGCATCAAATTCCTGCCCACTGGCTGCATTTTAAGCTTAAATGATGAAGTTGTTTTGCAGGGGCAAAGGATCAACAACGTCTACAAGCTGGATGTAAGTAGCACTAAATCTGATAATTCAATTTGCTTAAAAACTGCTGCTGATGAGTCTTGGTTATGGCATAGGAGATTGTGTCATGCCAGTATGAAAACCCTTAGGAGAGTCACCCAAAAGGACTTAGTTAGAGGTGTGCCCAAGCTTAAGTTCACTAAGGATCACCTGTGTGATGCCTGTTAGTTGGGGAAGCAAGTCCAGTCCTCTTTTCACTCTGTTAAGGACATTAGCACCTCTAGACCTTTAGAAGTTCTTCACATGGACCTCTTTGGACCCATTAGCACTGGCAGCTTAGGGGGGAGAGTTTATGGTTTTGTGATTGTAGATGATTATTCAAGGTTCACTTGGATTAAGTTTTTGTCACACAAATCTGAGTCATTTGATGAGTTTAGATCTTTCTCTACTTGGATTCAGAAGAAGTTAGGATGTGAGATTATTACCATCCATAGTGATCACGGAGGGGAGTTTGAAAATGAAAGATTTGGAAGTTTTTGTGAGAACCATGGGATAGTCACAATTTTTCAGCTCCTAGGACCCCTCAGCAGAACGGGGTAGCTAAAAGGAAGAACAGGACCTTAGTGGAAGCCGCTAGAGCCATGCTTGCCGAGTATTCACTTCCAAAATACTTTTGGGCTGAAGCGGTGAACACTGCCTGTTATGTGCTGAATAGGGTGAATGTAAGAGTCAAACTGAACAAGACACCTTATGAGATCATTAAGGGTAGAACACCAAATCTGTCCCACCTCCATGTCTTTGGCTGTAAGGTTTTCATTCTGAACAACGGGAAGTCACCCTTAGGAAAATTTGACCCCAAATCTGATGAAGGAGTGTTCTTAGGATATTCAAGTGTGGGGAAATCCTTTAGGGTGTTCAATAGGAGGACTTTGGTGGTGGAAGAAACAACCCATGTAGTGTTTGATGAATCTGATCCTAAGGAGTCTAGATCTGAAGTAGAAGATGAAGAGATTGTTGAGGTTATCCAAGGAGTTGGAAATACAAATTTGGAGGAAAGGGTAGAACCTCAAACCCCATTGCCTAGAGATTGGAGATATTCTTCGAGTCATCCTAAAGAACTGATCTTAGGAGACCCTTCTGAAGGTGTTAGGACTAGGCATGGACTTAGGAAGGAAGTAAACCATTCTGCCTTTATCTCAATGACTGAACCCACCAACATCAATCAAGCCCTGTCGGATGAATTTTGGATTTTAGCTATGCAGGAAGAATTGAATAATTTGTAAGGAATGATGTTTGGGAGTTAGTAGAAAGACCTAAAAATCAAAGTATTGTGGGAACCAAGTGGGTCTTTAAGAATAAGATGAATGATTCTGGTGTGGTGGTGAGAAATAAGGCAAGATTGGTGGCTAAGGGGTATAATCAGATAGAAGGGATTGATTTTGAGGAGACTTTTGCCCCTGTAGCTAGATTGGAAGCCATTAGAGTGCTACTAGCCTTTGCCTGTTATAAGGGATTTAAGCTGTTTCAAATGGATGTCAAGAGTGCCTTTTTAAATGGGGTAATTAAAGAAGATGTTTTTGTAGAACAACCCCCAGGTTTTGAGAGTTCCCAATATCTAAGTCATGTCTATAAATTAAAAAAGGCCTTATATGGATTGAAACAGGCACTCAGAGCTTGGTATGAGAGGCTTAGCACATTCCTGTTAGAAAGAGAGTTTGTTAAGGGGAGCGTAGACACCACCCTTTTTCTGAGGAGATTAGGAGATGACTTACTCATTGTCCAGATCTATGTTGATGATATAATTTTTGGATCTTCTGATAAATACTTATGTGAAGAGTTTTTTAAAACAATGAGTAAAGAGTTTGAGATGAGTATGATGAGAGAATTGTCCTACTTTTTGGGGTTTAGCATAAGGCAAACGGATGATGGAACCTTTCTCAATCAATCAAAATACACTAAGGACATTTTGAAGAAATATGAAATGGACAAAGCCAAGCCAATCAATACTCCCATGCCCTCCTCAGTTCAGTTAGATAAGGATTCAAATGGAAAATCTGTTGATCAGAAGAAGTATAGAGGGATAATAGGTTCACTGCTTTACCTGACTGCTAGCCGACCTGATATCATGTTTAGTGTCTGTCTTTGTGCTAGGTTTCAGGCTGATCCTAAAGAGTCCCACCTGACTGCTATTAAGAGAATTCTTAGATATCTTTTAGGGACCCCAAACCTAGGAATTTGGTACCCTAGGCACAACACCTCTTTTGAGATCATTGGATATTCTGACTCTGACTTTGCGGGGTGTAGGGTGGATAGGAAGAGTACCTCTGGGACTTGTCAATTCATAGGACAGTCGTTAGTCTCCTGGTCCAGTAGAAAATAGAACTCAGTTGCACTTTCCACTGCTGAAGCTGAGTACATTGCCTTAGGGAGTTGTGTGGCCCAAGTTCTTTGGTTGAAGCAGCAAGTTTTGGATTTAGGAGTACCTGTTGGCACAATTTCTGTTCTGTGTGATAATACTAGTGCCATCTGTATCTCTAAGAATCCAATCCAATATTCTAGGACCAAACACATTGACATTAGGCATCACTTCATTAGGGACCATGTTACAAAAGGGGACATTGAGCTACACCACGTAGCAACTGAAAATCAGCTGGCTGACATATTCACTAAACCACTGGCCTTTGACTCATTCAGCATTTTGAGAACCAGATTAGGAGTGATTGATATAAATGCTTGATTCTGATGACTGCTGATTTATGATTGTTATGATTGGTATTCTGATTTTAGTTAGTTAGTTTTTGTATTCTAATTTCTGATTTCTGTTAGTTAGTTTTGGTTTGATTATTTGCTTTCAGTTGATTTTATTTCTTCTGCTGATTTCTGTGTTACCCTTTTTTGTTAATTTGATTTGAGTATTTACTTTGCTATGATTTTCTACCTGTTTTTATTTATTTACGGGTTCATATCTTGCACTTACTGTTTTATGCTTTTCAAGATCTGATCACCGCTCACTACTTCTGGTGATCTGAATTTTTGACTGGGAGTTTTTACCTTGTTTTGGTTTGGAAGCTGATAAGCAGTGATTGACTTCGCTGAATCTGTTAAAGGGAAGAAACATTGATAATTGTTTCTCTTCCTCTAACTCCTTTACTGGTGTGTAGTTTCTTTTGAATAAAAATCCTTTTCAAAATTAAAATGTTAGTTTTTGAAATAGAGATTATTTTATCTTCCTACAGTAATCTGCCTCATATCAATAGTATTTTTCAAAGTCTTGAGTCATTAGTTTGATTTTCTAAACCAAGTGATTGCATTTATCATATGTTGTATGAATTTTGTTTTGTGAATCATTCTTCCTTACTGCGGAGAGTCGTCTCCTATGTCTGGAAGATAATCTCACAGCTGAGACTCTTTAATGATTATGAAAAGGAGAAAGCTTATAAAAGATGCGCAGTGCGCCAGATAATTTGAAAAAGAGGCATAAAATGAGCCCAAAACTGAAAAGATGCGAAATTGCCAAATTGGATACACAAAGTGTATCAAAAATCAAAAGATGCGCAAAGCGCCAACCAATTTGAAAAAGAGGCACAAAATGAGCCCAACACAAGCTTTCTTTCCTTTCAGATTATTAAATGTCTTAGAAAAATCTGTGCGCCACTTAATATTTTCAAAAGCTTGAGTCTTGAAAATCCTGATTTCTGATTTTTCACTTTGTAACACTATTATATCAGATATTTTTCTAGAACGAGGCTTGAAAGGATTTCTTTTCAAATCTAATGTCTTTTATTCTGAATCGGATTTTTGTTTTGAAAGGGGTTTGCATTGATAAGGTGCCCGGGGTCGGAGTTACGAAAGTTGATTATTTCCAACCTTTTTTGGATTTCAGTGCTGTCAATTGTCCTGTCATTGGTTTTTGAATCTAAAATCAAGGAAAAATTCTAATTTTCCTGTTTTGTAGTTTGTTCTATTTATGTTTTATTTTATGTTTTATTTCAGTGTTCTGTTTTTCGCTCCTCCTTTTTGTGATGTCAAAAGGGGGAGTCAGAGTTGTAGTCGTGTCGTGTCTGTTTCTATTTTCTGTTTCATATTTTCTGTATTGTTTGAGCTGTTAAATGAAAATTAAAAAAAAATATTTGTTTTGTTTGATCTCCTAGGTTACCTTGGTTTTCAGACTACTTTACAAATGTTTGCCATCATCAAAAAGGGGGAGATTGTTACAAATCTGGTTTTGATGATGACAAACATATTTCCAGTGTGTTTTGCTTGGCTAATCTGTTTCAGGCACAAAAGACCGCGAGCCACTCAAGCCAACTCAAGATCGGGTCCAAGTGTGTCAAATGTATGATTTTTCCTTTTATTGAGTCAATTGTAATGTAACTGATTCCCTAGCTAAGTAACCTTGCACACACACACTCAGGGAGAGAGATTGAGTGAATTAGAGTTTCTGTTGCAATTTTGTTCCGATCGTCCTGGACGATATCCACATCGTCCTGGACGATCCAGTTAAAACAGAAACCCTAATTAGGGTGACTAAGTTAAGAAGGTCTGATTAAGCAGATCGTCCTGGACGATCTTTGGATCGTACGGGACGATATTCTCAAATCAGAAATTCCCAGCCGCCAGATTAAGTTAGGCAAGTTTTATTTTAAGTATTTTGGTCTGATCGTCCCGGACGATACGTGTATCGTCCTGGACGATTCACTACAATCATGCCTAAATTAGTCTGGTAATTAAGGAAAGCAATTAATGTTTAATTGATATGATCACATCGTCCTGGACGATCGCAGGATCGTCCCGGACGATCATGATCGTCTTATGCATTTCAGCTGTACGTCCAGAACTATGTACAGGACGATTTGGGGCCTTTTTGAACTAATCGTACCGGACGATTAACCTATCGTCCGGGACGATCAAGTCATTTTTTGGTCGTCCAGCACAGATTTCTCTAGACGACCCGAACTGTCTTCTGGACGATTTCCTTCAATTTGAACTAATCGTCCCGGACGATCGCAGGATCGTACGGGACGATATGAACAACTTTTTCTACTGATCGTCCAGAAGAGCTAGATCGTCCAGGCTGAAACAGCTGAATTTGAACTGATCGTACAGGACGATCTACCGATCGTCCTGGACGATCTTGGCCGACAAGTTGAGATTTAGGGCAAATTTTAAGCCCTCCTTTAAAAAAACTTTTCCTAATTTTAGGAAACATCTTTTGCTGCCTTCCTTCCCTGAGAAATCCTAGAGAGAGAGAGAGTTGGGCGAGAGAGAAGAGATCTTGTGAGGGGGAGTTAGTGAGGGATTCACTAAGGTTGCTCCAAGCACGGATCAGAGTCGTCTTCTCCGCTCGTCGTCTGTCGTCTAGTCGGTATTCTTCGTGGGAGGACCATTCGTAAGAAGATCCGGGTTCTCTGCCCGCTTCAGGAGGAAGCGAAAGGAGTTCGTAGGTTCTCTGCCTGCTTCAGGAGGAAGCGAAAGGAGTTCGAAGGTTCTCTGCCTGCTTCAGGAGGAAGCGAAAGGAGGTCGGGTTCTCTGCCTCACCGTGTGGTGAAAAGGAGGTGTTTTGTACAGGCTTCTCCGCCTTGCTGTGGGAGCAAAAGGAGAGTCACTTTCGTTTAGTGCAATACCCGGAGGGGAGGCTCCGGGGAGTGGACGTAGGTCAAGTTGACCGAACCACTATAAAATCTGGTTTACTTTTTCTGATTCAGTTTTGCACTTTACTTTTTAATATAAACTGCTTGGGTGAATATCGTTGGTTGATCTTTTCGTTATTGTTTACTTGTTTCCGCTGCTAAGTATCGAAAAGATTTTCATAGTTATCGTGAAATTTTTAAATAACCAATTCACCCCCCCTCTTGGTTAGCCTCGGGACTAGTTCACTAGGGCTTAACATCCCTTTCGAACTTTCAAAAAATATATATGAAAGGTTGTTTATAAATAATTTTTTTTTCTTGGCTACATGATCTCTTATGAAGTGATGCCTAATGTCTATATGCTTTGTGCAGGAGTGTTGAATTAGATTTTTGGATATACAATTTGCACTAGTGTTGTCACACATAATTGGGATAGTTCTTATAGGTAGTCCAAGATCTAAGAGTTGTTGTTTCAACCATATAACTTGAGCAACACAACTCCCTACTGCTATATATTCTGCCTCAGCTATGGAAAGGGCTACTGAATTTTGCTTTATATTGGACTAGGAAACTAAAGATTATCTTTTGAATTGACAGATTCCAGAGGTGCTTTTTCTATCTACCCTATATTCTGTAAAATTAGAATCTGAATACCCTATGATTTTAGAAGAGGTGTTGTGTCTAGGATACTAAATTGCTACGTTTGGGGTGCCTAGTAGACATCTAAGAATTCTCTTGACAGTAGTCAATTGGGATTCTTTTGGGTCAGCTTGAAATCGGGCACAGAGGCATACACTAAACATTGTATCCGGTCTACTTGCAGTTAAATAAAGGAGTGATCTAATTATTCCCCTATATATTTTTTGGTCTACTGACTTTCCATTTGGGTCTTTGTCTAGTTGAATGGAAGAACTCATGAGACTGTTCATGGCCTTAACATTGTCTATTTCATATTTTTTTAGAATCCTTGATGTACTTAGATTGGCTAAGGAATGTTCCATCCTTTATCTGTTTTACACTAAATCCAAGGAAGTAATTAAGTTCTCCCATCATGCTCATTTCAAACTTGTTACTCATTGTTTTTGAAAATTTATCACATATGGTTTTGTCATAAGATCCAAATAAGATGTCTATACATAAATCTGAACAATGAGTATCTCATCTTCTACCCTTTTTAAGAAGAGGGTGGTGTCCACACTACCCTTAATAAAGCCTCAATCTAGTAGGAATGAGCTAATTCATTCATACAAGGCTCAAGGTGCTTGCTTTAACCCATACAATGTAATGCTCCTAAGGTTCTACTCTATCTCTTATGGAAATGGTTTCTACCCCCTGAATGACCTCTACTTCTTCTTCTTCTTCAACTTTAGGTTCAAAGGTCCTATCTAATTCATCAAATACTACATGTGAAGATTCTTCTACTACCAGGATCCTCTTATTGAAGATTCTATAGTCCTTACCTATAGATGAATAACTTAAGAAGACACCTTCATCAGACTTGGGAACAAATTTTCCTAAGGGAGATTTCCCATTGATTAAGATAAAGAATTTGCAACCAAAGACATACAAGTGGGAAAGATTGGGTGTCCTACCCTTAAGGAGTTTATAGGGTGTTTTATTCAACTTGGATCTAATGTTCATCCTATTTAAAACATAATAAGAAGTGTTCATTACTTCTGCCCAAAAGTATCTAGGTAGAGTGTATTCAGCTAGCATTATCCTAGCATCTTTTACCAAGGTTCTATTCTTTCTCTCAGCTATCCCATTTTACTGAGGGGTCCTAAGGCCAGAGAAGTTATGCTCTAATCTAATCTCTAGATAGAAAGATTCAAACTTATCATTTTCAAACTCTCCACTATGATCACTATGAATTGTTGAGATTTTACATCATATTTTCTTTTTAATCGAAGTGAAGAAGGCCCTAAATTACTCAAATGACTCACTCTTATATGCTAGGAATCTTACCCAAGTGAATTTAGAGAAGTCATCTACCAGCACAAATCCATAAGCTTTCCCTCCTAAGCTAGTTGTGCTAACAGGTCCAAATAGGTCCATGTGAAGGATTTCTAGTGGCCTAGATGTGTTCACATCCTTAATTGAGTGAAATGATAATTTTACTTATTTTCCTAGTCGGCAGGCATCTCATAGATGGTCCTTAGTGAAATTTAACTTAGGTATGTCTCTAACTAGGTTTTTCTGAGTGATATTCCTAAGTGTTTTCATGATAGCATGGCATAGTCTCATATGCTATAGCCAAGAGACATCAATTATTATTTTTAAATATAAGAAATTAAAATTTTCAATGCAGTTAAGGTCTACCATTTAGACATTGTTCATCCATTTTTCTTCTAACATAAGTTTGTCATTTAAGCTAATCATATATTTATTAGAAAGAAACTTTATGTCAAATCCTTTGTCACATAGTTGGCTAATACTTAACATATTATGCTTTAAACCATCAACTAATAAAATATTTTTAATCATAAAATTCTTAGAATTTCTAATGATACTTGAGCCCACCACTTTCCTAGTGGTGTTGTCTCCTAAAGTCACCTTGCCTCCTGACCTGGCCTCTAGTGTAATGAATTGATTGATGTCTCCAGTCATGTGTCTCGAGCAGCCACTACCCAGGTATAATATACTCTCACAAGGTCTTTTGTGAGGGCACCCCTACAATGTCAATTAAGCATTAGATTTTGGAACCCATGTGAGTTTGGGATCCACCTTATGCTTGAGTGAATGAGATGTATGCATGATATGCTATGATGAATGCAATTTAGGTCTCCATACTAGATGTGTCCTATGGTGGATTGTGCCAGTGCAGGCTATGTGACCTAACATGCCATAAGAGTAACACCTAACACCAAGAAATGGGTTTACTAACCTGTGTGGGTGATGGTGCCTCTTCCTAAGTATGTGTGATGCATGCAATGTTGAGGGGTTATTCATTGAGCTAGCGAGGGTGATGGTTTATTATTTTCTAGTGCTATAACCTTTATTCTTAAGAATTCATTTGCACTTTCGTAGCTTGATACTTATAATTTTAATGCATGCTCATAGTTATCTAGTTGACATGCAAGTTCTTCTAATTCCTTAAATGCATTTTCTAGTTCAACATGTAATGATTTTAAGGAATCGTGTGTAATAGTTAATTCAATATGCATCTTATTTTATGAATCCAATTCATCAAGCAGGGACATATGATCTCCATCTAAGTCAAAATATTCTTTAACTAAATTAGCATGCACTTTTTATAAAGTACTAAAATTAGTGTTAAGACTAGCATGCATTGTCTTTAATTTCCTATACGAGTCATAAAGTTTTTTAGAAATAACTAACAATTCATCATAAGAAAGTTGGCATACCTCATCTTGATCTGATTGATCAAGATTATCATTAGCCATAAGACACAAATTTGTTACCTCCTCCTTTCTTTCTTCTTCTAATTATTCTTAGGCAGAGTCAGCCTAGAAGGCTTTTTATGTCTTTAGCTTGCCCTTCTTATACTCTGGATTCTCCCCCTCCTTCTCCTTGGTTGGGTGAGTCTTCACATTGGGGCAATCACCTTGGAGGTGACCTAGTTTCCTGCACTCAAAGTGAATTATGTCAGATGTAACTTTAATATTCTTTGATCTTTTACCATTGTTCCAGTTATTTTGATGACGCCTTTGTTTCCTATTTCAAAAATTCTTGAACTAATGGGTCATCTAGGCTATGTCATCATCTTCCTTCACTATAGATCTCTCACTTTCTAAATTGTTCACTTTTAGAGCCATAATTCACTCCTCCTTCTTTTCTCCTGTATTACTTTGCCTTTGACTCACTCCTTGCTCGTAGGTAATGAGTGACCCAAGCAAATTATCAATGAAATAAATGTTTAAATCATTGGACTCAGTTATTGAAGTTATTTTTGCATCGTAAGAACTAGGTAAGCATCTCAAAATTTTATTAACTTTTTCAGAATTAGATAACTCTCTACCTAATGCATGCAAAGATGTCACAATCTGGGTGAACTTAGTGTACATTTCAAATACAGTCTCGCTAGGTTTCATGCAAATGAGTTCATTTTCATGTAGTAATATGTTTAGCCTAGACTATTTAACCTCACTAGTTCCTTCATAGGTGATACACAATCTATCCTAGATCTCCTTACCAATAGTACAAGTAGACACTCGCATATAATCTACTGGTTTCAACATGCAAAAGAAATAATTCAAGCATTTTGCATTTAACTGTGCAAGTTCCCTATCCATATTGCTCCATTCGTTAAATAAAAATTTAGTTTTAATTCCATTCAAAAGATGAAAAGGTGTAGAGTAACCTTCTTGTACCAACATCCACATGCAGTAGTCTATAGATTATAAAAATATAAACATGCAAATTTTTCAAAAGTCAAACGGTATATTATCAAATAAGGGTTGACAGGTTATGAAATAACCCTCCGCAGTGTTACGATTACCAAAATATGCCATGGATTATATGTATCTACATTTTCTAAAACACTATTTTGAGACCCCTCTCTAATACCACTTGAAATTATGAGATGTGCCAAAAGGGGGGTGAATTGGTATTTTAAAAAATTAATCCTAAATAAGAGTACTAATTTTTATAGACTTTTCAAAACACTTAGAAATAAGCAATTTTAATTTTTGAATGTGGAAGCTAATAAATTAAATATGCTTTGAAAATAGTGATGATGAAATTCTAATTATCACAACAAAATATTAATTTCTTACTTTTCACCAAGTAGTTGTAGCAAAAATTAAAAGCAAGAAATAAAATACAGAATAAAAAAAAGAACACTAAAGATTTTTATAGTGGTTTGGTTAACCTTGACCTACATCCACTCCCCAGAGTCCTCCACTCTGAGAATTGCACTAATCAAAAAGTGACTCTCCTTCTGCTCCCACAGCAAGGCGGAGATGCCTTTACAAAACTCACTTTCACCTTCCGGGTGTGGCAGAGTGCCGGATGCTATGTCACCCTCCCAGTAATGGCAACGGACCTTCTCATTTTTCTCGCTCCTAGAGAAGGCAGAGAACCTCAAGGACTTTCACCTAGAAGCCTCTCTCCCTAGAGAGCTTCTAAGAGACTCACCAAGGTCATAGGAGGAGAAAGCGTATAGCTAGCCCGGTGCAACCATGTGATCCCCTCACACTACTTCTCCGCCACGCTCAACTTCACCTTCTCCTTCCTCTCAACCTAAGATCACTCTCAGATCTCCACTAAGAGTTCCTTCTTCTATCACGTTCCTCTTTCTCCACCTTGTAAAAGAAACTTAAAACCTAATTTTTATATTAGGCTTCAAGAAACCCTAAAAATTCAAGTTAGTCGTCACTGTTCGTATAGTACAATCCAAGTTCGTACAGTACAATCAGTTCAAAACTACTCCCACCCAGTATGAAGCAAAATGAACAGTTCATAATTTTTCAGCACATCATACCGTACGATCAAAAGATCATCCGGTGCGATCTATTTAATTTCCTCTATTCGTACAGGGTAAATCCTGGGACGACCGATAGTCATCACTGTTAATCATCCCACACTATATACTTTATACAATATGGTTAGTTCATTTCAAGTAATTAATAATGCATGATATGAATCTTATACAATATGATTAGTACAATAATCGTGGTTTCGTCTGGTACGATCTCTGGGATGACCAAACTTCATCTCTATTCATCATATAGTATGAACATCAATCATTAATTAAATAATGATTTATTTGCCTAATTATAGGGGTTAATTTTAGTAAGATTTCAAATGATCATATAGTATGATTATAATCGTACAACACGATTAGTTCAAAAATCAAATTTAAAAAATATTAAATTAAGCTGGCGGCTAGGATTTTTAGATTGAAATGAATCGTATAGTACGATCAGTTCATAGAGACTAATTTTGCAATTAGCCGTTAAGCCTATTTTCAAATAATAGATTGTACAATATGAATAAAAATTGTATAGTATGATTTGTGTTAAAAAAATTTAGCTTAATAAAAAAAACTCTCCCATGTCTGTGTGTGTGTATGCATGGTCACCCAATTTGCATACACTCTTTTGTGGCCAGACTCAAGAAATAAAAAATAAAGAAAATAAAAATTACATACTCATTTACATCCTATTCTACCCAATCTTGATTCTTCAGCAGTCTTGAGCGAAGGAGGCCTGCTACTAGAAGAGCTTATCAAACTATCATATGTTAGTAAGGAGTAAGGCTAGATCCGTTTTACTGTTCGGCTGGTGTGGTTCACCGTATTAGCTAACGTCCAGATGTCTTGACCCATTAACTAAAAGCATTACCTACGAGGCAATGAGTTGCCATATCAGAATATTATAAGCCAGTGAAGGCCACGCTGTTAGCACTTATGCCTTTCACTAGCAAGATGTATCTTTCTTGAAATGTTAGTGCTCACAGACAAAAATAATATCTAAAATATTCAATAAAGAATGTAATAATTCAGTCAATATTATTTATCATCATCAAAATTAAAGACTAGGGATCCTAGATTGCAACACAATCCAGGCCTAAATCCAGACTTCAATCAAGACTTTAGTCCAAATCTCAATCCAATTTTCAATCAAACTCTAATCCAGCCCTCAATCAATCTTCAGTGAATCTCTAATCAAGATTCAATTCTATCCAAACATTAATAATTATTCAATTCATTGTAATTGATATGCATAGTTCAAATTTAATCATTTAAATCCAAGATCCGAAGCAAATCTAGCATTCCAGACCAAAACCCAAGGTTAAAGGCCTTTGTCCTGAAACACTTTCTAGGTCATTTTTCAATCATTTCAAAACCTAGATAAATGACCTCTGATTCATGAAATATTAATTGCATATTGATTAGGAATATCGCTAGGTTCAACCCTCCAAATTTGAGCCCAATCTGAGATCTCTAGCCCCAGAAACTAAATTGAAATCCAAAGGCTGCAAAACCTTCAAATATTTACACCCTATGCCACAAGACCTTCCACTGTGTAGATTTTGACCTTGGAGCCTCCTCCAAAACCTTTTATCATGTCCATAACCTTTATTATGACATTTTAAACATTAAACTACATTTTGATAGACATAATTTGACCCCAGTTGCTCAGGGGTCAAAATGACAAAAATGCCCCTTAAAGGTAAAATTGAACTTTCCTTTAAACTTCAACATGGCCCAGTCAAATTGAACCATGAAACCTCCTCTAATGTATCCTAAACACCATTAGGAGCGCATTGGACTCAAACCCAAACCCTTGTCAAGCTTGGTTGACCAAGTCAACCAATTTGACCAAAATCCCTTTTAAGGACTTAAATGGTCATTTTAATTCAAATGGCCTCATCGTTGTAAGAGATCACTTTCATTCAACTCAAAACATTAAAACAAATATGTTGTGCCCAAACCTAGACATTGGGTCAACCTTCTTAACCAAGTCAACTTAGGTTGACCAAATCAACCTTTAAGTCCTTTCTATATTGAATCAATCTTAAATGTATTCAAAACTTCATCAAAACTCCTTGATCACCTTTTCTAGTGATTTGGATTTGACTAGTCAACCTGGCCCAGTCAATTATTGACTTGGTCAACAAGGCCTAAGTCCACTCAAACCATACATAATTCAATCAAACCAATCCTTTCTATTAAATCAACCTATATAAACTCTATCAAACCCTCAAGCATACTCCTTTGCATGGTTAAAACATATTCAAGCTTATCATGAGTCAACCATTGATTGGTTTGACTTCATCAAACTTTAATCCATGGTCAAACTTTACATTCCATGCATTCATCCATTTAAACTTCAATCTCATTGTTTTAACTATCCTCAAAACCAATCTACTCAATGCCTTGAATCCTTCCTAAAACACCTCACATCAAATCATATTTATTTTGACCAAGTCCACTCATTTAGACTTGGTCAAAATTCATTTAAGCTCACATACCCTCATTCAAACTCTAACTCCGTGTTCTTATACCCCTCTCAAATCATCCAACTAGCATTCAAGACCCTCTCATCTGCCACATCACTTGGATGACCTATTGACTATTCAAACTAGTCAACAAATGGTCAAAAGGACATTAAATGGTCAAATTTAAAGTCTCAAGCTTAATCATTCTTATTTAAAACCATTCCATCCATTTAAATACGTTCCAAAAGCCTCTTAACCCTTATTTAAACCCAACATAACCTACGGATCAAGCTTAAGCAGCCCTAATGGTCCCAAAGATCCATGTGAGGACAAAACTTGCTTTACAAGTCACTATCCTTGGGTTGTCCTGAAAGTTCGATAGGGATGTTAAGCCCTAGTGAACTAGTCCCGAGGCTAACCAAGAGGGGGGGGTGAATTGGTTATTTAAAAATTTCACGATAACAATGAAAATCTTTTTATAACGTGCAGCGGAAACAAATTAAAATAATGATAAAAAGATCAACCACAGATATTCACCCAAGTAGTTAATATCAGAAAAGTAAAGTGCAAAACTGAATCAGAAAAGTAAACAAGATTTTATAGTGGTTCGGTCAACTTGACCTACGTCCACTCCCCGGAGCCTCCCCTCCGGGTATTGCACTAAACAAAAGTGTCTCTCCTTTTGCTCCCACAGCAAGGCGGAGAAGCCTGTACAAACACCTCCTTTTCACCACACGGTGAGGCGGAGAACCCGACCTCCTTTCGCTTCCTCCTGAAGCAGGCAGAGAACCTTCGAACTCCTTTTGCTTCCACCTGAAACAGGCAGAGAACCCCGAAACTTCTTGCGAACGATCCTCCCACGAGGAACACCTACTAGACGAAAGACGACGAGCGGAGAAGACGACTCTGATCCGTGCTTGGAGCAACCTTAGTGAATCCCTCACTAACTCACCCTCACAAGATCTTCTCTCTCTCTCCCAACTCTCTCTCTCTCTAGGGTTTCTCAGGGAAGGAAGGCAGCAAAAGATTTTCCTTAATTTTGGAAAAAGTTCTTTTAAAGGAGGGCTTAAAATTTGCCATAAATCTCAACTGGTCGGCCAAGATCGTCCAGGACGATCGGTAGATCGTCCTGTACGATCAGTTCAAATTCAACTGTTTCAGCCTGGACGATCTGGCTCTTCTGGATGATCAGTAGAAAAAATTATTCATATCTTCCCGTACGATCCTGCGATCGTCTGAGACGATTAGTACAAATTGAGGAAAATCGTCCAGAAGACAGTTCGGGTCGTCCAGAGAAATCTGTGCTGGACGACCAAAAAATGACTTGATCGTCCAGGACGATAGGTTCATCGTCCTGTACGATTAGTTCAAAAAGGCCCCAAATCGTCCTGAACACAGTTCGGGTCGTACAGCTGAAATGCACTAAACGATCATGATCGTCCGGGACGATCCTGTGAGCGTCCAGGACGATATGATCGTATCAACCAAAAATAAATTACTTTCCTTAATTACCAGATTAAATTAGGCATGATTGTACCGGACGATCAGACCAAGTATCTAAAAATAAGAACTTGCCTAACTTGATCTGGCGGTTGAGAATTTCTGATTTGGGCATATCGTCCCGTACGATCCGGAGATCGTCCAGGACGATCTGCTTAATCAGACCCTCTTAACTTAGTCGCCCTAATTATGGGTTCCTGTTTTGGCTGGATCGTCCAGGATGATGTGAAAATCGTCCAGGACGATCTGAACAAAATTTTAACAGAAACTCTAATTCACTCAATCTCTCTCCCTGAGTGTGTGTGTGCAAGGTTACTTAGCTAGGGAATCAGTTACATTACAATTGGCTCAATAAAAAGAAAAATCATATATTTGACACACTTGGACCCGATCTTGAGTTGGCTTGAGTGGCTCGCGGTCTTTTGTGCCTAAAACAGATTAGCCAAGCAAAACACACTCGAAACATCTTTGTCATCATCAAAACCAAATTTGCAACAATCTCTCCCTTTTTGATGATGGCAAATATTTGTAAAGTAGTCTGAAAATAAAAGTAAACTAGGAGATCAAACAAAACAAACATTTTTTAAATTTTCATTTAACAGCTAACATAATACAGGAAATATGACTCAGAAAACAGAAATAGTCACGACTACAACTGACTCCCCCTTTTGACATCACAAAAAGGAGGAGGGAAAAATAGAACACTGAAATAAAACATAAAATAGAACAACTACAAAACAGGAAACTAAAACTGAGGCGGATCCTGATCGGAAGAAGGAGGTGGCGGTGGAGGGTAGAAGTAATGGTGAATGGCCTGAAAGTGAGCTCCGAACCAGGCCATGTCCTGGTCGTGCTGCTGTTGCTGCTGCGCAGCATAGTCCGCGAAGTGTTGGATGTCCTCGTTGTGCTGCTGCTCCTGGGCAACCACGTAGGAGTCAAAACGGGCCTCCCACTGGTCAAAGCGCTGCACCAGGTGGTCAGAGGGAGAGGCAATGCGAAGGGTTGCAGGTGCCTCTGGTGCAGCAGGAACTGGAATAGCCTCTTCCTCTTCTTCCTCAACATCCGGGGCGGGCTCCGGATATAGTCGGGTGCTGTGTAGGACATGGAATGAGTTGTTTGTGAAGAAGGAAGGAGGGACATCAGGAGGGACAGGATACTGAAGGTCATATTTTATCTCTAAGGCACAGTGAATAAGATGACCTAAAGCTAGATTTGGGCGACGCCTGTGGCCCGGATCTCTAATGGTGGTGAGGTGTTCTATGTATCGGATGATCAGATCAGAGGCATTAAATTCTCGACGGGTCATGATGTAGTAGGTGGTCAAGGACAGGAGCGGGGTAATATGAATTCGATCCCCCGCCCTTAGAATGACGGAGGAACGAAGGACGTGCTGAATGGTCCGGGCGTCCTTGAGAAGGGAAGTACAAGTATTGTCGTGATAGGGTGCATTGGTATTGCGAAGGAAGTGATTGGTGACACTCCAATCATAGTCAGGATCGGTGATAAGCGTGTGAATTTTGTCGCAAGTGACAGACAAGTTGAGAATATTGTGAAAATCGTGGGTAGTGAGTTCCACGGGGCGTTGATTTACGTAGGATCGAAGAGTGGAATAGTCCGCGAAAATTCGCAAGTTGGCAAAGAAGATTCGAAGGAGTTCCAGATTGAAGGGAAAGGCTAAGGTCAGAATGAAGGTGAGGGAGGTGTGTGCGAACAAATCTAAGATGTGATAAGTGAGAGTGTGGGGATTGATAATCTTGGAGTGCGTGATCCCCACATTACGATAGCATTCGAAAGCCGCCTGATCGACGACATTCAGGAAGCGAGGATCGACATGTCCCCGGGATGAACTGGCCCCCTTTGACGAGACCTTTTGCCACCAGCCATTAGGAACCCAAAGAGGAAGAAAGTAGAAGGAAAGTGGAGGAAAAATGGTGTGAAACATATGAAGAAAATTGCTGTTTAAATAGAAAATGGACTGATCGTCCCGTACGATCGCGGGATCGTCCAGGATGATTTGGTCATTTATGACGTCCTGGACGATTGGTCAAAAAGGCGGTCCGATCGTCCAGGACGATCAGAGACCGTCCAGGATGATTAGACACAGGCGATCGTCCTGAGGAGTCAGGCTGGACGACCGTTGACGAAAAGTATCGTCAAGGACGATTAAGTGGATCGTCCCGGACGATATGCAATAAATATGTCGGACGGGCCGAATTCCAATCATCTAGCGGTTGACACGTGGATCGTCTAGGACGATGAGGTTGATTGGCCAGGACGATGGGCAATAATTGGTGCAATGTCAGCCGTTTGATCAGATCAGGAAGATATGGATCATATCGTCCAGGACGATGTATGGATCGTCCAGGACGATCACCAATAATTAGAATTTTTCAGCAGCAGGAGCAGTGTGGGGACGATTTTGAACGAATCGTCCAGGACGATGTTTGGATCGTCCAGGACGAAGTGGATCGTCCAGGACGATAGTGGTATCGTCCAAGACGATGTGAAGAAAATAGAAAAAGATGAAGGATGAAAGATGATCGATCAGGATCCCAAAAACACAACTATGAAATCAGAATAACAAAAAAAACCAATAAAATTGACCACAAAAATATATAAAAGTTTTTTTTTCTTGACTTTAGATTCAAAAACCAATGACAGGACGATTGACAGCGCTAAAATCCAGAAAAGGTTGGAAATAATTAACTTTCGTAACTCCGACCCCGGGCACCTTATCAATGCAAACCTCATTCAAAACACAAATCCGATTCAGAAGAAAAGACATTAGATTTGAAAAGAGATCCTTTCAAGCCTCGTTCCAGAAAAATATCTGATATAATAGTGTTACAAAGTAAAAAATTAGAAATCGGGATTTTCAAAACTCAAGCTTTTGAAAATATTAAGTGGCGCACAGATTTCTCTAAGACATTTAACAATCTGAAAGGGAAGAAAGCTTGGTTTGGGCTCATTTTGTGCCTCTTTTTCAAATTGGTTGGCGCTTTACGCATCTTTTGATTTTTGATACACTTTGTGTATCCAACTTGGCAATTTCGCATCTTTTTAGTTTTGGGCTCATTTTATGCCTCTTTTTCAAATTAGCTGGCGCACTGCGCATCTTTTATAAGCTTTCTCCTTTTCATAATCATTAAATAGTCTCAGCTGTGAGATTATCTTCCAGACATAGGAGATGACTCTCCACAGTAAGGAAGAATGATTCACAAAACAAAAGCCATACAATATATGATAAATACAATCACTTGGTTTAGAAAATCAAACTAATGACTCAAGACTTTGAAAACCACTATTGATATGAGGCAGATTACTGTAGGGAGATAAAATAATCTCTATTTCAAAAACTAACATTTTAATTTTGAAGAGGATTTTTTATTCAAAAGAAACTATACACCAGTAAAGGAGGTAGAGGAAGAGAAATAATTATCAATGTTTCTTCCCTTTAACAGATTCAGCAAAGTCAATCACTGCTTACCAGCTTCCAAACCAAAACAAGGTAAAAATTCTCAGTCAAAAATTCAGATCACCAGAAGTAGTGAGTGGTGATCAGATCTTGAAAAGCATAAAACAGTAAGTGCAAGATATGAACCAGTAAATAAATAAAAATAGGTAGAAAATCACAGCAAAGTAAATACTCAAATCAAACTAACAGTAAGGCTAACACAGAAATCAGCAGAAGAAATAAAAGTCAACTGAAAGCAAATAATCAAACCAAAACTAACTAATAGAAATCAGAAATCATAATACCAAAACTAACTAACAGAAATCAGAATACCAATCAGAACAATCATAAATCAGCAGTCATCAGAATCAAGCATTTATATCAATCACTCCTAATCTGATTCTCAAAATACTGAATGAGTCAAAGGCCAGTAGTTTAGTGAATATGTCAGCCAGCTGATTTTCAGTTGCTACGTGATATAGCTCAATGTCCCCTTTTGTAACATGGTCCCTAATGAAGTGATGCCTAATATCAATGTGTTTGGTCCTAGAATGTTGGATTGGATTCTTAGAAATACAGATGACACTAGTATTATCACACAGAACAGAAATTGTGCCAACAGGTACTCCTAAATCCAAGACTTGTTGCTTCAACCAAAGAACTTGGGCCACACAACTTCCTAAGGCAATGTACTCAGCTTCAGCAGTGGAAAGTGCAACTGAGTTCTATTTTCTACTGGACCAGGAGACTAACGACTGTCCTATGAATTGATAAGTCCCAGAAGTACTCTTCCTATCCACCCTACACCCCGCAAAATCAAAATAAGAATATCCAATGATCTCAAAAGAGGTGCTGTGCCTAGGGTACCAAATTCCTAGGTTTGGGTTTCCTAAAAGATATCTAAGAATTCTCTTAACAGCAGTCAGGTGGGACTCTTTAGGATCAGCCTGAAACCTAGCACAAAGACATACACTAAATATGATATCAGGTCGACTAGCAGTCAGGTAAAGCAGTGAACCTGTTATTCCTCTATACTTCTTCTGATCAACAGATTTTCCATTTGAATCCTTATCTAACTGAACTGAGGAGGGCATGGGAGTACTGATTGGCTTGGCTTTGTCCATTTCATATTTCTTCAAAATGTCCTTAGTGTATTTTGATTGATTGAGAAAGGTTCCATCATCTGTTTGCCTTATGCTAAACCCCAAAAAGTAGGGCAATTCTCCCATCATACTCATCTCAAACTCCTTACTCATTATTTTAGAAAACTCTTCACATAAATATTTATCAGAAGATCCAAAAATTATATCATCAACATAGATCTGGACAATGAGTAAGTCATCTCCTAATCTCCTCAGAAAAAGGGTGGTGTCTACGCTCCCCTTAACAAACTCTCTTTCTAACAGGAATGTGCTAAGCCTCTCATACCAAGCTCTGGGTGCCTGTTTCAATCCATATAAGGCCTTTTTTAATTTATAGACATGACTTGGATATTGGGAACTCTCAAAACCTGGGGGTTGTTCTACAAAAATATCTTCTTTAATTACCCCATTTAAAAAGGCACTCTTAACATCCATTTGAAACAGCTTAAATCCCTTATAACAGGCAAAGGCTAGTAGTACTCTAATGGCTTCCAATCTAGCTACAGGGGCAAAAGTCTCCTCAAAATCAATCCCTTCTATCTGATTATACCCCTTAGCCACCAATCTTGCCTTAACCAATCTTGCCTTATTTCTCACCACCACACCAGAATCATTCATCTTATTCTTAAAGACCCACTTGGTTCCCACAATACTTTAATTTTTAGGTCTTTCTACTAACTCCCAAACATCATTCCTTACAAATTGATTCAATTCTTCCTGCATAGCTAAAATCAAAAATTCATCCGACAAGGCTTGATTGATGTTGGTGGGTTCAGTCATTGAGATAAAGGCAGAATGGTTTACTTCCTTCCTAAGTCCATGCCTAGTCCTAACACCTTCAGAAGGATCTCCTAAGATCAGTTCTTTAGGATGACTCGAAGAATATCTCCAATCTCTAGGCAACTCAGTTTGAGGTTCTACCCTTTCCTCCAAATTTGTATTTCCAACTCCTTGGGTAACCTCAATAATCTCTTCATCTTCAACTTCAGATCTAGACTCCTTAGGATCAGATTCATCAAACACTACATGTGTTATTTCTTCCACCACCAAAGTCCTCCTATTGAACACCCTAAAGGATTTCCCCACACTTGAATATCCTAAGAACACTCCTTCATCAGATTTGGGGTCAAATTTTCCTAAGGGTGACTTCCCGTTGTTCAGAATGAAAACCTTACAGCCAAAGACATGGAGGTGGGACATATTTGGAGTTCTACCCTTAATGATCTCATAAGGTGTCTTGTTCAGTTTGACTCTCTCATTCACCCTATTCAACACATAACAGGCAGTGTTCACCGCTTCAGCCCAAAAGTATTTTGGAAGTGAATACTCGGCAAGCATGGCTCTAGCGGCTTCCACTAAGGTCATGTTCTTCCTTTCAGCTTTCCCGTTCTGCTGAGGGGTCCTAGGAGTTGAAAAATTGTGACTAATCCCATGATCCTCACAAAAACTTCCAAATCTTTCATTTTCAAACTCCCCTATGTGATCACTATGGATGGTAATTATCTCACATCCTAACTTCTTCTGAATCCAAGTAGAGAAGGATCTAAACTCATCAAATGACTTAGATTTATGTGACAAAAATTTAACCCAAGTGAACCTCGAATAATCATCTACAATCACAAAACCATAGACTCTCCCCCCTAAGCTGGCAGTGCTAATGGGTCCAAAGAGGTCCATGTGAAGAACTTCTAAAGGTCTAGAGGTGCTAATGTCCTTAACAGAGTGCAAAGAGGACTGGACTTGCTTCCCCAACTGACAGGCATCACACAGGTGATCCTCAGTGAACTTAAGCTTGGGCACACCTCTAACTAAGTCCTTTTGGGTGACTCTCCTAAGGATTTTCATACTGGCATGACACAATCTCCTATGCCATAACCAAGACTCATCAACAGCAGTTTTTAAGTAAATTGAATTATCAGATTTAATGCTACTTACATCCAGCTTGTAGACGTTGTTGATCCTTTGCCCCTGCAAAACAACTTCATCATTTAAGCTTAAAATGCAGCCAGTGGGTGGGAATTTAATGATGTATCCCTTGTCACAGAGTTGACTGATTCTCAGCAGGTTGTGTTTCAGTCCATCTACAAGCAAAACATTATCAATCAAAAAATTCTTTGAATCACCAATTATACCTGAGCCTACCACCTTCCTGGTGGTGTTATCTCCAAGTGTAACCTTGCCTCCAGCTCTGGCCTCCAGCGAAATGAACTGATTTGCATCTCCAGTCATATGTCTAGAACATCCGCTGTCCAGGTACCACATGCTCTCACGAGGTCTTGTGTGAGAGCACACCTACAAAAGTATCAAACGTCAGTCTTAGGAACCCAAACAGGTTTGGGTTCCTTCTTATGAAAAGAAGAATGCAATGCATGCGTGCTGTGCTGTGAAACAGGCAGTTTGGGTTTCCACACCCAATGTGTACTACGGTGAACAGTACATGTGTGAGAAATATGTCCTAACATGCCACATGAAAAACATCTAACACCAGAAAAAGGGTTAACTAATCTACGTGGATGATAATGCCTCTTCCTAGATGTATATGAAACATGCTTTGAAGAACTTGCAACAGATTTTTCAAAAGGTGGTGGTGCATAAAACTGTTCAAAAGTAGGCGGTGTTTTGTTCTTTTCAAAAGCACTGATCTTTACCTTCAAAAACTCATTTTTTTTCTTTAAACTTGCAATTTCAAATTTCAAGGTTCCATTGCTACTTTCTACTTCACATGCCATTGTATCTAACTCTTTAAAAGCTCTTTCTAAGTCCACATGCGTAGTTTTCAATGAATCATGCTCAGACACTAAATCAGAATATTTTTTATTCAACTCATCGAATTCATCAAGCAAAGACATGTGATTGGAATCAAGTGTGGAATGGTCTTTAACTACAGAATCATGCTCTTTTTGCAAAGTTAAGTAATCTAATTTCAAACTAGCATGAGTTTTCTTAAGCTTCCTATACGATGTATGAATTCTTTCAGAAACTTCAAATAATTGATCGTAGGTAAGCTCACATACCTCTTCCTGGTCCGATTGACCAGGGTGATCATCAGCCATCAGACATAAGTTTGTTTCCTCCTCTTCAGCTTCAGTCTCAAAAGAGTCGGATGCAGAGTCTGCCCAGAACGCCTTCTGAATCCGCTTCTTGTCCTTTCTGAACTTTGGTTTCTCCTCACCCTTCTCCTTGCTTGGGTGAGCTTTAAGTGTGGGACAATCAGCCTTAATGTGTCCAGGCTTCCTGCATTCAAAACAAACAGATTCAGATGAACCCTTAAAATTTTTATTGGACTTACCCTTGTTCCACTTCTGATAGTTCTTATGTTTCTTCCTTAGAAAGCTTTTGAATTGCCTTGTGATTAAGGCAACATCATCGCTATCAGACCCAGAAGTGCTAGCATCTGAATCCTTGGCCTTTAGTGCCACTATCTTCTCTTTCTTGCGTTCACCTGCATCAAGTTGCCTTTGGTTCACCCATTGCTCGTAAGCAATGAGTGATCCAAGTAAGCTGTCAATAGAGTAAGTATTTAAATCTTTAGATTCAGTAATAGCAGTAATTTTAGCATCATAAGAAGCAGGCAAACATCTAAGAATTTTGTTCACTCTTTCGTAGTTAGTAAGTTCTCTACCTAGAGCATGCAAAGAGGTAACAATCTGAGTGAACCTTGTGTACATTTTTGAAATAGTCTCACAAGGTTTCATGCGAAAATGTTCATAATCATGTAACAAGATGTTTAACCTAGACTGTTTGACTTCAGTTGTACCTTCGTATGTTATGCATAATCTATCCCAGATTTTCTTTCCCGTTATACAAGTAGAAACACGCATATAGTCTTCAGATTTTAAAGCACAAAAGAAACAGTTCAAGCATTTTGCATTTAACTGTGCTAAATCACGATCATCAAAAGTCCAATCAGCAAAAGGCAGTTCAGTTTTCACATTGTTAATCAATCTAAAAGGTGGTTCGTATCCATCCTTAACTAACATCCACATGCAATAATCAATAGATTGTAGAAAAGTAGACATGCGTGTTTTCCAAAAATCAAAAGGAATATTATCAAACAACGGTGGTCTTGTAATAGAATATCCTTCAGCAGTATTACGATTGTTACAGTTAGCTATGGATCAAATTCAAAAATTTTTAAACCTAAATTTTGAATCCCGCTCTGATACCACTTGAAAGTTCGATAGGGATGTTAAGCCCTAGTGAACTAGTCCCGAGGCTAACCAAGAGGTGGGGTAAATTGGTTATTTAAAAATTTCATGATAACAATGAAAATCTTTTTATAACGTGCAGCGGAAACGAATTAAAACAATGATAAAAAGATCAACCACAGATATTCACCCAAGCAGTTAATATCAGAAAAGTAAAGTGCAAAACTAAATCAGAAAAGCAAACCAGATTTTATAGTAGTTCGGTCAACTTAACCTACGTCCACTCCCCGGAGCCTCCCCTCCGGGTATTGCACTAAACAAAAGTGTCTCTCATTTTGCTCCCACAGCAAGGCGGAGAAGCCTGTACAAACACCTCCTTTTCACCACACGGTGAGGCAGAGAACCCGACCTCCTTTCGCTTCCTCCTGAAGCAGGCAGAGAACCTTCGAACTCCTTTTGCTTCCACCTGAAGCGGGTAGAGAACCCCGGATCTTCTTGCAAATGATCCTCCCACGACGAACACCGGCTAGACGAAAGACGACGAGCGGAGAAGATGACTCTGATCCGTGCTTGGAGAAACCTTAGTGAATCCCTCACTAACTCCCCCTCACAAGATCTTCTCTCTCTCTCCCAACTCTCTCTCTCTCTTTAGGGTTTCTCAGGGAAGGAAGGCACCAAAAGATTTTTCTTAATTTTGGAAAGAGTTCTTTTAAAGGAGGGCTTAAAATTTGCCCTAAATCTCAACTGGTCGGCCAAGATCATCCAGGACGATCGGTAGATCGTCCTGTACGATCAGTTCAAATTCAGCTGTTTCAGCCTGGACGATCTGTCTCTTCTGGACGATCAGTAGAAAATTGTTCATATCGTCCCGTACGATCCTGCAATTATCCGGGATGATTAGTGCAAATTAAGGAAAATCGTCCATAAGACAGTTCGGGTCGTCCAGAGCAATCTGTGCTGGACGACCAAAAAATGACTTGATCGTCCAGGACGATAGGTTCATCGTCCTGTACGATTAGTTTAAAAAGGCCCCAAATCATCCTGAACACAGTTCGGGTCGTACAGCTGAAATGCACTAAACGATCATGATCGTCCGGGATGATCCTGCGATCGTCCAGGACGATATGATCGTATCAACCAAAAATAAATTGCTTTCCTTAATTACCAGATTAAATTAGGCATGATTGTACTAGATCGTCCAGGACGATACACGTATCGTCTAGGACTATCAGACCAAGTATCTAAAAATAAGAACTTGCCTAACTTGATCTGGCGGCTGAGAATTTTTGATTTGGGCATATCGTCCCGTACGATCCAGAGATTGTCCAGGACGATCTGCTTAATCAGACCCTCTTAACTTAGTCGTCCTAATTAGGGTTTCTGTTTTGGCTGGATCGTCCAGGATGATGTGAAAATCGTCCAGGATGATCTGAACAAAATTTTAACGAAAACTCTAATTCACTCAATCTCTCTCCCTGAGTGTGTGTGTGTGTAAGGTTACTTAGCTAGGGAATCAGTTACATTACAATTGGCTCAATAAAAAGAAAAATCATACATTTGACACACTTGGACCCGATCTTGAGTTGGCTTGAGTGGCTCACGGTCTTTTGTGCCTAAAACAGATTAGCCAAGCAAAATACACTGGAAACATGTTTGTCATCATCAAAATCAGATTTGCAACATGTCCTCTTCCCCATCCTTCTAACCACCTAATGACAAGTGGAATGCATCAAAGAATGCTTCCAAATGAATCTCGACCATCCACAAACCCCATAAGTGTTTAAATTGGCCAAAAGAGGCCAAATGAGCTTATTCAAACCTAAGCATTCTCTGTCCATTCAAGCTCTCCCAGACCTAGCTCTCATTTTGTTTGAGCTCACCACACCTCCCCTCACATATTTCTAGTTGAACCCCACCGTTAAAAGCTTGCCATCGGTATGTTCTTTGGTGAACTAAAGCCAAACTCTGTCCAAGGCGTGGAACTTACATAGAGAGTGTTTCGGACCGCACTTTCTTCAACAAATATGAGCGTGGACAGTCTACAAGCTCAGAGAACCCTTAACCATCAAAATCTAATGGTTAAATTGGGTAAAAACTCTAACCTTATCCTAGGACACTTAGGGTTATTTAACTTTCTATGAACCACATTTCAAATATTGAAATCTACTCCCCATTAATACTCTTCATTAGTCTAGTCTCTATTTAAATTTTTTTTTAATTTGATTGGTTGGATCTAAAGAATGAAGTGTTGTTTTGTTTCTAGGGCATCTTATGTGGTTTGCATTAAGGTACATTTTCAAGGCCATTGATTTCATGATCAACTGCCCAGATCGCATTATCGCACGATTATTTATAACCACGCAGTCTGTCTCATTGTGGAGATCTTTGTCCAGCTTGATCATGGCCATTTATTCCAAACGGTGGATGATCAAATGGCCACACACCTCTAGTGACTCATTTAAATGAAACTGCTGGACTCTGCCACCGTGGTTATTAATTGTTGATGATTGCCATCAACATAATCATCAGTAATTAATGTGCCACCAGCTAATCATTATCGTGAGTTACGATCTAGCCAATTAGATGATGACGTGTAGCCTACTAGTGCCACCGTTTTGCTTTTTAATTAATGTTAATTAATCTAAGCCATTTAATTACTAATCTTTAAAAAATCATTAAAAATTCATTTTAAATGCAAAAAAATAATATAATATATCAAATTATTTAGATTTTCAAGCACGTTACTTTAAAATTAAATTAAATTTAAAATATTTAATATATTTTAATAATTTCAAAAAATAATTATTTTGTATTTTAATTATTATTTAATTAAATATAAATCCAAATATTTTCAAAAAAAAATTAAAATGTTTCTAATTTTCAAAGAATATTTCAAAATTATTTTAATTTTATATTCAAACTATTTTGAATATTAATTACTTTTAATTATCTTAAATATATTTTGTCACTAAAATATTCAAAGATTTATAGAAAATTCTTTTTTAAATCAAAAATTCAAATATTTTATATCATCCTTTTCATAATATTAAATATTCTAATTTAAAATTAATTTCAAATTGAAATACTTAATATATTTTAAATAATTTCAAATGGTAAATATTTGGTATTTAATTAATATTTAATTAAATATAAATCCAAATATTTTCAAATTATAAGGAAAATTATTTTAAGTCATTTCTCATCTTAAGTAATTTTTTCAAAATTATTTGGAGTATATTTTAATATTATTTTAAAATCCACAAATTTCAAGATTTATACTTTAATACATAATTTTGAGAAAATTAATTTTAAATTATATATCTTAAATCTTTTGCTTGCATTTGAGTGAGATCTATAATTTTAATTAGAGGTTAAGCATATTTGAATTAATTTAATGGGATTGATTAATTGTTACTCAAGTTATTAATCATCCATTCCTTAAGCTTTCTAGTCATTTAATGCAAGTCTTAATTTTATTGCACAGGATTGCACTTGCACCTAGTTTTAGGTCTCTTCTAGATCTAAGCTCTTTGATTAGTGTGTTATGATGCAATTTACTTATGTTTGTCTAATGGTTAGAAGACATTGATTCAATCATATACAACTTCGTCTCACTTAAAGACCATTTTATGAAATTAAATTGACATGCAATAGGCATGAAACTTAAGACACCTAGACTTAGTGGCACCCTTTGCCTTAAGGTAAATTTCCATTGAATTTAAAAATTATTAATTTAATTATTTAATTATTTCAAAATTAAACCCTTAATTAAGCTCAAAACTTCTAAAAATTATAATAAATTCAAATTAAATCATAAAATTACAAATAATATATCAAACTGACTAGAATTTAACCTTTAATCAAAGAAACTTAAAAGTCTCTTAATTGGACTTCAATTGTAAGCTTAATTTAATTTTTATTAAAAATTAATATTTAATTAATTTAAATAATTAAAAATAATTAAAAATTCAAAAAAAACTCTCAAATAATTGAGAACACTCCGTTGGGTCATTACTAACCTTTGGGAGTGATTACAGGAAGTTTGTGAAAGTTCAAGGGGGTTTTGAAACCCTATAAAACTAGTCCCGAGGCTAACCAAAAGACGGGGTGAATTGAATATTTAAAAAATTCTGTAACAAAAAGAAAAAAAATTTTATATATTATAGCAGAAGTGAATTAATCTAATAATAAAAAGACTAATTAGAGATTTCACCCATACAGTTCATCGCAGTAAAAATAAAGTGCAAAAAATAATCAGAATAAACACACCAAAATTTATAGTGGTTTGGTCCAACCTTACCTATGTCCACTCCCCGGAGGCACCCTCCGAGTATTGCACTAAACCTATAGTGTCTCTCCTTTTCCCCCATAGCTAGGCGGAGAAGCCCTTACAAAATCTTTCCACCAACTTGGTGCGGTAGAGAACCTTGACTCCTTTTTTCCCTCTAGGAGATTACAGAGAACAAGGAATTCCTTTCACCTACCCCCGTGCGGCGGAGTCACTAGGTCCATTGAAAATAAAGAGATTTTCTTCTTCCCCAAACTTTCCTCAAGGCGAACCTTGAATCCGATGGTACTAAGGTTCAAGCTTGCTGGACTAACCATTTAAACTCCCCTCCACACTCCCTTCAAACCCACTCTAAGGATCTTCTCCCTCCCAAACTCCACCCTTTCCTCTCTCCCTTTCAAGGCTCTTTCTTTAAGTTTTCTGCAGAAGAACAGAGACTCAATGCATGCCAAAGACTCATACAAAGTCTTAAGAGAAAGCTTAAATAGAGGGCTTCAAAAAACCCGTAAAAATTAATTTTATCATCGAAGAACGTACTATACTATCGCATGATCGTACAATATGATTAGTTCAATTAACCTGCAGTTCATTCAGGATGAATCCTAGGACAACCAAATTCATATATGGGTGATTATATAGTATGATCTAATTCATATAGTACGATCAGAAAATCAAAATTAAGTAAATTTGATTGACTAATCACAAGGGTTAATTTAGGAAAGATTTGATAGGATCATACCATATGATTTACATCATCTAATACGATTAAGTCAAAAATCAAAATTTGAAATCTTACTTAAATTATCTGGCGGCTAGGGTTTCTTGATTTGAACGGATCATGCTGGACGATCTGGATCATCCAATACGATTCGTACAAATCATATAGTATGATATAAATCGTACATCATAATTAGTTTAGAACTTGAACTTCTAATTTACTCAATCTCACTCACCCTGAGTGTGTGTGCATGGTCACCAAGCTAGCAAACACCTTTAGAGGACTAGACTCAAGAAATAAAAAAATACATCAATGAATATTACAAACTCTTTACAGCATAAAATATTATACCCATTCTTAAGCTCTAACTCTTTGTTAGATGGTGTATGGTATTTATGAAATATTAGTATACACACAAACAAGTATAGAATAAAAATATTAGGAGATATATAGATTTGAGCCATAATATTTGTTATCATCAAAAATAGAAACTCGTGAGCTCGAGTTGCAACAATCTCCCCCTTTTTTATGATGGCAAACATTAAATATTAAATTTATAAACTAAAAGTATTTTCTCCTAATCTCCCCCTCACTATGATAATTATTTAAAAATAGAGAAAAATAAAATAATTTTCTTATTTTTTAATTTTTTATTTATTTTTAACAAAAAGACATAAAAAGATAAATTGAATAAATACAATAGTACATTCTTCCTCTTTGACATTATCAAAAAGAAGAGGAGCACAGAAAAAACAAAATAGAAGAAATAGACTAAAGATCAAATGGACCCTGATCAGGTGAAGGTAATGTTTTAGATGAATAAGTTTGAAATTTTAGCAAATTTTCTTGGAATATGAAAGTTACCTCCTGATTTTATTTAAAAACTTAATAAGGCATGTAATGACAATGCATAACCCGGAAAGGTTAGAGATTTAGAATTTGTTAATCCTAGCTTAGGCTTCTTAAAGGCTCAACTCTTTTTAAATAAACATCTAAATCAAGTAACAAATTAGAGAAGGAAAATTTTAATCTTTTCAATCTTCTTTCAAGAAACGTATCTAATAGAAAATCATTACAAAGTGATGAATTAGGAATCATGATTTTCAAACTTAAGTAACAAAATTATCAAAAGACACACGGGTTTTATAAGATTTAGAGTTTTACAAAAAAGGGAAGCTAACTCATTGTGGGCTCATTTTGTGCCTCTTTTCATTTTGGCTCTCTTTGTGCATTTTTTGATTTCATACACTTTGTGCATCTTTCAATTTTGGCGTACATAGCGCATCTTTTCATTTTGGGCTCATTTTGTGCCTCTTTTTATTTTTGTAATTTGTCTCCTTTCTAAATATTTAAAGTCAATAAACCGGATCCTTATGATAAAGATGAATAACCTGATTAAAATAATTTTGAAGTTGATTCAGTAGCTAGCAAAAGATCCCTATGAGATAGAAAAATATAGGAAGATGAAAAAAATGTTTACTTTAAAAGTCCAATTGTTAATTTGATATAGATTTTGATTAAAAAAGTGTAATAGCTCCATTAAAGAAATGAGTGGGAGAGACATAATCATGAATTCCTACCTTTAATAGTTTAGAGAAGTCATCCATTACTTACATAAAACTTTAGGTAAACAGGAGGTAAAATTTTCATTTTTAGAAAAAAATGATCTTTGAGAAGTGATTTGATTTTATAAAGTGTATACTAAATAAAATGTGATATGCACGTGTCGATCAGAGAAACTACACAAAATACATGAAAAATAAAATAAAAGAAAAACATAAATATCTTTAAAAAAAACACAGAAATAAGCACATTCAAAATGAATAAAAACATACACGCACACATTAACAATAAAAACAAATAAACACACCAACAAGACTTTACACATCATCTTGCTCCTGGTATGATGATTCAGAAGCTATGTCTGTCTAGGAGATTTTTTGCTTTTTATCATTTGCCCTTATTGCAATTTGCTTATTTTTACCCTTTTTCTTCAGAGGAAGAGTTTTTAAATTAGGGCACTCATTTTTCATATATCTATATTTCCTACACCCAAAGAAAATAATGGCAGAGAAAATCTTAACATTATTATCATTTTTATCTTTGTTCCACTTTTGTTAATGCTTAGCTTGTGTTTTAGTAGTACAATTTGCTTATTATTGATGTTAACATTTTCACTTTAATCATCTACTAAAACACTTTCATCCATGTCTTCAGCTTTTAGCAATATAGTTTAACTTACATCCAAAAGCTTTTGACCCAAACATTACTCGTAGGCAATGACTGAGCCAATCAGATTATCAATAAAATATTCATTCAAATTTTTTGATTCATAAATAACAACGACTTTAACATCAAACTTATCAAGTAAACAATGTAAAATTTTGTTAACCTTTTTAAAGTTTGAAGTTTCTCTACCTAAGGCATGCTAAGATGTTATTATCTGAGTAAACCTAGTATACATGTCTAAGATAGTCTCATAAGGTTTCATGCAAAATATTTTGTAATCATGCATTAAAGTCAAACTGGATTGCTTGACTTCACTAGTACATTCGTATGTAGTGGATAATTTATCCTAATTTTTCTTGCCAGTACTGCATGTGCATACTAACATACAATCTTCAGAATTAAAAGCATAGAAAAAATAGTTCAAACATTTAGCCTTTAATTGAGCATTGATTTGTTCTTCTCTACTCCATTCATTAAAAGAAATATCAATTTTAATTCCATTTATAACACGTGACGGAACATAATAACCAATTTGAATCATATGCCACATTCGATAATCAATTTATTGTAAGAAAATAGACATGTAAATTTTCCAAAAATTAAAAGAAATATTTTCAAATAAAGGTGGTCGTGTAATTGAATATCCTTCCGCAATATTATAATTACAAAAATTTATCATTGATCAAAATTCAAAAATTTTCCAATTTAATTTATGAATCCCTCTCTGATACCACTTGAAAGTTCAAGGGGGTTGTAAAACCCTATAGAACTAGTCCCTAGGCTAACCAAGAGGGGGGGTGAATTGGATATTTAAAAAATTCTTTAACAAAAAAAAAATCTTTTTATATATTGTAGTAGAAGGAATTAATTTAACAATAA
This sequence comes from Dendrobium chrysotoxum, assembly GCA_019925795.1. NCBI lineage: Eukaryota > Viridiplantae > Streptophyta > Magnoliopsida > Asparagales > Orchidaceae > Dendrobium > Dendrobium chrysotoxum. The sequence continues at coordinate 48,034,020 of CM034305.1, read as the reverse complement.
AAAGATTAATCAGAGATTTCGCCCACGTAGTTAATCGTAGTAAAAATAAAGTGCGAAAAATTATCAGAATGAATACACCATAATTTATAGTGCTTCGGTCCAACATGACTTACGTCCACTCCCCCATGGCACCCTCCGAGTATTGCACTAAACCTATAGTATCTCTCCTTTTGCTCCTACAGCAAGGTGGAGAAGCCCTTACAAAATCTTTCCACCAATCTGGTGCGGTAGAAAACCTTGACTCCTTTTTCACCCTCCAAGAGATGGCAGAGAACCATGAATCCCTTTCACCTTCCCCGGTGTGGGGGAGTTTTTGGGTTCTTTGACACCAAAGAGATCTTCTTCTTCCCCAAACTTCCAACAAGACGAACCTTGAATTCGATGGTATAAAGGTACAAGCTTATCGGAGCAACCGTGTTAAACCTCCTCTACACTCCATTGAAACCCCCTCAAAGAATCTTCTCCCTCTCAAACTCCACCCTTTCCTCTCTCCCTTTCAAGGCTCTCTCTTCAAGTATTCTCTAGAAGAACGGAGACTCAATGCATTCCAAAGACTCATACAAAGTCTTTGTAGAAAGCTTAAATAGAGGGCTTAAAAAACCCTAAAAAATCAATTCTGTCGTCAAAGATTGTACTATATGATCGCATGATCATATAGTACGATTAGTTCAATTAACCTGCAGTTCATCCAGGACGAATCCTAGGATGACCAAATTCATACACGAGTGATCGTAAAGTATGATCCAATTCATACAATACAATCAAAATATAAAAATTAAGCAGATTCGATTGACTAATCCCGGGGGTTAATTTAGGCAAGATTTGATAGGATCGTACCATACGATTTACATCATCCAGTACAATTAGGTCAAAAATCAAAATTCAAAATCTTACTTAAATTAATCTGGTGGCTAAGGTTTCTTGATTTGAATGGATCGTCCAGTACGATTTGTATAAATTATATAGTACAATTAGTTCAGAACTTGAACTTCTAATTTACTCAATCTCACTCCCCCTAAGTGTATGTGCATGGTCACCAAGCTAGCAAACACCTTTACAGGACTATACTCAAGAAATCAAAAAAATATATTGATGAATATTATAAACTCTTTATAATGTAACCTATTCTACCCATTCTTGAGCTCTGATTCTTCGTTGGATGGTGCATTGTATTCCTGAAAGGTTAGTATACACATAAATAAGTATAGAATGAAAACACTAGGAGACATAAAGATGTGATCCATAATATTTATTATCATCAAAAACAAAAACACGTGAGCTCGAGTCGCAACAGTTTGGAATCATTTTGGATTCAAATCATTAAAACCCCTTTGATTAAATGGCAAAACTTTGAAAATTCATGACTAATTCTAGAAAATTTTAAATTTAGCAAACACAAAGCCATTCAATTCCATTCAAGGTCTAATATTTATCAAAAATGTCAAACCTCCAAAATTAAGTCAAAGTCAAAAAACCAACTTTTCGGTCAACCTTAAGTCAAATTTAAGTCAAAACTTCAAAAAATTCATAAATAAATATAGAAAAATCCAATTCTAGCAAACTTAGTGTCTAACTACCCATCTTAAGGTCTAGTATTTAAAAAAATATAAAATCTACATAAATAAACCTTAATCACAAAGTCAAATTTTTGACCCATTATTTAATAAATTAAAATAATTCAAATAATTTCAAAAAATTCAATAATTACTCTAAAATCTAGAAAACTTTAATTTAACTCCTAAAACTATTAAGGTGAAGTTCTGTTAAGGGGATGTTGTACAATCTCTAGGGAAAAACCTATTTTTAAGCCTTTTTAAAATTGATTTATATCAAATTTATGCATTTATCAAGTCAATTTTCATGCATTCTAATAGAAATAAATTTAAAGTGTCTAAAATTCTAATTGTATTTTATTTTAAGCATCAAATCACCCTACATGTGTTAAGGGGCCAATTAGGATCTACTCTCGATGTCAGCCCCGATTCCTCAAACTTAATCAAATAAGGTCCCTACTAGTCTTGCATAAAAGACCAGACTCATAGATTTTAAGCTCTTTGGTGGTTAGCTGGTTCCCCAATCTAGGCCAGGGTAAGTCCATATTTGTATTGCATTAGCTAGGTTCTGGCTATTATTGTCCAGTGCCCAATTTAGATTTAGGTTCTAGGACAGACTCAAAACCATAAGTCCCCACCTTTTGGGAATGTAATCCTAACTTTCTATTAAATTAATCAACTCAAATTAAAGTATTTCTTCAAATTAAAATTTAAAGCCCAACACATAGGATAGGCTGGGGTGTTTCTGAAATGTTTTAGAATCCCAAAACACCTCCTACCTTTCATCATTTGATCTCTAGAATAAGTGTTCAAGTTGAAAGTTCGATAGGGATGTTAAGCCCTAGTGAACTAGTCCCGAGGCTACCCAAGAGGGGGGTGAATTGGTTATTTAAAAATTTTACGATAACAATGAAAATCTTTTTATAACGTACAGCAGAAATGAATTAAAACAACGATAAAAAGATCAACCACAGATATTCACCCAAGCAGTTAATATCAAAAAAGTAAAGTGTAAAACTGAATCAGAAAAGCAAACCAGATTTTATAGTGGTTCGGTCAACTTGACCTACGTCCACTCCCCGGAGCCTCCCCTCCGGGTATTGCACTAAACAAAAGTGTCTCTCCTTTTGCTCCCACAGTAAGGCGGAGAAGCCTGTACAAACACCTCCTTTTCACCACACGGTGAGGCAGAGAACCCGACCTCCTTTTGCTTCCTCCTGAAGCAGGCAGAGAACCTTCGAACTCGTTTCGCTTCCTCCTGAAGCAGGCAGAGAACCTTCGAACTCCTTTTGTTTCCACCTGAAGCGGGCAGAGAACCCCGGATCTTCTTGCGAACGATCCTCCCACGACGAACACCGACTAGATGAAAGACGACGAACGGAGAAGATGACTCTGATCCGTGCTTGGAGCAACCTTAGTGAATCCCTCACTAACTCCCCCTCACAAGATCTTCTCTCTCTCTCCCAACTCTCTCTCTCTCTCTAGGGTTTCTCAGGGAAGGGAGGCAGCAAAAGATTTTTTCAAAAATTGGAAAAAGTTCTTTTAAAGGAGGGCTTAAAATTTGCCCTAAATCTCAACTGGTCGGCCAAAATCGTCCAGGACGATCGGTAGATCGTCCTGTACGATCAGTTCAAATTCAGCTGTTTCAGCCTGGACGATTTGGCTCTTCTGGACGATCAGTAGAAAAAATTGTTCATATCGTCCCGTACGATCCTGCGATCGTCCGGGACGATTAGTGCAAATTGAGGAAAATCGTCCAGAAGACAGTTCGGGTCGTCCAGAGAAATTTGTGCTGGACGACAAAAAATGACTTGATCGTCCAGGACGATAGGGTCATCGTCCTGTACGATTAGTTCAAAAGGTGCCCAAATCGTCCTGAACATAGTTCGGGACGTACAGCTGAAATGCACTAAACGATCATGATCGTCCGGGACGATCCTGTGATCGTCCAGGACGATATGATCGTATCAACCAAAAATAAATTGCTTTCCTTAATTACCAGATTAAATTAGGCATGATTGTACTGGATCATCCGGGATGATACACGTATCGTACGGGACGATCAGACCAAGTATCTAAAAATAAGAACTTGCCTAACTTGATCTGGCGGCTGAGAATTTCTTATTTGGGCATATTGTCCTGTACGATCCGGAGATCGTCCAGGATGATGTGGAGATCATCCAGGACGATCTGAATAAAATTTTAACAGAAACTCTAATTCACTCAATCTCTCTCCCTAAGTGTGTGTGTGCAAGGTTACTTAGCTAGGGAATCAGTTACATTACAATTGACTCAATAAAAAGAAAAATCATACATTTGACACACTTGGACCCGATCTTGAGTTGGCTTGAGTGGCTCGCGGTCTTTTGTGCCTGAAACAGATTAGCCAAGCAAAACATACTGGAATCATGTTTGTCATCATCAAAACAAGATTTGTAATAATCTCCCCCTTTTTGATGATGGCAAATATTTGTAAAGTAGTCTGAAAATAAAAGTAAACTAGGAGATCAAACACAACAAATATTTTTTCAAATTTTCATTTAACAATTAACACAATACAGGAACCATGACTCATAAAACAGAAACAGACACGCTACAACTGACTCCCCCTTTTGACATCACAAAAAGGAGGAGGGAAAAATATAACACGAAAATAAAACATAAAATAAAACATAAATAGAACAACTACACGACAGAAAACTAAAACTGAGGCGGATCCTGATCTGAAGAAGGAGGTGGCGGTGGAGGGTAGAAGTAATGGTGAATGGCCTGAAAGTGAGCTCCAAACCAGGCCATGTCCTGGTCGTGCTGCTGTTGCTGCTGCGCAGCATAGTCCGCGAAGCGTTGGATGTCCTCGTTGTGCTGCTGCTCCTGGACAACCACGTAGGAGTCAAAACGGGCCTCCCACTGGTCGAAGCGCTGCACCAGGTGGTCAAAGGGAGAGGCAATGCGAAGGGGAGCAGGTGCCTCTGGTGCAGCAGGAACTGGAGCAGCCTCTTCCTCTTCTTCCTCAACATCCGGGGCGGGCTCCGGATGTAGGCGGGTGCTGTGTAGGATGTGGAATGAGTTGTTTGTGAAGAAGGAAGGAGGGACATCAGGAGGGACAGGATACTGAAGGTCATATTTTGTCTCTAAGGCATAGTGAATAAGATGACCTAAAGCTAGATTTGGGCGACGCCTGTGTCCCGGATCTCTAATGGTGGTGAGGTGTTCTATGTATCGGATGATCAAATCATAGGCATTAAATTCTCGACGGGCCATGATGTAGTAGGTGGTCAAGGATAGGAGCGGGGTAATGTGAATCCGATCCCCCGCCTTTGGAATGACGGAGGAACGAAGGACGTGCTGAATGGTCCGAGCGTCCTTGAGAAGGGAAGTGCAAGCATTGTCGTGATAGGGTGCGTTGGTATTGCGAAGGAAGTGATTGGCGACACTCCAATCATAGTCAGGATCGGTGATAAGCGTGTGAATTTTGTCGCCAGTGACAGACAAGTTGAGGATATTGTGAAAATCGTGGGTCGTGAGTTCCACGGGGCGTTGATTTACGTAGGATCGAAGAGTGGAATAGTCCGCAGAAATGCGCAAGTTGGCAAAGAAGATTCGACGGAGTTCCAGATTGAAGGGAAAGGCTAAGGTCAGAATGAAGGTGAGGGAGGTGTGTGCGAACAAATCTAAGATGGGATACGTGAGAGTGCGGGGATTGACAATCTTAGAGTGCGTGATCCCCACATTACGATAGCATTCGAAAGCCGCCTGATCGGCGGCATTCGGGAAGCGAGGATCGACATGTCCCCGGGATGAACTGGCCCCCTTTTGACGAGATCTTTTGCCACCAGCCATTAGGAACCCAAAGAGGAGGAAAGGAGAAGGAAAGTGGAGGAAAAACGATGTGAAAAATATGAAGAAAACTGCTATTTAAAAAGAAAACGGACTGATCGTCCCGTACGATCGCGGGATCGTCTGGGACGAAGTTGTCATTTATGACGTCCTGGAAGATTGGTCAAAAAGGCGGTCCGATCATCTAGGATGATCAGAGATCGTCCAGGATGATTAGACACAGGCGATCATCCCGAGGAGTCAGGCTGGACGACCGTTGACGAAACATATCATCCAGGACGATTAGGTGGATCGTCCGGGACGATATGCAATAAATATGTCGGACGGGCCGAATTCCAATCGTCCAGCGGCTGATACGTGGATCATCCAGGACGATGAGGTGGATCGTCCAGGACGATGGGCAATAATTGGTGCAATGTCAGCCGTTTGATCAGATTAGGAAGATATGGATCATATCGTCCAGGATGATGTAAGGATCGTCCAGGACGATCACCAATAATTGGAAGTTTTCAGCAGTAGGAGCAGTGTGGGGACGATTTTGCACGAATCATCCAGGACGATGTTTGGATCGTCCAGGACGATAGTGATATCGTCCAGGACGATGTGAAGAAAATAGAAAAAGATGAAGGATGAAAGATGATCGATCAGGATCCCAAAAATACAACCATGAAATCAGAATAACATAAAAACCAATAAAATTGACCATACAAACATATAAAATTTTTTTTTTTATTAGGATGCTCGAGAAAATCAGAATTTTTTCCTTGATTTTAGACTCAAAAATCAATGACAGGACGATTGACAGCGCTGAATTCCAGAAAAGGTTAGAAATAATCAACTTTCGTAACTCCGACCCCGGGCACCTTATCGATGCAAACTTCTTTCAAAAACAAAAATCCAATTCAGAAGAAAAGACATTAGATTTGAAAAGAGATCCTTTCAACCCTCGTTCTAGAAAAATATCTGATATAATAGTGTTACAAAGTAAAAAATTAGAAATCGAGATTTTCAAAACACAAGCTTTCGAAAATATTAAGTGGCGCACAGATTTCTCAAAGACATTTAACAATCTGAAAAGGAAGAAAGCTTGGTTTGGGCTCATTTTGTACCTCTTTTTCAAATTGGTTGGCGCTTTGCGCATCTTTTGATTTTTGATACACTTTGTGTATCCAATTTGGCAATTTCGCATCTTTTCAGTTTTGGGCTCATTTTATGCCTCTTTTTCAAATTAGCTGGCGCACTGCGTATCTTTTATAAGCTTTCTCCTTTTCATAATCATTAAAGAGTCTCAGCTGTAAGATTATCTCCCAAACATAGGAGATGACTCTCCACAGTAAGGAAGAACGATTCACAAAACAAAAGCCATACAACATATGATAAATGCAATTACTTGGTTTAGAAAATCAAACTAATGACTCAAGACTTTGAAAACTACTATTGATATGAGACAGATTACTGTAGTAAGATAAAATAATCTCTATTTCAAAAACTAACATTTTAATTTTGAAGAGAATTTTTATTCAAAAGAAATTACACACCAGTAAAGGAGTTAGAGGAAGAGAAACAATTATCAATGTTTCTTCCCTTTAACAGATTCAGCGAAGTCAATCACTGCTTACCAGCTTCCAAACCAAAACAAGATAAAAATTCCTAATCAAAAATTCAGATCATCAGAAGTAGTGAGCGGTGATCAGATCTTGAAAAGCATAAAATAGTAAGTGCAAGATATGAACCAGTAAATAAATAAAAATAGGTAGAAAATCACAGCAAAGTAAATACTCAAATCAAATTAATAATAAGGCTAACATAGAAATCAGCAGAAGAAATAAAATCAACTGAAAGCAAATAATAAAAGCAAAACTAACTGACAGAAATCAGAAATCAGAATACCAAAACTAACTAACAGAAGTCAGAAATCATAATACCAAAAACTAACTAACAGACATCAGAAATCAGAATACCAAAAACTAACTAACAGAAGTCAGAATACTAAACAAAAAAAAAAACTAACAGAAGTCAGAATACCAATCAGAATAATTATAAATCAACAGTCATCAGAATCAAGCATTTATATCAATCACTCCTAATCTGGTTCTCAAAATGCTGAATGAGTCAAAGGCCAGTAGTTTAGTGAATATGTCAGCCAGCTGATTTTCAGTTGCTACATGATGTAGCTCAATGTCCCCTTTTGTAACATGGTCCCTAATGAAGTGATGCCTAATATCAATGTGTTTGGTCCTATAATGTTGGATTGGATTCTTAGAGATACAGATAGCACTAGTATTATCACACAGAACAGAAATTGTGCCAACAGGTACTCCTAAATCCAAGACTTGTTGCTTTAACCAAAGAACTTGGGCCACACAACTCCCTAAGGCAATATACTCAGCTTCAGCAGTGGAAAGTGTAACTGAGTTCTGTTTTCTACTGGACCAGGAGACTAACGACTGCCCTATGAATTGACAAATCTCAGAAGTACTCTTCATATCCACCCTACACTCCGCAAAATCAGAATCAGAATATCCAATGATCTCAAAAGAGGTGTTGTGCCTAGGGTACCAAATTCCTAGGTTTGGGGTTCCTAAAAGATATCTAAGAATTCTCTTAACAGCAGTGAGGTGGGACTCTTTAGGATTAGCCTGAAACCTAGTACAAAGATAGACACTAAACATGATATCAGGTCGGCTAGCAGTCAGGTAAAGCAGTGAACCTATTATCCCTCTATACTTTTTCTAATCAACAAATTTTCCATTTGAATCCTTATCTAACTGAACTGAGGAGGGCATGGGAGTATTGATTGGCTTGGCTTTGTCCATTTCATATTTCTTCAAAATGTCCTTAGTGTATTTTGATTGATTGAGAAAGGTTCCATCATCCGTTTGCCTTATGCTAAACCCCAAAAAGTAGGACAATTCTCCCATCATACTCATCTCAAACTCCTAACTTATCGTTTTAGAAAACTCTTCACATAAATATTTATCAGAAGATCCAAAAATTATATCAACAACATAGATCTGGACAATGAGTAAGTCATCCCCTAATCTCCTCAGAAAAAGGGCGGTGTCTACGCTCCCCTTAACAAACTCTCTTTCTAACAGGAATGTGTTAAGCCTCTCATACCAAGCTCTGGGTGCCTGTTTCAATCAATATAAGGCCTTTTTTAATTTATAGACATGACTTGGATATTGGGAACTCTCAAAACCTGGGGGTTGTTCTACAAAAATATCTTCTTTAATTACCACATTTAAAAAGGCACTCTTAACATCCATTTGAAACAGCTTAAATCCCTTATAACAGAAAAAGGCTAGTAGCACTCTAATGGCTTCCAATCTAGCTACAGGGGCAAAAGTCTCCTCAAAATCAATCCCTTCTATCTGATTATACCCCTTAGCCACCAATCTTGTCTTATTTCTCACCACCACACCAGAATCATTCATCTTATTCTTAAAGACCCACTTGGTTCCCACAATACTTTGATTTTTAGGTCTTTCTACTAACTCCCAAACATCATTTCTTATAAATTGATTCAATTCTTCCTGCATAGCTAAAATCCAAAATTCATCCGACAGGGCTTGATTGATGTTGGTGGGTTCAGTCATTGAGATAAAGGCAGAATGGTTACTTCCTTCCTAAGTCCATGCCTAGTCCTAACACCTTCAGAAGGGTCTCCTAAGATCAATTCTTTAGGATGACTCGAAGAATATCTCCAATCTCTAGGCAAATCTGTTTGAGGTTCTACCCTTTCCTCCAAATTTGTATTTCCAACTCCTTGGGTAACCTCAATAATCTCTTCATCTTCAACTTCAGATCTAGACTCCTTAGGATTAGATTCCTCAAACACTACATGGGTTGTTTCTTCCACCACCAAAGTCCTCCTATTGAACACCCTAAAGGATTTCCCCACACTTGAATATCCTAAGAACACTCCTTCATCAGATTTGGGGTCAAATTTTCCTAAGGGTGACTTCCCATTGTTCAGAATGAAAACCTTACAGCCAAAGACATAGAGGTAGGACAGATTTGGAGTTCTACCCTTAATGATCTCATAAGGTGTCTTGTTCAGTTTGACTCTCACATTCACCCTATACAGCACATAACAGGCAGTGTTCACCGCTTCAGCCCAAAAGTATTTTGGAAGTGAATACTCGGCAAGCATGGCTCTAGCGGCTTCCACTAAGGTCCTGTTCTTCCTTTCAGCTACCCCGTTCTGCTGAGGGGTCCTAGGAGCTGAAAAATTATGACTAATCCCATGATCCTCACAAAAGCTTCCAAACCTTTCATTTTCAAATTCCCCTCCGTGATCACTATGGATGGTAATAATCTCGCATCCTAACTTCTTCTGAATCCAAGTAGAGAAGGATCTAAACTCATCAAATGACTCTGATTTATGTGACAAAAACTTAACCCAAGTGAACCTTGAATAATCATCTACAATCACAAAACTATAGACTATCCCCCCTAAGCTGGCAGTGCTAATGGGTCCAAAGAGGTCCATGTAAAGAAATTCTAAAGGTCTAGAGGTGCTAATGACCTTAACAGAGTGAAAAGAGGACTGGACTTGCTTCCCCAACTGACAGGCATCACACAGGTGATCCTTAGTGAACTTAAGCTTGGGCACACCTCTAACTAAGTCCTTTTGGGTGACTCTCCTAAGGGTTTTCATACTGGCATGACACAATCTCCTATGCCATAACCAAGACTCATCAGCAGCAGTTTTTAAGCAAATTGAATTATCAAATTTAATGCTACTTACATCCAGCTTGTAGACTTTGTTGATCCTTTGCCCCTGCAAAACAACTTCATCATTTAAGCTTAAAATGCAGCCAGTGGGCAGGAATTTGATACTGTATCCCTTGTCACAGAGTTGACTGATGCTCAGCAGGTTGTGTTTCAGTCCATCTACAAGCAAAATATTATCAATCATAAAGTTCTTTGAATCACCAATTATACCTGTGCCTACCACCTTCCTGGTGGTGTTATCTCCAAGTGTAACCTTGCCTCCAGCTCTGGCCTCCAGCGAAATGAACTGATTTGCATCCCCAGTCATATGTCTAGAACATCCGCTGTCCAGGTACCACATGCTCTCACGAGGTCTTGTGTGAGAGCACACCTACAAAAGTATCAAACGTCAGTCTTAGGAACCCAAACAGGTTTGGGTTCCTTCTTATGAAAAGAAGAATGCAATGAATGTGTGCTGTGCTGTGAAATAGGCAGTTTGGGTTTCCACACCCAATGTGTACTACGGTGAACAGTGCAGGTGTGAGAAATATGTCCTAACATGCCACATGAAAAACATCTAACACCAGGAAAAAGGTTAACTAATCTACGTGGATGATAATGCCTCTTCCTAGATGTATATAAAACATGCTTTGAAGAACTTGCAACAGATTTTTCAAAAGGTGGCGGTGCATAAAACTGTTCAAAAGTAGGCGGTGTTTTGTTCTTTTCAAAAGCACTGATCTTTACCTTCAAAAACTCATTTTCTTTCTTTAAACTTGCAATTTCAAATTTCAAGGTTCCCTTGCTACTTTCTACTTCACATGCCATTGTATCTAATTCTTTAAAAGCTCTTTCTAAGTCCACATGCGTAGTTTTCAATGAATCTTGCTCAGAAACTAAATCAGAATATTTTTTATTCAACTCATCGAATTCATCAAGCAAAGACATGTGATTTGAATCAAGTGTGGAATGATCTTTAACTACAGAATCATGCTCTTTTTGTAAAGTTAAGTAATCTAATTTCAAACTTGCATGAGTTTTCTTAAGCTTCCTATACGATGTATGAATTCTTTCAGAAACTTCAAATAATTGATCGTAGGTAAGCTCACATACCTCTTCCTGATCCGACTGACCAGGGTGATCATCAGCCATAAGACACAAGTTTGTTTCCTCCTCTTCAGCTTCAGTCTCAGAAGAGTCGGATGCAGAGTCTGCCCAGAACACCTTCTGAATTCGCTTCTTGTCCTTTCTGAACTTTGGTTTCTCCTCATCCTTCTCCTTGCTTGGGTGAGCTTTAAGTGTTGGACAATCAGCCTTAATGTGTCCAGGCTTCCTGCATTCAAAACAAACAAATTCAGATGAACACTTAAAATTTTTATTGGACTTACCCTTATTCCACTTCTGATAGTTCTTATGTTTCTTCCTTAGAAAGCTTTTGAATTGCCTTGTGATTAAGGCAACATCATCACTATCAGACCCGAAAGTGCTAGCATCTGAATCCTTGGCCTTTAGTGCCACTGTCTTCTCTTTCTTGCGTTCACCTGCATCAAGTTACCTTTGGTTCACCCCTTGCTCGTAAGCAATAAGTGATCCAAGTAAGCTGTCAATAGAGTAAGTGTTTAAATCTTTAGATTCAGTAATAGCAGTAATCTTAGCATCATAAGAAGCATGCAAACATCTTAGAATTTTGTTCACTCTTTCGTAGTTAGTAAGTTCTCTACCTAGAACATGCAAAGAGGTAACAATCTGAGTGAACCTTGTGTACATTTCTGAAATAGTCTCACTAGGTTTCATGCGAAAAAGTTTGTAATTATGTAACAAGATGTTTAACTTAGACTGTTTGACTTCAGTTGTACCTTCGTATGTTATGCATAATCTATCCCAGATTTCCTTTCCCGTTGTACAAGTAGAAACACGCATATAGTCTTCAGATTTTAAAGCACAAAAGAAACAGTTCAAGCATTTTGCATTTAATTGTGCTAAATCATGATCATCAAACGTCCAATCAGTAAAAGGCAGTTCAGTTTTCACATTGTTAATCAGTCTAAAAGGTGGTTCGTATCCGTCCTTAACTAACATCCACATGCGATAATCAATAGACTGTAGAAAAGTAGACATGCATGTTTCCCAAAAATCAAAAGGAATATTATCAAACAATGGCGGTCTTGTAATAGAATATCCTACAGCAGTATTACGATTATTATAGTTAGCCATGGATCGAATTCAAAAGTTTTTAAACTTAAATTTTGAATCCCTCTCTGATACCACTTGAAAGTTCGATAGGGATGTTAAGCCCTAGTGAACTAGTCCCGAGGCTAACCAAGAGGGGGGGTGAATTGGTTATTTAAAAATTTCACGATAACAATGAAAATCTTTTTATAACGTGCAGCGGAAACGAATTAAAATAATAATAAAAAGATCAACCACAGATATTCACCCAAGCAGTTAATATCAGAAAAGTAAAGTGCAAAACTGAATCAGAAAAGCAAACCAGATTTTATAGTGGTTCGGTCAACTTGACCTACGTCCACTCCCTGGAGCCTCCTCTCCGGGTATTGCACTAAACAAAAGTGTCTCTCCTTTTGCTCCCACAGCAAGGCGGAGAAGCCTGTACAAACACCTCCTTTTCACCACACGGTGAGGCAGAGAACCCGACCTCCTTTCGCTTCCTCCTGAAGTAGGCAGAGAACCTTCGAACTCGTTTCGCTTCCTCCTGAAGCAGGCAGAGAACCTTCGAACTCCTTTTGTTTCCACCTGAAGCGGGCAGAGAACCCCGGATCTTCTTGCGAACGATCCTCCCACGACGAACACCGACTAGACGAAAGACGACGAGCGGAGAAGACGACTCTGATCCGTGCTTGGAGCAACCTTAGTGAATCCCTCACTAACTCCCCCTCACAATATCTTCTCTCTCTCTCCCAACTCTCTCTCTCTAGGGTTTCTCAGGGAAGGAAGGCAGCAAAAGATTTTTCCAAAAATTGAAAAAAGTTCTTTTAAAGGAGGGCTTAAAATTTGCCCTAAATCTCAACTGGTCGGCCAAGATCGTCCAGGACGATCGGTAGATCGTCCTGTACGATCAGTTCAAATTCAGCTGTTTCAGCCTGGACGATCTGGCTCTTCTAGACGATCAGTAGAAAAAATTGTTCATATCGTCCCGTACGATCCTGCGATCGTCCGGGACGATTAGTGCAAATTGAGGAAAATCGTCCAGAAGACAGTTCGGGTCATCCAGAGAAATTTGTGCTGGACGACCAAAAATGACTTGATCGTCCAGGACGATAGGGTCATCGTCCTGTACGATTAGTTCAAAATGTGCCCAAATCGTCCTAAACACAGTTCGGGATGTACAGCTGAAATGCACTAAACGATTATGATCGTCCAGGACGATCCTGCGATCGTCCAGGACGATATGATCGTATCAACCAAAAATAAATTGCTTTCCTTAATTACCAGATTAAATTAGGCATGATTGTACTAGATCGTCCAGGACGATACACGTATCGTCTAGGACTATCAGACCAAGTATCTAAAAATAAGAACTTGCCTAACTTGATCTGGCGGCTGAGAATTTCTGATTTGGGCATATCGTCCCGTACGATCCAGAGATCGTCCAGGATGATCTGCTCAATCAGACCCTCTTAACTTAGTCGCCCTAATTATTATTTCTGTTTTAACTGGATCGTCCAGGATGATGTGGAGATCGTCCAGGACGATCTAAACAAAATTTTAACAGAAACTCTAATTCACTCAATCTCTCTCCCTGAGTGTGTGTGTGCAAGGTTACTTAGCTAGGGAATCAGTTACATTACAATTGACTCAATAAAAAGAAAAATCATACATTTGACACACTTGGACCCGATCTTGAGTTGGCTTGAGTGGCTCGCGGTCTTTTGTGCCTGAAATAGATTAGCCAAGCAAAACACACTAGAAACATGTTTGTCATCATCAAAACTAGATTTGCAACACAAGTTTGATCCAATCTTATTTAAAATTCAAACTTCACTTCTTCGATATAAATCCTTGAGAAATTCTAAATAAAAATTCTATCATTATTTTAATCGAGAGTTTTTATAAGAAGCTCCGATTTTCTACGCTGTAATTAACTACGAGGGCTTGTACTCATATGAGATTTAAAGATCCAGTTCAATTTTTAAAATCAATTTTCAAACATTCAATTAATCTTCTTTGGGAAAATTAAAGTGAACAACGATCATTATCATCATGCTCGGATGATCGATAATAGGTGATATCTTCTTCCCTCGGGAAGATATATCATTTATCATCATGATTTCGAATATGAAACTAATAAAATTTCATCCATACTATAATAGTTAGATACTTGGTAGAATGTCATTTTGACCCTTCATGGTCAAATGTAGTTCATCCTCGAACTTAGCTCTTATAATCAGGACAAATGTTTCAGTTTCATTATCTGAACTTATTAGGGAATGATATTTTCACCTCCCGAGGTAATATATCGTTCATAACGACATGTTCGATTTAAAAATTGAAATTCTATAAATTAAATTCTCTCAAAGAAAATTAACTTTTCAAAACCTCTTTTTCACATCAAATAGTACCCCAGAAATTTTTTTTGAGACCCCAAAAGCACAATTAAGAGAGTTCATCTTCATGAAAATTTTTTTGAATATCTCAAATAAGATTCTCATTACACTTAGGTGGTCTTTTTGCTGCATAATCTTGATAACGAGGTCATCCACATAGCACTCAATCTTTTGTTGTATAAACTTATTGAAGATGCATGTCATTGCCCGCTGGTAGGTGAACCAACATTTTTCACCCTAAAGGCATAAGCATGTTGCAGAATATGTTGATGGGTGTTATGAATGATGTGTGCTTTTCATCTTCATGTGCCATCTTAATCTGATTATAACCCAATGATCCATCCATAAATGAGATCATATTATAGTTGGATGTGTTATTCATTAAAAGTTCTGACATTGTGAGCAAAAAATCAACTTTTAGATACGCCTTATTGTGGTCCCTGAAGTAGATGCAGATACGGATCTGATCATTCTTCTTCTTGACAGGGATAATATTGGTGATCTAATCGGCATGTTTTTCTTCATGAATAAAACTTACTTCTATAAGCTTTTTCATCTCTATAATCACTTAATCTTAAATCTCCAATCTCATTCTCCTTGGAACTTGCTTAACGGGTGTCGCATCTAGTTTTATAACTAATCTATGAACTATCACATCAGGAGATAAATTAATCATCCCAGCATATGTCCAAGAAAAAGCAATCACTGAATTTACAGAGGAGCTCTGTCATTTCTTAAACTTACTCTTCTGGTAGAAGAGAACTGATGAAGGTCGTGCGAGGATCTTCTATAGTTCCCATGTTGATTTCTTTAGTTCATCCATAATAGCTACTTATCCACCATCTTCAAGTTTTTCCGATGCAGGCTTAGCCTCTACGGACTGATCATCTTGAAGGTATACTTCATATATTTCCTCCTTAGAGTTGTCATCGGATTCAATTTTCATGCATGTGATTGCATGGAAAATCTCTTTTTGAGGGTACTATGCACAAAGAATCCTAGACCTCTTCTTGCAAGAATATCTTTTCTTCGTAATGCATGAGGAATTCTTCGGTGCTAGATAATAAAGTGGAGGCAAACTTATCATCTAGTAGTACCGATATTAGCTTATTTCTGTATATAATTATCTCCCCATAACCAATAGGCTCGACAAGCCAGCCATAATTTTCTTCTTCATGCACTCTGACTTTGTAGAGAAGGCTCCCAGTCTAGTCTCCTTGCTTAGAGGAGGTATGTATAGTGTTTTGAGATATTTAATGTTATGCACCTCTCAAGGGTTGATCTCTTTGAAATATTACTGGGGAAGATGCGTGGCTACGAATATAATGTTTGACATTAACAAGCTACCTATTCTACTTGAGAATACACACTATACCTTTCTCATATAGGTAGACTCATAGTCATAGTCAAAATCAAAAATTTTCGCCATCTTCTTTCCCTTGGCTATAGACCGGCATGTCTTCTTGGATTTGGTAGGGATGATATCACCTTCATCTTTTTCACTCCCTAGGTGAAGCACATCCCTTCTTTGCTTACATCCCTTCTTTGCTTAGAAGTGTTGTTTTCTTTGGGAAGAGTCGGCACGGCATTGTTTCTCCCCACTTGCTTCTTCTCACCTTCTTGTTTGGGCCACTTTGCTGCTTTTAAATTTGATACCTTAGCCTCAAGAGGACTCGATGGTTTCAGCTCTTTTGGAATGCAATACTTGACATCTTTGTATATCTTTACTTCACGGATCACAAAGGGTTGGATGTCGCAAGAGATCCTGAACTCTTCTCCATCTCTAAGGTACTTCATACATTAATGCACGGTTGACAAGGCAATGCCATATTCATGCAACTAGGGGCAACCCAGAAGTGTTGAACGAAGTGTCCTCATCAATCACATGCAATTTGGCTTCAGTATATAATTCTCCAAATATAAGATGGAGTATGAATGACCCTAAAGTTGTCTATCATTTCTCGTTGAGGCCATGTACCATCAAGTTATCGTGCCCAAGGTGCTACACATCAAGGCACAGTGATCTCAGTGCTTTCAAGCTTATGAGATTTATAGAAGATCCGACATCAACAAGGGTCCAGTTGATTATGATGTCATCGCTCTCTATAAAGACGCACAGAGGGCGATTGTGATTTGCAGTTCCAAGGATCATATTATCCTCATTGAAGGTGATAATAAACTCATTTCAAGCTTGTAGAACTTCAGTCATGTGACACTTAGCAAAATATGCTTCATTTCTTCTGGGATCTTTGAGAGCCTGAATCAAAATCTCCCGAATGTCTTTAGACATTATAAGAGCATCACATATACTATATTGTACTGGTATTTTTCTCAGATGGGATAAGATGTTATAATCTATACCTTTAGATTAAGTGTCATTCTTCTTAAATTCCTTGGAGAAAATGTCATCATTGATAATTATCTCCTTCTCTTTATCTTTCTTAGGGGCCCCCTTCTTTGATGGAGGTGGTAGCACCTTGCCACTTCTCAGCTGCACTTGAGATGCCTCATCTGGCATAGACTCACTTGATCAAGCATCTTCCTTGGAATCAGCCATCATAGAGTACATAAACTAATTTTTGGGTGCAAAACCACGCTCTAGCTCACATGCTCCATTTATGATGATATATCATGATCTGATTCATCTTCATTTGGGAAGTATACATCCTCTTTTGAACTTTAGTCCAACAGTGACACAATCATATAGCACTCAAAAGTTGCCTCTTTGGCATATTCTTCTTTTGCTGGTATATCTTATGTCACTGATATAACTCTATATGCTTCCATAGGAAGTGAATCTCCATCATTTTCTTCTGCTTCATCAATTTTAAGATTTTTCATAAAGTTAACAAGCTTAACGAGATGTTTCACAGTCTAGTAGTATTTATCCAAACTGTCAATAGCCCTTTGAGTGGCTGTCTTTTCTCTTTAGGCTTCATCAGTTTGGTTTTCATCCTAGAGGATTTGACCTTATTAGATTTTAAGGAGCCAGCTTGGCTAGGATTCTATTTAGAAGTAGATGCTTGATCCTTAGGCAACCCCTTCAGATCTAACACTGGCTTGGAACTCCTTCAAGGTGCTTCAGCATCTTCACTATCTTCTTGGAGATTACAGTTTCCCATTGCTCTTCTTGAGCTAGTTCATTGGCTTTTCTTTCTTTAATTGGGGGTACAAAAGAGGACGTAACAACCTGAGTTGATTCTCTTCTGGGGTGATCCAACATATTGTCTGACAATGTGAGGCCTCCCCTCTTATATTTTTTTCTAGCTAAATCTTAAATACATAGTAATCTTTGATAGGATGGCTAATCACCCGATGGTATGGGAAATAATTTGGGTCACCAATATGATTGGATCCTTTGGGCCTCTTGCATTCTGGCAGTTCTAGGCCTGATATAAGTGTATGTCGGAACAACTTAGCGAAACTTTCCCTTATGAATAAATTTTCTCTATCCATTTTCTCCTTGAGGGACGGGAATGTTTAATCACCAATCCTCATTATTTTCTTTGGGCATTCTCCTCCACCCTAAAAAGTTTACGGCTTATCATTTCCCTCAAGTACCAGCTTTGGCTGAGGGTTGGGATTTATCTACTATTTTCCTTTATCTTCTTTATATGCATGTTGCTTGCCTTTATCGATGTTATATACCACCTGCCTTCCCTTATCGAGTCTGAAAAAGACTGTGGAGTTGGCTTCACCTCTTCTAGCGTCGAAGGTTTTATTCTTCTTAAGCTTATCATAATGGCTTTCTCATCTTGATAAGTTTAGCTTCTCAAATTTTGCAACTCTATTTAGTAAATCATGAAATGTGGTGATGGTAGCCATACATAAAAATGGTAATATCCTATCATCAATGTTCCCCATTAACAGTTGAATGGCATGCACTTCTTCAAGCTACTGCTTATATTTTTTGTTCAAATTGTGCTAGTGGGTTATATATTTTATCACTAACTCATCTCTCTTTTATTTATTTAAGGCAAGGTCAGTGATACTTATCTTCTCGATCGTGCTTCCGATCCTCTTCACGAAAATAATTTCTAACTTCGTAAATATTTTCACGGAGCCATTTAATGATTTAGTGTATCATTCGAAAGCATCTACTATTAAATTATTGAAGAATTGGCAGAAGAGTAGAGCATCATTACCTCCCATATTCCCAAAGGTGGTATTGAATTATGCCAGGGGCAGCCTGGGGTCATTGTTACCATTGAATGTATTAAATTTTAGGACTGAGTACCCTTTCTGGTATGGCACCTAGTCGTATTATACGGGATATGAGCGACCCTTGGCTACCAATTTCTCTACCTAATCCATGGCTATAATAGCCTTGATCTTTTCAGTGAATATCCCCTCCAGCTGTGGAGCTATCATAAGCTCAGAGGGACTTGCTATATTTTATTGAGTGGGTTAGCAGGTGATGTTGTTAACTTTATTGCCACATTCAGAAGTTCCTTGCACTCCAAAAACTTGAGGCGCTTGAAGGTTTGGATGATCGATAGGAGGAGTAGGTTCAAGGCTAGCAAAAGTAGTTATCTACATCATCTACATCATTTCCATTATTTGGGTCATCATCTGAGTCATTTTCTCATTTAACTAGGACATTTTCCAGTCTTCAGCTCTCATCTATCTTTATATGTCTGTGAGCATCACATTTTTGGCATTAAGAGGATTCCACTCGACCTCTTCTTCTCCTTCTGAGGAGTGGCCACCTCTGTCAACGATGGACCCATTCTTATCGTGGCATCGGTGATTCAATCATACTGTCCTTGGGAGAGAGAGAGGATCTTGTGAGGGAGAGTTTGTGAGGGATTCATAAAGGTTGCTCTAAGAAAGAATCTGAGTCGTCTTCTCTATTCGTCGTCTCTTATCTTGTCAGTGTCTCTGTGGGAGGATCATTCGCAAGAAGATCCAGACTCTCTATCTACTTCAGGAGGAAGAGAAAGGAGTCCAGGTTCTCTGCCTGCTTCAAGAGGAAGCGAAAGGAGTCCAGGTTTTCTGCTTGCTTCAGGAGGAAGCAAAAAGAGTTCAGGTTCTCTGCCTTCTTCAGGAAGAAGCGAAAGGAGTTCAAGTTCTCTACCTCACCAGGTTGGTGGAAAGGAGTTTTTGTACAGGCTTGTCCACCTTACTGCGGGAGCAAAAGGAGAGTCACTTAGTGTTAGTGCAATACCTGGAGGGGAGGCTCCAGCGAGTGGACGTAGGTCAAGTTGATCGAACCACTATAAAATATGGTGTATTCTTTCCAATTATTTTCTACATTTATTTTCCTGTTGATGATTGTGTGATTGTGAGTATTATTCTATTATTGTTAAACATCTGCATAACATCGCATAACTGTAAAAGTTTTAAAACATTCAAAAAGATTTTCTAAATCATTATTTTGCTCTCAAATTTTTAAAACTACCAATTCACTCCCCCTCTTGGTTAGCCTCGGGACTAGTTCACAAGGGCTTAACATCCCTATCAAACTTTCAAGTGGTATCAGAGAGAGATTCAAAAATTAAGTTTAAAAACTTTTGAATTTTGATCCATGGCTAACTTTGGTAATTATAATACTGTTGAAGGTTATTCAATTACACGACCACCATTGTTTGTTAACATGCCTTTTAATTTTTGGAGAACTCACATGTCCATTTTTTTATAATCAATTGATTATCGTATGTGGATGCTTGTTAAGGATGGCTATAAAGCACCTTTTAGAATGGTTAATAATGTTAAAACTGAACTGTCTTTCACTGAT
This sequence comes from Dendrobium chrysotoxum, assembly GCA_019925795.1. Taxonomy (NCBI): domain Eukaryota; kingdom Viridiplantae; phylum Streptophyta; class Magnoliopsida; order Asparagales; family Orchidaceae; genus Dendrobium; species Dendrobium chrysotoxum. The sequence continues at coordinate 48,013,609 of CM034305.1, read as the reverse complement.
TGGACATTTAATGATCATGATTTAGCACAACTGAATGCAAAATATTTGAACTATTTTTTTTGTGCTTTAAAATCTGAAGATTGCATGTGTGTTTTCACTTGTACGACTGGTAAAGAAATCTGGGATAGATTATGCATTACTTATGAAGATACATCTGAGGTTAAGAAATCTATATTGAACATCTTACTTCACGACTATGAACTCTTTTACATGAAACCTAGTGAATCGATTTCTAAAATTTATACTAGGTTCACTCAAATTGTCACTTCTTTACATGCTTTAGGAAGAGAACTAACAAACTATGAGAAAGTGAACAAAATTTTGAGATGTTTACCTTCTTCTTTTGATGCCAAGATAACAGCAATTATTGAATTCAAAGATTTGAACACTCATTCTATTGATAACTTACTTGGGCCACTCATTGCTTACGAGCAAGGAGTGAACCAACGATAAATTGATGCAGGTGAGAAGAAGAAGGAAAAAACTGTGGCACTGAAGGCCAACGATACTGACACTGACTCTTCCTGGTCTGATAGCGATGATGTTGCCTTAATCACTAGGCAATTCGAAAGCTTTCTAAGCAAGAAATATAAGAACTTTCAGAAATGGAAGAAAGGTAAGAGTAGCAAAAATTATAAAAGTTCATCTGATACTATTTTCTTTGAATGCAGGAAGCCTGGACATATAAAGGTTCATTGTCCTACACTTAAAGCTTACCCAAGCAAGAAGAAGGGTGAGGAGAAACCCAAGTTTAGGAAGGACAAGAAGTAGATTCAAAAGGCATTTTGGGCAGATTCTGCATCTGATTCCTCTGAGACTAAAATTGAAGAGGAGACTATGAACTTGTGTCTGATGGCTGATAATCATCCTGGTCAGTCTGATCAGGAAGAGGTGTGCTCTCATATAAGACCTCATGAGAGCATGTGGTACCTAGACAGCGGTTGCTCAAGATATATGATAGAGATGCAAATCAATTCATTTCACTGGAGGCCAGGTCTGGAGGCAAGGTTACACTTGGAGATAACACCACTTGGAGGGTGGTAGGAGAAGGTATAATTAGTGATTCGAAAAATTTGATTATTAATAATGTTTTGCTTGTAGATGGATTAAAACATAACTTGTTGAGCATCAGTCAACTCTGTGACAAAGGATATAACATCAAGTTCCTGCCCACTTGCTGCATTATAAGCTTAAATGACAAAATTATTTTGTAGGGACAAAGAGTCAATAATATCTACATGCTGGATGTAAGCTGCATTAAAACTGATATTTCAATTTACTTAAAAACTGCTGCTGATGAGTCTTGGTTGTGGCATAGAAGATTATGTCATACCAGTATAAAAACTCTTAGGAGAGTCACCCAAAAGGACTTAGTTAGAGGTGTCCCCAAGCTTAAGTTCACTAAGGACCACTTGTGTGATGCCTGTCAATTAGGGAAGCAAGTCCACTCCTCTTTCCACTCAATTAAGGACATCAACACCTCTAGAAGTCCTTCACATGGATTTGTTTGGACCCATTAGCACTGTTAGCTTAGGGGGGAGTCTATAGTTTTGTGATTGTTGATGATTACTCGAGGTTCACTTGGATTAGATTTATGTCACATAAATCTAAGTCATTTGATGAATTTAAGTCTTTCCCCACTTGGATTCAGAGAAAGTTAGATTGTGTGATCTTGACTATTTATAATGATCATGGTGGAGAGTTTGAAAATATGAGATTTGGAACATTATGTGATGAGCAAAGGATTAGCCACAACTTTTTAGCCCCTAGGACCCCTCAGTAGAACGGGGTAGCTGAAAGAAAGAACAGGACCTTAGTGGAAGCTGCTAGAGCCATGCTTATTGAGTATTCACTTCCAAAATACTTTTGTGTTAAAGCAGTGAACACTGTCTATTATGTGCTGAATAGGATGAATGTTAGATTAAATCTGAATAAGACACCTTATGAGATCATCAAGGGTAGAACTCCAAACCTGTCCCACCTCCTTGTCTTTAGATGTAAGGTTTTCATTCTGAATAATGAGAAATCATCCTTAGGAAAATTGGACCCTAAATCTGATGAAGGAGTGTTCTTAGGCTATTCAAGTGTGGGGAAATCATTTAGGGTATTCAATAAGAGGACTTTGGTGGTGGAGGAGACAACTCATGTGGTGTTTGATGAATGTGATCCTAAGGAGACTAGAGTTGAGGAAGAAGAAGATGTATGAGAGATTACCCAAGGGTAAAACCTGAAAACACTTTGCCTAGAGATTGGAGATATGCTTCAAGTCATCCTTAAAAACTGATCTTAGGAGACCCATCTGATGGTGTTAGAACTAGGCATGGACTTAGGAAGAAAGTAAACCATTATGCTTTTATCTCAATGACTAAACCCACCAACATCAATCAAGCCCTTTCTGATGAGTTTTATTGCAAATCTGGATTCAAAAAGTATAGCTTTGATGATGACAAACATGTTTGTATTCTATTTTGCTTGGCTAACCCATTTCTGGTACAAAAGATCAAATGTAATTCAAGCCAACTCAAGATCGGATCCAAGTGTGTCTAAATGTAATATTTTCTCTTTCTTGAGTCAAATGTAATGTAATTGATCCCCTAGCTAAGTAACCTTGCACACACACACCCAAGGTGAGAGTTTTAGTGAATTAGAATTTTTGTTCAATTTTTGTTCTGATCGTCCCGAACGATATCCACATCATCCTGGATGATCCAATGAAAATAGAAACCCTAATCAGGGCAACCAAGTTAAGTCTGTCTGATTAAACCAATCATCCTGGATAATCCATTTATCATACGGGACGATAGGCTCAAATAAAAAATTCTCAGCTGCCAGATCAAGTTAGGCAAGTTTTATTTTTAGAGATTTGATCTGATCGTCCGGGATGATACGTGTATCATCTTGGGCGATCCATTACAATCATGCCTAAATTAGTCTGGTGATTAAGGAAAAAAATTAAGGTTTGATTGATTCGATCATATCATCCTGGATGATTGCAGGATCATACAGGATGATGTGTTAAAAATCCTGACCGTCCAGTGCCTATCACCTGTACGACCAGAGCTGTGTGCAGAACAATATTCTTGATTTTGAACTAATCGTACGGGACGGTACCCATATCATCCCGAATGATCAAGTCATTTTGAAAACGTCTAGCATGTTTCACATGTACGTCCAAAGTGGTGCTCAGGATGATTTTGGAACTTTTTGAACTAATCGTACAGGACGATAGACATATCGTCCTAGACAATCAAGTCATTTTGAGATCGTCCAGCATAAGTTCCTCTGGACGACCAAAGTGGTCTTCCGGATGAAATTCCTAATTTACACTAATCATCTCGGATGATCGCAGAATCATATGGGACGATCGGAACAACTTTTTTCTACTAATCGTCTAGAAGAACCAGATCGTCCAGGCTGAAACAGGTGATTTTGAATTAATCGTACAGGATGATCAACCGATCATCCTGGACGATATTGGCCGACCAGTTGAAATTTAGGGTAAATTTTGAGCCCTCCTATAAAAAATCTTTTGCCACTTTCCTTTCCAGAGAAATCATGAGAGAGAGAGAGAGCTTGGGAGAGAGAGAGAGAGGATCTTATGAGGGGGAGTTTGTGAGGGATTCGTAAAGGTTTCTCCAAGCAAGATCAGATACGTCTTCTCCGTTCGTCGTCTCTCATCTTGTCGATGTTTTCTATGGGAGGATCGTTCGCAAGAAGATCCGGGTTCTCTGCCCTCTTCAGGAGGAAGCGAAAGGAGTTCAGGTTCTCTGCTGCTTCGGGAGGAAGTGAAAGGAGTCTGGAGTTTTTGCCCTCTTCAGGAGGAAGCGAAAGGAGTTCAGGTTCTCTACCTCATCGGGTTGGTAGAAAGGAGCTTTGTACAGGCTTCTCCGCCTTACTGTTGGAGCAGAAGGAGAATCACTTTTGTGTTAGTGCAATACCCGGAGGGGAGGCTCCGTGGAGTGGACGTAGGTCAAGTTGACCGAACCACTATAAAATCTAGTGTAATCTTTCTGATTATTTTCTGTACTTTATTGTTCGGGTATTTTCTGCTTGGGTGAAATCTGTGATTGATCTTTTCGTGTCTGAGTGTACTTGTTTCCACTGTAAATTATCGAAAAGATTTTTCCTATTGCTCACGAATTTTTTAAATAACCAATTCACCCCCCCTCTTGGTTAGCCTCGGGACTAGTTCATCAGGGCTTAACATCTCTATCGAACTTTCAAATGGTATCAGAGCGGGATTCAAAAATTAAGTTTATAAATTTTTGAATTTGATCCATGGCTAACTTTAGTAATCATAATACTGCTGAAGGTTATTCAATTATATGACCGCCATTATTTGATAACATACCTTTTAATTTTTAAAAAACTCGCATGTCCATTTTTTACAATCAATTAATTATCGCATGTGGATGCTTGTTAAAGATGGCTATGAACCACCTTTTAGAATGGTTAACAATGTTAAAACTGAACTGCCTTTCACTGATTAGACTTTTAATAATCGTGACTTAGCCCAACTGAATGCCAAATTTTTGAACTATTTTTTCTGTGCCTTAAAATCTGAGGATTACATGCGTGTTTCTACTTGTACAATTGGTAAAGAAATTTGGGATAGATTGTGCATCACTCATGAATGTACAACTGAAGTCAAACAGTTTAGGTTAAACATATTGCTTCATGACTATGAATTTTTTTGCATGAAACCTATTAAATCTATTTCTGAAATGTATATGAGGTTCACTCAAATTATCACTTCCTTGCATGCTTTAGGAAGATAACTTACAAACTATGAAAAAGTGAACAAGATTTTGAGATATTTTCCTTCTTCGTTTAATGCTAAGATAACTGCAATTATTGAATCGAAAGATTTGAACAATTATTTTATTGATAACATACTTGGGTCACTTATTGCTTACGACCAAGGGGTGAACCAAAGACAGTTTGATGCAGGTGAGAAGAAGAAGGAGAAAACTGTGGCACTGAAGGCCAATGATACTGACATTGATTCTTTCGGGTCTGATAGCGATGATGTTGCCTTAATCACTAAGCAATTCAAAAGCTTTCTAAGGAAGAAATATAAGAACTTTCAGAAGAGAAATAAGGGTAAGTCCAATAAAAATTTTAAAGATTCATCTGATACTATTTGTTTTGAATGCAGGAAGTTTGGACACATTAAAGCTGATTGTCCTACACTTAAAGCTCACCCAAGCAAAGAGAAAGGTGAGGAGAAACCCATGTTCAGGAAGGACAAGAAGCGGATTCAAAAGGCATTCTTGACAGATTCTACATCCGACTCCTCTGAGACTAAAGCTGAAGAAGAGAAAACCAACTTGTGTCTGATGTCTGATGATCATACTGGTCAGTCTGACCAGGAAGAGGTATGTGAGCTTACTTACGATCAATTTTTTGAAATGTCTGAAAGAATTCACGCATCGTATAGGAAACTTAAGAAATTACATGGTAGACTGAAATTGGATTTCTTAACCTTAGAAAAAGAGCATGATTCTATAGTTAAAGATTATTTTACACTTGATAATAATCACATGTCTTTACTTGATGAGTTCGATGAGTTAAACAAAAAGCATTCTGATTTAATTACTGAACATGATTTATTGAAAACCTCGCATGTTGATTTAGAAAGAGCTTTTAAAGAATTAGACATGGCATGTGACGTGGAGAGTAGTAAGGGAGCATTGAACTTTGAAATTGCAAGTCTTAAGAAGGATAATGAATTTATAAAAGTAAAAAATTAGTGCTTTTGAGAAAATGAAACACCTCCTATTTTGTACAATTTTATGCGCCTCTACCTTTTGAGGAATCTGTTTCAAAATCATTAAAGCATGTTTCATACAAACCTAGGAAGAGGCACTATCACCCACGTAGATTAGTTAACCCTTTTCCTAGTATTAGATATTTTTTATGTGGCATGTTAGGACACATCTCCCACACCTGTAGTGTTCACTGTAGTACACATTAGGTGTGGAGGCCCAAATTGCCTGTTTCACAGTACAACATACATACATTGCATTCTTCTTTTCATAAGAAGGAACCCAAACCTATTTAGGTTCCTAAATATGACATTTGATGATTTTGTAGGTGTGCTCTCACATAAGGCCTCGTGAGAGCATGTGGTACCTAGACAGTGGATGTTCAAGACACATGACTGGAGATGTAAATCAGTTCATTTCGCTGGAGGCCAGGGCTGGAGGAAAGGTTACACATGGAGACAACACCACCAGGAGGGTGGTAGGATAAGGTATAATTGGTGATTCAAAGAATTTTATGATTGATAATATTTTGCTTATAGATGGATTGAAACACAACCTGCTGAGCATCAATCAACTCTATGACAAAGGATATAACATCAAATTCCTGCCCACTTGCTATATTTTAAGCTTAAATGACAATTATTTTACAGAGACAAAGGATCAACAATATTTACATACTGGATGTAAGTTGCTTTAAAGCTGATGTTTCAATTTGCTTAAAAATTGCTGCTGATGAGTCTTGGTTGTGACACAAGAGATTATGTCATACCAGTATGAAAACCCTTAGAAGAGTCACCCAAAAGGACTTAGTTAGAGGTGTCCCCAAGCTTAAGTTCACTAAGGACCACCTGTGTGATGCCTGTCAATTAGGGAAGCAAGTTCAGTCCTCCTTTCACTCAATTAAGGATATTAGCATCTCTAGACCTTTAGAAGTCTCTCACATGGATCTCTTTGGACCCATTAGCACTGCCAGCTTGGGGGGGAAAGTCTATGGTTTTGTGATTGTTGATGATTACTTGAGGTTCACTTGGATTAAATTTCTATCAAATAAATCTGAGTCATTTGATGAATTTAAGTCTTTCTCCACTTAGATTCGGAGGAAGTTAGGTTGTGAGATCTTGACTATTCATAGTGATCATGGTAGAGAGTTTGAAATGTGAAGTTTGGAACCTTCTGTGAGGAGCAAGAGATTAATCATAATTTTTTAGTTCCTAGGACCCCTCAGCAGAACGGGGTAGCTGAAAGGAAGAACAAGATCTTAGTGGAAGCCGCTAGAGCCATATTTGCTGAGTATTCACTTCCAAAATACTTTTGGCTGAAGTGGTGAATAATACCTGTTATGTGCTGAATAGGGTGAATGTTAGATCCAATATGAACAGGACACCTTATGAGATCATTAAGGGTAGAACTCCAAACCTGTTCCACCTTCTGTCTCTAGCTGTAAGGTTTTTATTCTAAATAATGGGAAATCATCCTTAGGAATGTTTGACACCAAATCTGATGAAGGAGTGTTCTTAGGTTATTCTAGTGTGGGGAAATCCTTTAGGGTATTTAATAAGAGGACTTTTGTGGTGGAAGAGATAACTCATGTTATGTTTGATGAATCTGATCCTAAGGAGACTATAGTTAAGGAAGAAGAAGAGGGAGGATAGATTACCGAAAGAGTTAAAAATATAAATCTGGAGGAAAGGGTAGAACCTCAATACACTTTACCTAGAGATTGGAGATAATCTTCAAGTCATCCTAAAGAACTGATCTTAGGAGACTCTTCTGAAGGTGTTAGGACTAGGCATGGACTTAGGAAGGAAGTAAACCACTATGCCTTTATCTCAATGATTGAACCCACCAACATCAATCAAGCCCTTTCTGATGAATTTTGGATCTTAGATATGCAAGAGGAACTGAATCAATTTGTAAGAAATAATATTTAGGAGTTAGTAGAAAGACCTAGGAATCAAAGTATAGTGGGAACCAAGTGGGTCTTTAAGAAAAAGATGAATGATTCTGGTGTGGTGGTTAGGAATAAGGCAAGATTGGTGGCTAATGGGTACAATCAGATTGAAGGGATTGATTTGGAGGAGACCTTTGCCCCTGTAGCTAGATTGGAAGCTATTAGGGTGCTACTAACATTTTCCTGTTATAAGAGATTTAAACTGTTTCAAATGGATGTTAAGAGTGCCTTTTTAAATGGGATAATAAAATAGGATATTTTTGTAGAACAACCCCTAGGTTTTGAGAGTTCTCAATATCCAAATCATGTTTACAAATTAAAAAAGGTCTTATATGGATTGAAACAGGCACCCAGATCTTGGTATGAGAGGCTTAGCACATTCCTATTAGAAAGAGAGTTTGTTAAGGGGAGCGTAGACACCACCCTTTTTCTGAGGAGAGTAGGGGATGATTTACACATTATCCAGATCTATGTTGATGATATAATTTTTAGATCTTCTGATAAACATCTATGTCATAATTTTTCCAAAATAATGAGTAAGGAGTTTGAGATGAGTATGATGGGAGAATTATCCTACTTTTAAGAGTTTAGCATAAGGCAACTGGATGATGAAATATTTCTCAATCAATCTAAATACACTAAGGATATTTTAAAAAAATATGAAATGGACAAAGCTAAGCCAATCAATACTCCCATGAGCTCCTCTGTTCAGTTAGATAAGGATTCAAGTGGAAAATTTATTGATCAGAAGAAGTATAGATGAATAATTAGGTCACTGCTTTACCTGACTGCTAGCCGACCTGATATTATGTTTAGTATTAGTCTTTGTGCTAGGTTTTAAGCTGATCCTAAAGAGTCCCACCTGACTGCTGTTAAGAGAATTCTTAGATATCTTTTAGGGACCCCAAACCTAGTAATCTGGTACCCTAGGTACATCACCTCTTTTGAGATTATTGGATATTCTGATTCTGACTTTGTACGGTGTAGGGTGGATAGAAAGAGCACTTCTAGAACTTATCAATCCATAGGATAGTCTTTAGTCTCCTGGTCCAGTAAAAAATAGAACTCAGTTGCACTTTCCACTGCTGAAGCAGAGTACATTGCCTTAGGAAGTTGTGTGGCCCAAATTCTTTGGTTGAAGCAACAAGTCTTGGATTTAAGATTACCTGTGGGCACAATTTCTATTTTGTGTGGTAATACTAGTGTCATCTGCATTTCTAAGAATCCAATCCAACATTCTAGAACTAAACACATTGATATAATGTATCACTTCAATAGGGACCATGTTACAAAAGGGGACATTGAGCTACATTATGTAGCAACTGAAAATCAGCTGGCTGACATATTTACTAAACCATTGGCCTTTGACTCATTCAGTATTTTGAGGACCAGATTAGGTGTAATTGACATAAATGCTTGATTCTGATGACTATTGATTTTTGATTTGTCTGTTTTTCATTCTGCTTCTGTTAGTTAGTTGTTTAATTTGATTATCTATTTTCTGTTGATTTTTATTTTTCTATTGATTTTCATTTTAGTCTTGGTGTTAGTTTGATTTGAGTATTTAATTTAATATGATTTCCTACTTATTTTTTGATTTTCTGTTTTATTCTTTTAAAAAAAATCAGAACACTGCTCACTACTACTAATAATCTAAATTTCTAACTGAAAATTTTGCCTTATTTTTAGGTTTAGAAGCTTGTAAGCAGTGTTTGATTCCACTGGATCTATTTAAGGGAAGAAACATTGATGATTGTTTCTCTTCCTCTAACTCCTTTAATGGTGTATTGTTTCTTTTGGGTAAAAATCTTCTTCAAAATTAAAAATTTGGTTTTTGAAATTAAAATCTATTTTATCTTCCTATAGTAATCTACCTCATATGATTAATATTTTCAAAGTTTTGAGTCATTATTATGATTTTCTGAACCAAGTGATTGCACTTATCATATGATGTATGACTTTCGTTTTGTGAATTACTCTTCCTTATTGTAGAGAGTGAGTTTTGTCGTCTCTTATGTCTGGAAGATAATTTCACAGCTGATATTCTTTAACAATTTTGAAATGGAGAAAGCTTAACGCAAAGAGTGCCATAATGAAAAAAGGCACAAAATTAGCCCAAACTGAAAAGATACGCAATATCGCCAAAAATTGAAAGGATACACAAAGTGTATCAAAAAAACCAAAAGATGCGCAAAGCGCCAAACAAATTGAAAAAGAGGCACAAAATAAGCCCACAAAGAAATAGGCTTTCTTCCCTTTTAGATCTTTAAATGTCTTAGAAAAATCCATGCACCCCTTAATATTTTCAAAAGCTTGTGACGAAAAATCATGATTTCTCATTTCTTACTTTGTAATACTATTATATCAGATATTTTTCTGGAACAATGCTTGAAAGGATCTCTTTTCAAATCTAATTTCTTTTCTTCTGAATTAGATTTTTATTTTGAAAAGAATTTGCATCCATTAGGTGTCCGAGGTGGGAGTTACGAAAGTCGATTTTCTAACTTTTTTAGATTTCAGCGCTGTCGATCATCTTTTTATTGGTTTTTGGATTCAAAATCAAGGGAAAATTCAGAGTTACTGGAGCTGATAGATTAAAAAAAAATCTTGTTATTTTGTATTTTTGTGTTTCTCATTTCTAGTTTTATCTTCTCTATTTTTATTTTTTATTTTGTTGTATATGTTTTTGGGATCCCTAATCTTTCCTCTCCATCCTTCATCTTTTTTACTTTTTCTTCACATCATCCTGGACAATCCCCACATCATCTTGGATGATCGTATTCATCCTGGATGATCCATATATCATCCTGGATGATCCATTCAAATCATTCCCACTCTGATCAAACGGTTGAGATGCATCAATTATTGGTGATCATCCTGGATGATCCTTATATCATCCTGGATAATATGATCCAATTTTCCTGATCTTGATCAAACGGCTGAGGATACACTAATTATTGGTCATCATTCTGGACGATACACCTCATCATCCTGGACGATCCACGTGTCAGAAGTTGGATGATTCAAATTCAGCCCGTCCTATGCATTTATTTCATATCATCCCGGATGATCCACCTCATCGTCCTGGATGATACTTTTCATCAATGGTCGTCTAGCTGGACTCCTCGGGACGATCGTCTGTCTCTAATCATCCTGAATGATCTCTGATCGTCCTGGATGATCAGACCGCCTTTTTGACCAATCATCTTGGCCGTCATAATTACTCATATCATTCTGGATGATCTTGTGATCGTACGGGATGATCTTCCATTTTCTTCACACTTCTTCCTTCACTTCTTGCTCTCTTGGTATTCTAATGGCTGGTGGAAAGAGATCTAGACATCAAGGTGCAAGCTCCTCGCGGGGAAATATCGATCCCTACTTCCCTGACACAGTCGATCGGGCTGCCTTCCAACGCTACCATGAGGTTGGAATCACTCACTCCAGGATTGTCAATCCCCACACTCTCACCTATCCAGTCCTGGATCTATTTGCCCATACCTCCCTGACCTTCATTCTCACCTTAGCATTCCCTTTTAGTTCTGAACTCCTTAGGGTTTTTTTTGCAAATCTTTGCATCGCTGCTAACTACTCCGCCCTTCACTCCTTTGTTAATCAGCATCCTGTAGAACTCACTGCCCAGGATTTTCACCATATCCTTCAACTCTCCATCACTGGTGATAAGATCCACACCCTCATTACTGATCCAGATTTTGATTGGAGTGTCGTGAATCGTTTCCTTCGAAACACTAATGTTAACTACCACAACAATGCCTGTTCCTCCCTCCTTAAGGATACCTGCACTATTCAACATATCCTTCATTGCTCAATCATCCCCAAGGCTGGGGATCGCATCCACATCACCCCTTTACTTTCCATGACCACCTACTATATCATGTCCCACCTAAATTTTGATGCTACTGATCTTCTCTTTTGATACATCGAACATCTTACTAGCATTAGGGATCCGGGCCATAGACGACACCCAAATCTAGCTCTTGGACACATCATTGTATATGCTCTAGAGACCAAATATAATCTGTAATATCCAGTCCCTACCGATGTCCCTTCTTCTTTTTTCATAATAACTCCTTCCATGTCCTCCATAGTACCTGACTTCGTCTGGAGCCCGCAACGGATGTTGAGGAGGAAGCGGAATAATATGTTCCTATTCCTTCTGCACCTAATGCCACTGCTCCCCTTTGCATCACATCTCCCTTTGATCATCTGGTGCAGCGGTTCGACCAGTGGGAGGCCCGGTTTGATTCTTATGTGGCTGCCCAGGAGGAGCAGCATACTACGGATCTACAGCGCTTCAATGACTATGCTGCTCTGCAGCAACAGCAGCACGACCAGGACATGGCCTGGTTTGGAGCCCATTTCACCGCCATTCACAGCTACTTTCAGTCACCACCTCCTCCTCCTTCTGATCAGGATCCGCCTCCTTTTTAGCTTTATGTTTTGTGATGTTTTCTTCTTGTATTGTTATCTCTATTCCTTCTCCTTTTTGTGATGTCAAAAGGGGGAGTTAGTGTTTTGAGTGACTAGTAGTTTCCTGTTCTAGTTGTTTCCTGTATTGCTCTTATTTTGTAGTTGTTCTCCTTATTGTATTTTGTATTTAATAAAATTTGAAATGATATTTATTTTTCATATGTGCGTTGGTTAACTCCTGGTTGTTTTATTTGAAACTACTGCATCAATATTTGCCTTCATCAAAAAGGGGGAGTGTTGCAAATCTGCATTCAAAAAGTATAATTTTGATGATGACAAACATGTTTGTATTCTGTTTTGCTTGGCTAACACATTTCAGGTATAAAAGATCAAATATAATTCAAGCCAACTCAAGATCGGGTGCAAGTGTGAATAAATGTAATATTTTCTCTTTCTTGAGTCAAATGTAATGTAATTGATCCCCTAATTAAGTAACATTGCACACACACACTCAGGGGGAGAGTTTTAGTGAATTAAAGTTTCTATTCAATTTTTGTTCTGATCGTCCCGAATGATATCCACATCGTCCTAGACGATCTAGTGAAAACTGAAACCCTAATTAGGGTGACCAAGTTAAGTCTGTCTGATTAAGCCGATCGTCTTGGACAATCCATTTATCGTACAGGATGATAGGCTGAAATCAAAAATTCTCAGCTACCATATCAAGTTAGGTAAGTTTTATTTTTAGAGATTTGATCTGATCGTCCCGGATGATACGTGTATCGTCTTAGATGATCCATTACAATCATGCCTAAATTAGTCTGGTTATTAAAGAAAGTAATTAAGGTCTGATTGATTTGATCATATCATCCAGGACGATCACAAGATCGTACGGGATGATGTGTTAAAAATCCTGATCGTCTAGTGTCTATCACCTGTACGTCCAAAGCTGTGTGCAAGACGATATTCCTGATTTTGAACTAATCGTACGGGACGATATCCATATCATCCAGGATAATCAAGTCATTTTGAAAATGTACAGCATGTTTCACCTGTATGTCCAGAGCGGTGCTCAGGATGATTTTGGCACTTTTTGAACTAACCATACAAGACGATAGACATATCATCCTGGACGATCAAGTCATTTTGAGATCGTCCAGCACAAGTTCCTCTGGATGACCAGAATGGTCTTCAGTATGAAATTTCTAATTTACACTAATTGTCCTGGACGATCGCAAAATCGTACGGGACGATCGGAATAACTGTTTTCAACTAATTGTCCAGAAGAACCAGATCGTCCAAGCTGAAACAGGTGATTTTGAACTAATCGTACAGGACAATCAACCAATCTTCCTGGACTATATTGGCTGACCAGTTGAGATTTAGGGCAAATTATGAGCCCTCCTATAAAAGATTTTTTCTTCCGACAAGAAAAATCTTTTGCCACTTTTCTTTCTAGAGAAACCTTGAGAGAGAGAGAGAGCTTGGGAGAGAGAGAGAGGATCTTGTGAGGAGGAGTTTTTAAGAGATTCATAAAAGTTGCTCCAAGCAAGGATCAGAGTCATCTTCTCCGTTCATTGTCTCTCATCTTATCAGTGTTTTCTGTGGGAGGATCATTCGCAAGAAGATTCGGGTTCTCTGCCCACTTCAGAAGGAAGCGAAAGGAGTTCAGGTTCTCTTCCTGCTTCAGGAGGAAGCGAAAGGAGTCCGGGTTCTCTGCCCGCTTTAGAAGGAAGTGAAAGGAGTTCAGGTTCTCTGCCTCACCGGGTTGGTGGAAAGCAGTTTTGTGCAGGCTTCTCCGCCTTACTGTGGGAGCAGAAGGAGAGTCACTTTTATGTTAGTGCAATCCCTGGACGGGAGGCTACGGGGAGTGGACGTAGGTCAAGTTGATCGAACCACTATAAAATTTGGTGTGCTCTTTCTGATTATTTTCTGCACTTTATTATTCGGTTATTATCTGCTTGGGTGAAATCTGTGATTGATCTTTTCGTATTTGTGTGTACTTATTTCTGCTGCAAATTATCGAAAAGCTTTTTCCTGTTGCTCACAAATTTTTTAAATAACCAATTCACCCCCCTCTTGGTTAGCCTTGGGACTAGTTCATCAGGGCTTAATATCCTTATCAAATTTTCAAGTTTTAGATCTTAGCTATGTAAGAGAAATTGAATCAATTTGTAAGGAACGATATTTGGGAGTTAGTAGAAAGACCTAAGAATCAAAGTGTAGTGGGAACCAAGTGGGTCTTTAAGAATAAGATGAATGATTCTGGTATGGTGGTTGGGAATAAGTCAAGATTGGTGGCTAAGGGGTACAATCAAATTGAAGGGATTAATTTTGAGGAGACCTTTGCCCCGATAGCTAGATTGGAAGTCATTAGGGTGCTACTAGCATTTACCTGTTATAAGTGATTTAAGCTGTTTCAAATGGATGTCAAGAGCTCCTTTTTAAATGGGGTAATAAAAGAGGATATTTTTGTAGAGCAACCCCCAAGTTTTGAGAGTTTCCAAAATCCAAATCATGTTTACAAATTAAAAAAGGTCTTATATGGATTGAAACAAGCACCCAGAGCTTGGTATGAGAGGCTTAGCACATTCCTACTAGAAAGAAAGTTTGTTAAGGAAAGCGTAGACACCACCCTTTTTCTTAGGAAAGTTGGAGATGATCTACTCATTGTCCATATCTATATTGATGATATACTTTTTGGATCTTCTAATAAAAATTTATGTGATGGCTTTTCTAAAATAATGAGTAAGGAGTTTGAGATGAGTATGATGGGAAAATTATCCTACTTTTTGGGGTTTAACATAAGACAAATGGATGATGGAACTTTTCTAAATCAATCAAAATACACTAAGGACATCTTGAAAAAATATGAAATGGACAAAGCTAAGCTAATCAATACTCCCATGAGTTACACTATTCAATTAGATAAGGATTCAAATGGAAAATCTATTGATTAGAAGAAGTTTAGGAGAATAATTGGATCATTGCTTTACCTGACTGCTAGCTGACCTGATATTATGTTTAGTGTTTATCTTTGTGCTAGGTTTCAAGCTGATCCTAAAGAGTCCCACCTGACTGCTGTTAAGAGAATTATTAGATATCTTTTAGGGACCCCAAACCTAGGAATCTCGTACCCTAGGCACAGTACTTATTTTGAGATTATTAGATATTCTGATTCTAACTTTGCAATGTGTAGAGTGGATAGAAAGAGCACATCTGGAACTTACCAATTCACAGGACAGTCTTTAGTCTCCTGGTCCAGCAGAAAACCAAACTCAGTTGCACTTTCCACTCCTAAAGCTGAGTATATTGCCTTAGGAAGTTGTGTGGCCCAAGTACTTTGGTTGAAGCAATAAGTTTTAGATTTAGGATTACCTGTTGGCATAATTTCAGTTCTATGTGATAACACTAGTGTCATTTGCATTTCTAAGAATCCTATTCAACATTCAAGAACCAAACACATTGACATAAGGCATCACTTCATTAGGGACCATGTTATAAAAGGGGACATTGAGTTACATCACGTAGCAACTGAAAAATCAACTAGCTAACATCTTTACTAAACCACTGGCCTTTGACTCATTCAGTATTCTGAGGAATAGATTGGGTGTGATTGACATAAATGCATGAATCTGATAATTACTAGTTTCTAATTTTTTTATTTTTTCATTTTGCCTTTAGCTTCTATTTGATTAGATTGACTGTTTCACTTTAGAATTTTTTCTTTTCCTGCTGATTTTTGCTGTTTGATTTGCTTATTGAATTTGATCATTTCCTGTTGATTTTCATTTGCTAATTTTAATTTACTGATTTTAGTATATCTTTTATTCTTCATGTTTTCTTTTATTTAATGTTTACTCTTATAAGAATCAGATCACTGCTCACTACTGTTGATAAACTGAATTTCTGACTAAGTGTTTTACCTTACTATTTTTGTTTGAAAGCTTGTAAGCAGTGATTGACTCCTCTGAATCTGTTAAAGGAAAGAAATATTGATGATTATTTCTCTTCCTCTAACTCCTTTAGTGGTATATTATTTCTTTTAGATAAAAATCTTTTTCATAATTAAAAGTTAGTTTTTAAAATAGAGATCTATTTTATCTTCCTATAATAATCTACCTCATATGAATAGTATTTCAAAGTTTTAGATCAGTGTTATATTTTCCTAATCAGGGGATTGCACTTATCATATGATGTATGATTTTTATTTTGTAAATTAATCCTCCTTACTATAGAGAGTGAGTTTTTGTCTTCTCTTACGTTTGAAAGGTAATTTTACAACTGAGATTCTTTAACAATTTTTGAAAGGAAGAAAGCTTACAAAAGATGCGTAGTGCGTCAAACAAATTGAAAAAGAAGCATAAAATGAGCCCAAAGCTGAAAAGATACGCAATGTCACCAAATTAAAAAAAAATACATAAAATGTATCAAAAATTAAAAGATACGCAGTGCGCCAAACAAACTAAAAAAAAAGGGCATAAAATGCGCCCACAAAGAAACAAGCCTTCTTCCCTTTCAGATCTTTAAATGTCTTAGAAAAATCCATGCGCCACTTAATATTTTTAAAAGCCTGAGATTGAAAATCATGATTTCTGATTTCTTACTTCGTAACACTATTTTATCAGATATTTTTCTGGAACGAGGCTTGAAAGGATCTCTTTTCGAATCTAATTTCTTTCTTCTGAATTAGACTTTTGTTTGAAAGGAATTTGAACCTGTAAGGTGTCCGAGGTAGGAGTTTCGAAAGTCGATTTTCCAACTTTTCAGGATTTCAGCGTCGTCGATTTTATTCTTATTGGTTTTTTAAATTGAAACTCAAGGAAAAATTCTGATTTACTAGAGGTGATCGATTAAAAAAAATATTATTTTTACTTTTATCTTCTTGATTCTCTATTTTATTTTATCTGATGTTTTTAATTTGCTGTTGTATGTTTATCTTTTTTGTTCCTCCTTTTTGTGATGTCAAAAGGGGGAGTTGTTTTGGTTTTGTAGTAGTTTCATTTGTTGCTTTTAGTTGTGTCACTTCTTGTATTGAATATCACTGGTTATTAATGATTAGAAAAATTTATCTTCTCTCGCTTGTGCTTTAATTACTATAATCTGGTTAATTTGAACTACTAAATAAATATTTGTCATCATTAAAAAGGAGGAGATTATGAAAAATCTAGGTTTCAATGACTATGATTTTGATGATAGCAAATATTTCTATTTCTGGTTGATTGTCTAATCTTTCAGGTCTGCAGGATCAATTGCAAGTTCAAGCCAGCCCAAGATCGAATCAGTCTGTTTTGTAATTCAGGTCCAATGTACTATTTTCATCTTTATTGAGTCAAATGTAATGTAAATGATCCTCCAACTAAGTAACTAGTTTATATTCATTTTTTGGTCAGATTGTCCTAGACGATATTAATATCATCCTGAATGATCCAGTGCAAATAAAAACCCTAATTATGATGATCATGTTTATTTAGTTTGATTAAGTCGATCGTCCTGGATGATACACATATCGTATAGGACGATAGGCTTAAATCAAAAATTCTCAGCCGCTAGATTAAGTTAGGCAAGTTTTTATTTTTAGAGATTTGGTTGATTGTGATGCCCATATTCATTTTTCTTTCTCTCTTCTCTTCTCTGTGAGGCTTTGGAATCCAAATTTGTTTCTCTTTTCACCAGGACCTTTCGGTGATAGATCCCTGAACTAGAGGTTCAGGTGTTATGCCCCGATGTTCACCATGAGGGGTTGGCCTAAATTTTCACTAATTTACCATAGGAAGCAACTCTCATGGTGGGGTTTTCTAGGCTCCAATGACCAGTGGCCTTTGGAACATCTTTTTCATCAGCCCCCTATCTTTCACAGTCTTACTCGAGCAGATAGGGTCTCTGGCTCCTTCTTTTTCTAAGGAACTGGGGCTTTGTGCTGTTTGTCCTAAAAAGACTTCTTCAGCTCACCGGTGGATCTATTTCTCTCCGCCCACCTTAAGTCTGTAAACCTATTTTGAGTGGGAACACTGACTTTAGGTTTTTGGGCTGACAGGTTGGAAGGATGTATTGGCAGTTGTTGTTGAGCTCAAAGCTTAGCATTTTTCTTCCTTCTCTATCTCCTTATAAACCTTCCTCCAGATGAAGAGGCTTCAGCATCATGCTTATCGGGTGCAAAGAACCTAGTTAGTAGAATAGTGTTATTAGTATATTCCATGAAAATTCTTCCTCCAGTTAAGACACTCCTCACAGCTAGACTTTCGACTGAGTTAGTTGTTTGAAGAAATCCTTCTATAATGATTTTCAACAGCATTGGTAGTGGCAACTGGCGACGCTGGAAGATAAGGGCAACATGCAAAAATTTTAATAGAGCGTGCCCTCCTGGTATGCCCTCCAAAGTTCATTTCATTCACGAGAATGGCAGTATCCCTTGCAAAAGTTGTGGGGAATTTGAGTCCACCAAATTAGATGGCGGATCCAATGTTTTTTATAGTGTTAATTACGGTGTTAGCTAGTTGGATTCTAGCTCTTTATCCATGCTAGATGGTAACAGAAGTGTTCTACAGATCCATCTGCACAAATAAAAGGCAAGGGTTAGTAATCAATATTTGATACATCACCCCACACTTTTAAAATATAGAGACTACATAGAACACAATAGTAAAGCAGACAGCATAGATAAGTTTTAAATCCTGCCTAGTGAATGTTTAGTGAATTTATTGAATGATCATTCTAGGATATTTAAAATTTTAATTTGCTAATGATCATTTTGAAAAATTTATAATTTTATCCCATGTTAATTTGTTGCTTGTATAACACTTAGACGACTAGCCAAAGATGGAAAGAGAAATCATCCCAAACAGAGTCACCAGAAATCTATGGACTCTAAAAATTCACGCCTAGCCTCTCCACATACCACTTTCTTTTATTTTATTTGGGTCATCGAGCGAGTTTCAAAGCTTATGTTTTGACGTAAATTTTCAAAAGGCATATTGGGTTTGAAATAAGACACTACCCAGAGATTTTACCCTCATTTTACGAGGACTTTATGATCTGGATTTAAGTTTCCTCTAGGCGTAAGCCGCTATAGTTAATTACCCCTCCCGATAATAAGAGAGAGCTTTCGATTAAGGTTAGTCATCAAGAAAATATGTAGAGGTACGTGTTATCTGGTGTATAGTAGTAGCATGGGTTTAATTTTTTTAAAGTTTTAATATTTAGAATTAAAAATTTCACCAACTTACACTTAAAGTGGAGGTAGAGGGTATTATGATGAGCCCGATTAAAAACCCATGGTTCTGTCATTCCAGGCCATCGTGATCCCTAGTCTACTTAGTTAAAGGAGTTAGTCAACCCAACCTGATAGAAAGATCCTTGTTGGCAGCCATGGGTTACATCATCTAAGGGATCCTTGTATACCTAGGGTGAGTATTTATCTAAGGGGACAAATTTGAATCCACCTCAGCTAATAGAGAGCTTTATGCTCTGTCAATTATATTCTATCATTTTATGTCTCAAGAATTTGAAGCTATTGGGGAACATACGGGCTATGACCGTGACCTTAATATAGTGGAGTCATTGGACTAAGACACTAGGTCAGAGAGATATAGTCATAATCATTGACCACATTGAGCCATCTAGCCAAACCACAGGTTATTTGTATATCCATCTGGCCAAATCACTGATTAGAGGACCAATGCCACATCCTTACTACCAGGGGATGGATTGAGAATGAATCCTAATGAATTCTTGACTAAACAATAGCTCTTTATGAGCTGAAGTAATTATTAAATTTATCCACCTTAGAAAATATTTGCTGAAGTTGGATGGATTTTTGCTTTAAGAGTTTGATAGTTGAATTTCAATTTTTAAATATTTTAGATTTTAGTAACTTTTGAAATTTTAAATTTTATGGGCATTTTAAGGTGTAGAGTCCCCTCCGGTTGATATAAACATTCAACATGGTTATCATCAAGGTGACTTTGAGGTCATTTAAAAATATTTATATTTTATGGAAGTTTGAGGGCATTTAAAAATATATGATCCCCTTCGATTGAGTTAACATTTAACACAGCCATCATCGAGGTATTTATGAAAAATTTACATTTTATTGGTTAAACCATATCGATTCTATGAACTTGTTGACAGAGGATCAGGTTTGTTGTCAGTGTTATACTTTTATGAGTGAATCTTTCTCTATTATAGACCTTGAAGGACTAATATGAATGTATTAAAATAAATATTTTGGTCGACGCTATGATTGCATATTATTTGATAGTTTGAGCCGTGTCAACTCCTATCCATTAATGTAGAAGGAATGGGCTCAATATTGGATTCATTTCTTGACTCATGTAGTATCCTCAGACGTCACGTGTGTACCCATAACATGCTCGCTGGGGCCAATGCAGGTATACGATTACGTATGTATTTTCTTGTATTATATTTACACACTTGTATATATATTTACACTTTCATTTGTATACTAAGACACTTGCATGTGAACTTCTATATTTGTGTGTATACATGTTGCAATGCATGTGTGAGGGCCTTTAAAAAGATTTGACACTTATCAGTTGTACATGCAACTGTCATTTAAATGTGTGTGATGTTCTATTTGAGAGTATGTAGATGTCTTTTGTCCACTTATATGGGCATTATGAATCTGGTGGCTTGGCATCATGTTATGGTTATTAGTCAGTTTCTTTATACAAGAAGGCTATTATGTGTTGACCTCATTTTTGTATGAGGTCACCAGGGATTTTTAAACTTCTGATTATGCATCTGGTGATTGATAGTTGCCCAACAATCAATTATCCAATACTTAATCAATCACTTAAATCATCTTTCAAAATTCATATATCCAAACACTCAATCAATCTAGCCTTATAACCAGCATTCAGTCAAGTTCTAATCATTCATTCTTTAGTCTTCAATCATTCATCCAATCAATCAATCAATCAATCTAGCCTACATTCAACCATACATTGTCATCTCCTGACCTAGTGTGCTATTTTGCATAAGATACTGATCCTTTGACTTCAGTCAAAGTCCAAATCACTTCACTAGGAGCCTCATCTATTAAATCCTACATCATAAGCTCTCTAAGCAATGATTGATCAATGTGATCTAGTTGAGCTAGCTCAAACTAGCTCAAGGGATCATATACATCATTAACCTCTGATTCAACACCAAATGACCTCTGAAACCCACCAAAATTCCTTTGATCATCCTCCTAGTAAAATGGATTAAACTGATAACCCCAATCCAGTCATCAGTTGACCTAGTCAACTAAAGCTAGTTTTGGTCAAACTATCTCAAATAAGGTCTACCCTATACATACAATCAACCAAACACTTTAATGCTTCCTAGACTATTCCATTACATAGTTTAAATTCATCCCAATCCACCATGAGTCAAGCCATAGTCAATTTGACTTGGACAACTTACAAGCATTGGTCAAACCTCTCAAAATATATATTCATTTATTCAAAATCTATTCATACAGCTTCATAACTATTCCATATCACTCCAACAGCAAATCATACTTCTCAATGACACCTCATCAGTCAACTTGACTGGTTGACTGGTCAAACCAGTCAAACAAGTCTCCAAAATGAGCATGAATTGTCAACAAGCTTATTCCAAGCTTGTCCCTCCATTATAACCGACCTATTATGTTTAAAATCATTCTAGAAAGCTCCTAATTATCTCCTAAATACATCTAAAGCTTGGAGTAATCCTAAACTCATCCCAATAACCCATGTGGGGACAAAACATCTTTCCACCTCATGCTCCTTTGCTTGTCCTTTTGATTTCCTGTCACCTAACAACCTTAGGATAGTTGTCAAGCATCCTACAATACTCCCAAATGGATCCCATCCATCCAAGTCTTCCTTAGGGTTTTGAATTAAGGAAAAAGTTCAAGAATAGCTCATTCAAGCATCTCTTACTCTCTCACTAGCCTGATCTTCTCCAGCCTGAAACTTGTTTCATTTTGGCTCTACACAAGCTCCTTCACATTCCCTAAGCTTCAATCTGACGGTCAAAGCTTGACGGCAACAAGATTCTGGCAATCCCATTCAGTTTTTGTCTAAGACCTGTAGCTCAAAATCCAGACCATTCCAGTCCACGAAGTCTTCAAAAGAAATAATCTACGACAATCTACAAGCTCAACAAGCTCTTAAGCATCCAAATCCATCGATCCTAGTGAGGCAACAAGATTTTTTTCTAGGGTAAGCCAACACATTATTTGATAAAGTGAGTTCCCCTTTTAGTATTTTCTTTCCATCCAATCCTTGGAGATGTAGCAATCTTTAATAAGATGCTGAGTACCCGATGATACGGGCAGTAGTTTGGTCGCCAGTATATTTCAACTCCTCAAGCCTCTTTCACTCTGGTAGTTCCAAGTCCGCTTTCACTACCTATTGAAACAACTTGGCGACACTTTCCTGTTAAATGAATATTCCTTATTCATTTTATCTTTGAGGGATGGGAATGTTCTATCAAAAGTTCACATTATCTGCCTCAGGCGTTACCCTCCTCCTTAAAAATTTATGGCTTATCGTTGCCCCCAAGTATCAGCTCCAATTCGAGGTTAGGATTGTAACCTGCTTTGGCTTATCTTCGTATTGTATCTATTATTTTCCTTTGTCTATGTTATAAATCACCTATTTTTCTTTATCAGCTCTGGAGAAAAATATAGAATCGACCTCATCTCTTCTGGCACCTGAGGCTTTAGCATTCTTGGCTTATCAGAGTGGCTTTTTGATCTTGACAAATTCAATTTCTTGAACTTGGCCACTCTGTCTAACAGGTCTTAAAATATGGTAATTATGGCCATGTATAAGAATGGTTGCATGTTATCATCAATGTTTCCCATTAATAACTATACGGTATGCTCTTCTTCTAAGTGATGCTCACATTTCATGCCCAAATTTCACCAACAAGTAATGTACTTGGTTACCGACTCGTCCCTTTTTCCTCTTATATAGGGCAAGGTCAGCAATCACTATCTTTTCGTTTGCGCTAGCAAACTTTTTCACAAACATATTTTTTAACTCTGCAAATGTCTTCACAGAGTAGTTGGTAGTTCAACATACCATTCGAAAGCATCTGCTGTTAAACTACTGACAAATTATTGGAACAGTAGGGCATCATTTCCCCTATATTCCTACAGGTGGCCTTGAATTATGCCAAGTGCTGCCTTGGGTTGTTATTGCCATTAGAGGTGTTGATTTTTGGCAAAGAGTATCCTTTTAGATACGACACTTGATCGTATTCTGTGGGATATAGACAGCCTTTGCCCACCAACTTCTCTGCCTGATCAACAACTATAATAGTCTTGATCTTCTCTATAATTATTCCTTCGAGCTGTGCAGCCGTCATAGGCTCAGAGGTACTAGTTATAATTTTTAGAGTGGGCTGGCGAGTGATGTTCTGAGCCTCATGACCACTATTAGGAGTTTCCTGTACTATAGAGACTTGAGGCATTTAGAAGTTTAGAGGATCGGTAGGAGGATTAGGCATGGGACCGATGGCAACAATTCTCTGCATGATTTGCATCATTATCACCATTTGAGTCATCATTTCAGTCATCTTCTCATTTAACTAAGAGATTTCTCTATCCATCGCCCTCATTTTACGTCTCATTTGCTTCCTCATGTCCACGAGTGTTACATTCTCGGCAACAAAGGGATTTTCTTCAACTTCTTCTTCCTTTTCTTCTTCCAAAAAGTGGCCACTTCTACTGGCAAGGGACACAACCTGATAGCATTGTCGTTGTATATATCTGAGTAGTTGATCAACTTTATCACCTTTCTCATCTTCATGTTTATGCCTTAACATGTAGACAACTTCCATGTTAATAGCATCCTCTTCTATTTCTTCTTCTTCCATATCTTCTTCCTCTTGCTTTCTAATACTCAGATCTCCGAGCAGCTACACCATTGGATCTCTGGTTCTTGACTCGACAAGAAGATTTCTTTGACCCGTAGGCTGCGGTCAATGTTGGTTTCTTTTTTCAATGGGGTCGACGAATAATGGGATCCCCAGGAGGATTCTCCAAGGTGTCGGCCGTCAAAATACTCATCATTATGGGTCTTCTTTGGAACCCATTTTTAATATTATTTGTTAGTTGGGGTGGATCTCCATGAAGCTACATCGAATGTCACACCTGAATCAATTGTTCTTTCTCTTATATCTTCTTCTTCTTTCTGAGGCTTTGGACTCTAGATTTCTTTTCCTTTTAGTTGGGACCTTTCGACAGTGAATCCCTGAACCTGAGGTTCAAGTGTCGCGCCTTAATGCTCACCACGTGGGACATGCTTTCTTTCCTTTCTCTCCACCATAATAAATAAGCATTCTCTCGGTGAAGTCCTTCTAGTCTCGACCATCAATGGGTTTAGTACTTTCTCTTCTTCAGTTTTCCTCTCTCTTTTACAGTCTTCAAGAACCTATAAACTCAGGCCGAGAGAGTTTT